>AP028442.1:577845-718457 GCA_036509395.1 Antheraea yamamai
AAATCACACGAGTTTCACTATACTCTGCTTATCAGGGACTAAGAAATGCGCTTTGTATTGTGACATAAGAAGTTTTTATATAAACATTTTAACAACCATGTTCACAATCCAGAACTTTTAAAATTATCTATCATTAATGTACCTAGATATCCATTATCTAGACTTCATTTAATCATAAAACCCACAGAATCAATCTGGGACGTTTTTCCATAGTTGATCTTTGATTTTTTTAATATATACATATAAACATTATCTAATAAATATCCTATTTTAGTTTATATTAATTAACTAGATTATTGGGAGTTTTTGGCGGTATTTTAGTCAATCATCTAGTGGTTTTTATATTTTATTCATAATCTCGTGTTATTTGACTCTATATTTTGTAACATTGGTGGCATTCCACGTAATATAGTTCGGTTATTGTGCATAATTCAAGTGGATGGAAAATAATACCATGGAGCATGAGTTCTGAGATGCGACAAAAACTTCCTGAAACATTTCACCGAGGTTCACCATGTTTTAGAACATTGGAATGACCGCGAGACCCTTGTGATATTATTGCCTACTCGATAATGGTGGTAATAATCTGTTAGATTGATCACCAAAAATGAAACTAACTAGACTATTATTGGTTCTTTGAACATTTTAGTTCTTATATACAGTATATTCTTGATTTTGTCTACATGTTATTCGTAAATTAATTAATGTATTGTAACGAAAGGTGTGATTAACTATGTATAGTACACGATAATTTAAATAAATTTAATGTCCGTAGAGTTTATTTAAATATTAGGTCTTTACCTATGAAATTGCCGTTTTGTATGAAAAAGTTTAAACGAATTTTTTTCATGTATTTTTTATTTGTATTAATCGAAGTAATCACCTATGCAATCAATGCATCTTTGCCAACGCAGTGGCAGTATATTGATGCCCTTCTTAAAGAAATCAGCTGGACGGGAGGCAACAAATTCTTCAAAGGCATTTTGTACTGCTTCTCGGGTATTGAATTTTTTTCCCGCCAAGGAGTTATCCAAATTCTGGAAAAAGTAGTAGTCTGTAGGCGCAAGGTCTGGTGAGTAGGGCGGATGACGGAGAACTTCCAACCCCAGTTCTTGCATCTTGGAGACCGTCTGCTGTGCAGTATGAGGTCGCGCGTTGTCGTGCAGGAGCAGCAGAGACGAGCGATTTACCAATGCTGGTTGGAGATGTGCCAGCTTCTCAATCATTGTGTTCAGTTCTTCACAGTACACATCTGCAGTAATGCTCACCCCGTTTGGTAAGAAGCTGTGATGAATCACACCGGCGCTAGACCACCAAACAGTGACCATCACTTTTCTAGGGGTAAGTTTTCTTTTAGGGCATTGTTTAGGTGCTGAACCAGGATCCAACCAACTTGCTGAGCGCTTGCGGTTATCAAACAGAATCCATTTTTCATCGCAGGTAACAATGCGGTTCAAAATTCCTTCATTTGTGTGTCAGTTGAGCAGTGCAAGGCACGTCTCGACGCGTACTTCGCGATGGCGATCATTGAGTTCGTGGGGCACCCATTTGTCAAACTTTTTTACCTTGTCAATTTGACGCAAATGGACCAATATTGTTTTGACGCTAACGTCGAAAGCTTTAAAATTTATACATACAATTTATTTATACATATACAATTTTACAGAGAAATATTAGAATGATAATTATAACTATATTACTATTATTATATTAGCTAGCCGAATTACTAGCAAAAATTATAATTACATGAGCATTAGTGACTGCTGTAGTTAATAACTGTGTTACAAGATTTTTGTTTGAAAAAGTTAACACATAAATCGTAATATGCAACAATGGAAAATAGTTTATCTAATAATGAGATGCTGCTGAGCAAGCGTGAGTTAATGTCATGTTGAGTGATATGCATGTATAGAATTTAAGTGCGGTTTGATAATATTTTATTTTAGCAAGAAACACTTGCAAGTAAACTAATTATGTAAATGATAGTAGTTCTTCGGCTTCTTCATGCGTTAGGCCCAAAAGTCTAGTAACATTTTATTTTTTACATTTAATTTTGATAAGTTGATAAATATTGAGAGTTCTGTTGATTTTATTATATAGCATAGGACTTAAATAATGATAATGGCGACCAGCAAGTTCTTTTCTTCGGGGCTCAGGAGGACATACTTGATCATATCTACGCTTTAATTCGTCATTGTCGACCAAAGTATTCGGACGACCGTGAGGTTCATTTTTCAGGTCGAAATTCCCAGAACGGAAGCGAGCAAACCAATAACAGGTGGTGCGTTGGTTTGTAGTGTTAGCTCCGTAAACGTCGTTGATGTTGCGTGCCGCTTGTGCCGCGTTGCTGCCACGACAGTACTCATATTCCATAATTACTCGAATTTTTAACGTATCCATGATGACAAAAAAGATCGAAATGCGATGAAAATGTAACACTAATCAATAAACCAATGACTACTTTTGGAAAAAGAATTCCATGTTTTTAAAATAAAATTAATTTGAAAAATGAAATTAAGATTAAATTCTTAGCCAAACAAAAATTATTTTGATTTGAAATGGCCAGTACTGCAGAACGGCAATTTCATAGGTAAAGACCTATTATATTGTGTTGTAAATAATCAGTTTTAAACAAATATATTTGACCCGAATGTTAAGTTAACTTATGTTGTGTACAAAGAAAAAAATGTAATAACGCAAGTATGTAATAATAAATATCTCAACAAATAAAAAAAAAGTTAAAATTTATTGATAATTTTTGGTGGTGATTTCCTAATAGGTACCTGTGTACTGAAACAAACGACGAGGTAATTAACAAAACAATTTATTAACCGTTTGAAATGTTCAAATTAAAACGGTAACAAAACTTAACTTTATGGTCAGCGTATATCGAGTGGTTCATTACAAACACATTTACAATCAAGAACGGCTAGGGCTTCGGTTAACAATAAATTAGAAGCGCATATAAAATTTATCCCACTCTGTTGGCCAGCGGTTGTTGAACGCCATTTAAAATTAGTAATATCTTATTACAATCATAGTAAAATTATGGGTTACAACAAATATAAAATTAGAATTTTTTTACCTCTATAGTACGGTGAAGATGTTGGGTGTTTCAAACGAGGCATGAAGAACCACTTTTGCAGGTCGGCGTAATGCCGGCGAATGACATTGGTATTTAACACTGACGGTCGCCGTTGTATTTGGATTGTACAGTACTTCTCATCAGATATTGTGCAATTTTGTTGCTGAATTAGTATAAAAAAGTGTAACTCTCGCGGTAGTTGTACGCTTAGCCGTGATACGTCTCGAGACTAGCTAGTGTAATAAGAGCATTAAATGAGAGAGGAGTACGAGGCTTGCTACCGGAAAGACATCAAAAATAAATGTAGCCACAGTGACAATTATTACAATGTATAAAATTAGCAAGTACTAATTTGTCACTTGTGAATTAGCTGTGTTGAAATAATTTTATTTCACAGCGATACGATTATATTAATATGCCTATAATTTCCATGCTTGAACCTTAGGAATATTATTGATATATATTTTTTTGCAGCTTTAATATTGTAAGCACTATACTACCTGCACTAATATTAATTACTAGCTGACCCGTGCAACTTAGTCTGCACCAAATCGGTTATTACCGGATTCAATTGTATTTTTAAATGCGAAAAATCTTAATAAACCTAAATAATAAACCCGATTGCAGCGACACCTACCGTTTCCAATTGTGAATCGAAACTATCTAGGGACTCGCTCAAACATATACCCAGTTGTTATGTGAGAAATCTTTCGAAATAAGCCTAGAACCCGTTCGCAGCATCACCTACCGGGTCCAACCAAGATAAAAACTAACCTAACTAGTCTGGCCAGAAATACTGTTACATAAAAACTTTTCTTTTTTCAATTTTTTAATTATTTTGAATTTGGAACACGTATATTATTTTTAAAACTTCTTTCGATTTTGCGCCATTTCACATATTTTTCGTGTTCATTATCAAATTACAATATGGAATGGGATGTTAAAGAAAATAGGATTGCAATAATCGCCTTACACAAAGTGGGTATGGAGCCATCGGTCACATTCCGGACACTTCAAAAACTTCGCACCAGCTGTACGTTCGTATATCATATTACAACCGCGTGCTGTTACAACTACAAAGGCTGTTAATGCTGTTAAACCCAGAATTCATCGAAACCCCATTAGGAAGCAAAAACCTTATCTCGAGAATGAAGATTCCCGCTAGGACTCTATCGCGTATTATAAAACAAGACCTGAAGTTCGGTGCTTATCTTCGATATACATGAAATGCCCTAAATCAATCTTTACAATTAAAGAGTGTGGATCGATCAAAACGCCTTCTGTCGCTATACACAGGTGAAAGGCACAGAAATATCCTCTTTACCGATGACAAAACTTTCACGTGTGGTCCTAGGTGTCTAGGAATAAGTAATAGAATACATGCCAATTATTTTTAGAAATGTCTGTCTGTCTATCTGTTTGTCTGTCTGTTTGTATGAACACGCATCACTGGTAAAGTACCAGGGTTCACAATAAAACCTCAAGAAGAAAATCGTAAAGCATATCCTTGGGAGTAACTTAGTGTTTGTTTCAATAAAATCAGTCGACTCTATCAAAAGTTATTGTAGTTTTAATGACGACGCGGCGTAAGTATGAGAGAAATATAGACAAGTAAATGGACATAATAGATTCAGATGACTTTATTGATCACTGTTTTACATAAACTTCCAAGCAGACGAAGTCGCGGCCACACATAGTATATAATAAAACTGTAACTAGGTCAAATATGTACATTAAATATTTTTTGAAAATTATAATCGAGGTGGACTTTTTATGGATAAGAAGCCAAAAATAATCTATTCATAATTTTTGTCTGTCTGTCTGTCCCTGTGTGTATAATTATATATATATATATATATATATATATAGAATAATGTAAGTGAGTGGTCGTTCCATCGCGTCTTATAAACCGCGCGTAGTCCGCCTGCGCGTGTTACAGCGCTGTGGGACACGAGCCCATTCCGTAGAAAGTTAGACTAATTGTTTCCTAACCTCAGGGCATGGGTCGAAAAATGGACGCATAACGGGCGTGGTCTGGTCTTCACGAAACAAGAGAGTGTTGGAACCTGTTCTATCTGGCGCCCGCTGAGGACAATACATTCATATTTTGTAAACTTTGTATTTGTTCCATTAACCGACTAATTTCCTAAGACTACGCATCTGTTACATAAGCAGGTGTGTTTTTATAGTCATTATTCCTTGCAAGTCGAACATGTTACCAGCTTCGACCGCATTTATTTAATGTTGTGTTCAAATGCAGTGAAAGAGTGTGGTCCCACAATTTCGTATCCTACTATAAGTTAGAGGCTATAGTGAAGGAAAATGTTATGACTAAATAAAAGTAAGGAATTTTCTCATGAGCAGTACTCAGGTTATCATTTCGATCTGAATGATCAACTCGATCGAGACGATAAACAAATATGCACCTAGTGACTGGGCTTAGAACGAATGCATTCTAGGAATAATGCATCGCGTATAAAAACGTATGCTCTATAAAAATATATATCGTACAATAAAATTCAGTTTATTACGAATTTATTAAAATAGTAATTAAGTTTAACATAAACTCGAAGTATTTCCATTTATAGTTCTTTCCATCAGCAATCGAGAGTTGGTTCGTTTGTAGCTTTTAATTAATGACCATATCCGGAGCTGGCGTTATAATAACTGATCATTGTTGAATTATATCTCAACGTGTGAAATTTTAATACATTTTTCTTGTGGAAAAATCCGCAATATTTCCGTTCGGAGTACGTATCATTACATAGTATAAAACAAAGTCCCCTACCGCGTCTGTCTGTCGGTCTGTTCGCGATAAACTCAAAAACTACCGAACGGATTTTCAAGCGGTTTTCACCAATGGATAAAGGGATTCATGAGGAACGTTTTGATATATAATTTGTCAAGGATTTTTTTTATAATCAGGGCGGGACAACGTCTGCTGGGCCCGCTAGTATTAAATAATTACTTTCCCTTACTAGCTATGCCCGTGACTCCGTCCGCGTGGAACTTAATGTAGAAAACAGTGATTAATAAAATCATCTGAATGTATTCAGTCCCTTTACTTATCTACTTTTTTTTCATACTTAAGTCGCGTCGTCATTAAAATTACAATAGCTTTTGATATAGTATTACCTATTTTAATGAAATCAAGACTAAATGTTACTGGAGGATATGCTTTATGATTTTTTCATGAACGCAGTACTTTAGCATTGATGCGTGTTCATAGAACAGATGGACAGACATTTCTCTAACAATGATGAAATGTATTTTATGACTAATTCCTCGACACCTGCAACAATTTTCTCACAAAAATTTAAAAAATACAGACACATTAGATTTAAATTCTTATTATATCTATATATTAGAATAAAATATAATTAAAGGGATGGTACGTTGTCTCTTTCCCACGTATATGAAACAGTATCGTCCGTCCCTCACCTGGAGCGCTTTCCGGTTGGTCGAATTTACGTTAGTCAGTCGCGCGCGCGCAGTCGCACGAGCTGTCTGTGTTTGGAAGTATAATGTTTTCGCGCGGTTTCACCGTTGTTGTCCTTTTTCTTGGGTGTTTTGTTTTTGATTTCACAGTTCGGTGATTATTGTAAGGGCGCGTCCTCACTGTGTAACTCGGAGGAATCACGGTTGTCTGCCTCCGTCCGGTAGTGATATTTAGGCCTATTATCAAGTGTAGAAAGTGAAGCATCAAACAGATTAAAGGATTACAGTGTTTGGATTTAGTGATACGAAATTCATGGTGATTACCGATCTCTTATAATACAAAAATGGTGATATGTTGAAATGAGAGAAAACATAACGCAAATGTACTCGATTTTCCAAGGGTTAACGAGTTGTTAGTGTAATTAGAATTCTCGTTTACAATTAGGTATTTTGTTCGTTCGTATATAATTTACTAAAGTCAGCATTAAAGACAGTATTTACTAAAATTAATACATGCAATTTTAATAAAGCCACAGCAGTGTCTAGATTTTCCTATATAATTCCGACATATATACCCAATAATATAAATATTAGTTTCGTTGGTTTATAAGAAAAAAAAACTATTGATAGATACTTACCAAAAGAAACGATGTGTATTTAGAACCGTCAATTTCTCAACAGGAAAATAAATTAAATTTACATGAAATTAAAATTCATTACGAAATTATAGAAAATTTAAAGTCTGATGCTCACTTTCCATTAGGTGGTTATTATAACTAATAATTATACTTCTTAAAGACAATCGAAACGATGGCTTCCATTCAAATATAATCTTTATTATTACCAATATTATACCTAAATGCGTAAATAGTAGCAATGCATAAAAATCTTATAACTATGCTAAATCTCCTTTTTTTTCATCCGAGGAGTTTGAATCTAGTTAGGTATAAAACAGAAATACACATTAAAACACCATGAATTGAGTCATCCAGGCGGAACCGTCACACTGCCGTTAAAGTCAACTTTCTCTTCTGATTTGGATCAAGCTTTTGTTTTCCTTTTGAACTGCAGCTAGATGAAATTAGCATCAAATTTTTGTATCATACTAGTTCAGATCAAATATATTGTCCTCTTTGACGTGACCATCAACCTTACTGTCTTCGATTAGACTGGCGTATACCAAGTATAAACAGCTGTTGTATATATTTTAACGTGAAATCTTCTTATTATAAGAAAATATAGAGGCATATTTTTTTTAATCATAAGGGCCGGTTTCGTTTAATTTAGGACATAAAGAGAATTCTGGTCATTTTTGATTTCATAATCCTACGCGAAATATAAAGGACCGGCATGATCTAAATAATAGAAACCGTAACACTGGTCGTCCCATGTTTCAGACTTAGCAAAGCCAGTAATAGTTTCTTAGTGTTAGGTTTTACAATAAAGTCCCAAAACATATTGCCGATTTACCGGACTGTAAATTTAAGCGCCACGTCAAGCGGGTTTTAGTGTCAAAAGGTTATATAGAATGGACCCATAGATTAACAAACCTGCGCGTAGTTAAGTGGAAGTGGAAGGAAGTGTAAGTGGAAGCGGTTTCATAATTCTATGGAGTGGACCAATATGTGAACGGTGGTGATGTCTGGGATTGACTCCTCTCTGTGCATCCGCTAAAAACGATTGTACCGTATAACGTATTCGATATATATATATATGTATGTTTAAAAGATGTACCCGATCGAGTTTCTTATGGTAGTTTTGACGTTCATAAACGACTTAATAGGGCTTAAACTGAATAAAGTATTTTTGATTAGATTTAATTTGAAAAAGAAGAAGAAGTATTAGATTGATGACGTAATCGTCCTTAAAATCCCTCTACCCCTCCACCATGTCATTAAAAACTAAGCGAAGCATAGACCCCAACCAACTTCGGTGGTTACGTAGCACTTCAACGGCTCTCGGAATAACAAAAAGAATTGAGACTCAATAACTGACTGTAGATTTGATAGTACTCTTCTCCAGCTCTAAACCGAAGAACATTTATTTGCTGTTTACAAAATCGAACAGTACATTATATGCGTTCAACATACCACGAAATCAGTAACAACATCGTGGGAACATGAAAACCGGTGTTTTATCAATATAATCCACAACGTAGCGAAAGTATTTCATTGTCTTTATAGTGTGTCGACGTACTATTGTTTGCATATGACATATCATCATTGCTCACATTTTTAGGGGCCCACGATAATTCGTTACATATTTTTATCTGCATATATGTTTTAGTGTTACTTTATAGTTTTTTATTTGATGTTATTTAACTTTTTGAAACTTATTATTTATATAACTATTTGCCGTTGATAAAAGTTGAAAGACACTGATAAAATTTTAGTGAAATATCTTCAACGTAATAGTAAGGATAACAATTCCTTATCACAAAACATGAAAACTCTGTTATATGTAAGCTTAACTATAGTTATTTTAAGTATTCCGTTGTTTATGGAAAGACCCATGCTTTAGAATTCTCTTTGAAGAACCTATATTATATAGTTAATCAATATTTTGACAGTATCATATTTTGCAAATAACCTTTTCGCTCAGTCACAAATACATCTATTACGTATTCTATTAAACAGCTTGTAATGCTAATATTCACAAGTATTTGAACAAGAGAGCTATAGACGTGGAACTGTAATTTCGGAAGAGAAGCATTATCTATATTAATAAAGAGGTAAAGTTTGTGACTTTGTGACTTTGTGGCGTTGTAAGGGGTAATCTCAGTAACTACTGGTCCGATTTGAATAATTCTTTCAGTGTTATATAGCTCATTCATCGAGAATGGTTATAGGTTGTAATGGTTATATCATCACGCTAAGGCCAATAGGAGCGGAGCAGAGGTGAAAAATGTTTCAAAATCGAGATGTTTTTTTCTTTTTGAGAGCTTCTGCTGTGTGACAGCGTTAGCCCAGAGTAGTAACTATTACTACTCGGACGATGTCGTGGGTAGGGGCTATATATAATCTATATACTAATATGATAAAGAGGTAAAGTTTGTGAGTTTGTGACGTTGTAGGGGGTAATCTCAGGAACTACTAAACCGATTTTGAAAATTCTTTTACCAATATAAAGCCACGTTATTTATGAGTGTTATAGGCTATACATTATCACGCTAAGACCAATAGGAGCGGAGCAACAATGAAAAATGTTTTACAAATCGGGGTATTTTTTCCTTTTGAGAGCTTCCGCTGCGTCTTAGCCCAAAATAATTATTCTACGCGTGCGAAGTCGCGGGCAGAAGCTATTAACTAATTATATTATCTATAATCTATACTAATATTATAAAGAGGTAAAGTTCGTGAGGTTGTAGGGGGTAATATCTGGGGAGTCGGAGAAAAATAGTCGAACGAAAACGTTTCTTATGAACGCTGCCTTAATTATGAGATATATATGATTGAGTTCTAGAGAAAAGTTGTAGCTTGATAATGCTTATTACCGCCCAACGAAGTGGGCACGGGTCGGCTAGTTAATAATAAAAATATTAAAAAATCTGTTTATTCCACTGATGGTTACATTATTAACATACAATTTATTATTTTTCGTAGACCCCTTTTTCGGATAAAGGCCTCCTCTACAGAAAACCAATCGTCGCGACTCTTTGCAACGCCCATCCAGCTCCTACCAGTTATAGACTGTAGTTTCTCTTTCCATCGTGCTTTGAGCCCACCTCTACTTCTATATGCGTGAGGCCCGTTCCACAGAGTTATGGTTTTTGTTCATCTGCTATTTGGGATACGAGCCACATGTACTGCCCATTTCCACTTTAGGCGGCGAGCGAAGGATATAGCATCTATTATTTGGTTTTCTCCCTTATTTTTTGTGCCGTATTTTGTTTTTCAGTTTTATTTTTAGTCAACTGCGTTCTAATGCTCTTAGGCAAGATGTATGCTTCATATTAATTTTAGAGACGCATTAGTTATACGTATTATATGAATGCATTTTAATTTTACAACGTTGATATTAGAAGCTGTATAAATCTGTAAAAAGTATCTGTAAGTCGTGTAAGTCTTAAATATATCAAACGGCAAAGATGGACTTTTATTTATAACACAGTAAAACGATATAAATCGCTACATCTCTGTTGTCAATCTGAAATGACTTAAAAGGCTATATGGAGGAAGGCCATACATCGATACAGATGTGTTTAGGCCGACGATATAAAGAAGCTGGATAAGACAACATCTTTTATTAGCCTTACATTTAATTTAAAATAATAGCGAAATTTACATTCGAATTGGACACAAGCAATATTCTTAATGAAGAGAGACTACTTACATAAAATTTGGAGAAAACAAAAATTGCTTAACACAAAATAAATTGGGATTGATTTCAAACGCTACGCAGATACTATTTCACAAAGAGTCTTTTAACTTACTGAATGGATTAAGACATGTGGCATATAATGTCGATGGATTAATGAAGTTGCCTCTTCCAGCCATTTATGTATTGATGTTTGTGCGCGTGAGTCAATATCTTAGGAATACTGGAACCGGCGTTTTACAACAATTTACGATGTTAGTCGACGGGTGCGATGTCTCACTCCTCGACACCTCCTCGTCTCGTTCTAAATCAACGCTTAGTACATTTTCTATATTCTGCACTGGATTTATATATAGCTCTTTCGTGTCAGGTTTAAAAGTATAGATATTCTTCACATGGAAATAGGGTGTTCTTTTGGGGAAATTCAAAGTCAAAACGAATATCTAGACATATTCGTGTTATGAACACATATTTAACACGAGTTTTACTAGACAGTGTCTAAAATTTTAAATCTTGATGAGCATTCATTTAAAACACATGATTCATAATGTGATTCCTAGCGGTGTCTCGCTGAACATCTGGTTTAAGTTTTTTATATAAATATAATTACCGGTAAATAGCAATAAAATAGATCACAACAATAAAATAAGAACTGTCAACTTAGACAAGTGTTAGACAATGGTGAAATTTAAATATTGTCTGTCTCTAAACAAGGGTAAGACACTTTTTTGTAATCAAACGTTTTGTTAAAGAAGTGTTCAACGAGTATTAATTTTTTTGGAATAAGAGGGCTCATTTTTAAATTCTGTTTGAGTGTATTTGTCATAACCGAATCGGCTATTGATCAGTTTCTCAACTCGACCAAGATAACATCCTTCGTTATACATCCTACTCGTTATCTTAAGATAAATTTGTACGCAGACAGCAAAAAGGCATTTCAATTATAAATCCTGTGGATGTTTTATTGAAGGGTGTGCAAAGAAGCAAGCCAATTAGAAATATTATTAACGATTTCCATGCATATTTTATTGTAATTTTAATGATATTTCCTTAATAGTGGTTTCTCTTTACTCGAACACTTTATAACCTACTGGAGGTTTGTAATTAGCTACTTTAAAGGATACAGAGTCAGTCCTAGTAGTGATTGGTTTCGAGGTTTTATTTATTTATAAAGCCATCACACTTTTGATTTTGTTTGTCTTTACTATTCACCACCTACATCTGTGGTTATTAATTGGACTGGAGAGAGTTATTTTTCTGTTCCTATACTATTCCAGGTCTTTTAATTGGCCGTAGTCACATATTAATATTTGTATTCCGTATTTTTATAATTTTATTTGATTAGTCATTAGTATGTTAGACTTTTGTGATCGACTGTTCAGAGCAGGAATTAATTATGCAAGATGAGTTGCATCGGATACGTAATACTTCGTTATATTATGTGCCCAAAAGCTATTAGATATAAGTACTATTTTAGACGGACTTTGCCTAATACCAAGATATTGGAGTTTTGTGATATTAATACAATATTTAGTTCATGACTACCCAATTATTCATATCCGTTACAGTATATTTATAATGTATTCCATCTTTTCTTCACCTATCGTTGTGTCCACTATATAAATATTACATAACAATACCCTGGGTTTGTTACAAAGAAAACGAAAAAGACGTACTAATAATGTAAATAATTAACTTACACTAGTTAATTAGTTGCTTTTGGACAGGAAAACCATGTTCCAAAGTGAACGTCAAAAACCTTGATCAAAATCAACATTTTACAATCCGAGATAACCCTCTGGCACGATTTTCTTGGTGCTGAAGGAGAAACAAAAGAGAACATTCCGCTTATTAAAAGTGACATCAACTTTGATGCCTGACATTTTACTGGTTAACTTAATTCAGTTTGAATATATGGAATTTAGAAAATAAAGCGGAGATTTCAAAACAATTTTTATATATCAATGAGAGATTCAAAGAAAGTTTAGACGTGTTTTTTGGCTATCCAAGCGTCCTTTGCACATAATTCTATTACATTGTAAACTAAATTATTCTTTAAGTTCTCCCAGTTTTTTAACGTGACCATCCAGTGTTTTTACTGACATTTGAAAAGGTATAATATAAATTTCATTTGGAATCTGTTCGCCGAGCGAAGCCGGCAATTTGAGCACTCCGTATCCTGGAGCAATAATTACCATGCTCACCTGTTTTATAATTTAAATTATGCTTAAAAAATAATGTGATAGAGTTCAAAATAGAAATAACTTAATTTTTAAAATTGATGTGCCAATTTGCAGTTGAGTTTCAACCTTAAAAATGATCGTATTATAACTTATTATTGTATGCGTTTACTGAAGAATGAGAGTGGTTGCCGAGGTAGCATCATACACTCGGCGTGGCCTGAGGCAGTAGCGAATACTACTTTTTTGTTCACTTAATTGATATTTAATGACATTTTTTCAAATATATCATCTTCTGTGAGGTTGGCAACTTAAGTGCTTTATTTTATATGATTTAAACTCGGTTTTGGCTAGAATCATTTAAAAACATACTTGGTTGATATGTAGGTTATTTGATATATTTATTATAATTACAACCTATAAATGTCCAAGTAATAATAGATCTCACTTCTCTCCAGACGTCTTAGACTTATTAGTCACGCTAGCCCAGACCGCACACGTAATAAATTGCTACTCCTCACACAACAATTATACCTGACTAGGTTGCGACCGCCACACACAAGGTTTGTGGTTTTTGGAGATCAGCTAGTATACCCAACAAGAAGACATGACATCGATGACCGGCATTAGATTTGCGACCTCATGCTTACTATCAGACACTGCCGTTAATATGCCTTGCTAATAAAAAGGTCAAAAAATGTTTCATCAGCTATATTGTAAGTTATCTAACATCGTCTTCCCTTCTTCACTAAGCATATTTACACATTTTAAGTTTATGAAATCCGGGTCTTCAATTGGGCTTAAAACTTCAATTTAATCCTGAGAAATATTAAAAAAAAATTACTATTTAAAACGAATGTCAACACATAGAACCTGGAATAATGCAATAATCCATTCCCCTCGCTCTTCCAAAGGTTATCACGTACGATTGAGTGAGATAGATATATTTTTATGATTTTTTTTCCTCATCTACATGCACGCGCTGATTGTAAGACTTCGTGTTGAGGGTTAATAAGGCGATATAAATACTCGTATGTTAACGGTTTGCCAAGCCGTATAGCATTCCTATTATGTTAATTGGATTGTATTGAATTGTCGCCAATTTGTTATAAATACAGTTAAGTTTGTTTTGTAGTTAAGTTAAGTAGTTAAGTTAAGTACAGTTAAGTTATTTTTGTCAACAACGTTATAAAACACAGGATTAAAATATTTTTCTTTCGTAGTCCGTTGCAGAAGTATTTGCCAGTGTTAATTTTATATTTTTAAAGAATTAGTTACTATATCATAGAATTCTTGTTTTTGGCGGAATCTTAAACTGTCTTTTGTATTTTATTGATAATCTTATGTTATTTAACTCGTTACTTTGTAATAATGATGGCAATCTACTTAATATAGTTCCGTTATTGTGCAAAAGTGAAGTGGATAACAACTAAGTGGATAATAAAATAAAAACTCACTAGAAAGTTCTAATAAAGGAGCCACCAACTTGTTAGAACATTGAAAATTATTACAAGACTCTTAAAATACAAAAATCAATAAAATGTCATAGAATACATACATATATAAATTATTATCTATTTTATTAATGACTGCCTATTAAGATGTTTGTGTTAACTTAATTCGTACGTTTTTATTAATCTCTGATTGTGACGAATCTCCATCATGACGGTACGGAAACCGGTGATACTTTCATTTTTTATGCAGGAACCGTAAATAAACGAATAAAGCGATAAAGGATTTAACGGTTTTCTTTATTTTGGTCAATGTAGTAATCTGTTTTCATATCAGACACATCATTTACCGTATTTAGAGATTAACATACGTGAAGTATAAGTAGATTTATTCAAAAGATTAACATAAAGTAAACTATAGATTAGTTTTGTCAAATACACCACTTACAATGACTCGAGCATCTTGCTAATTAATATATTTTGGAATTTAATTTTCAAAAATGTCATTCCTCGGTATCAAAATTGCTTGACCGTTGCCGTTCTCACACCTTCTGATGGAATTTCTTATGCAAAGTTTGACAAAGGGATGGCCATAGACACTTATATTTCTGCCGTAAAATAGCAATACTCGCGTTGCTGTGTTTCAAACAGAAATTTGTGGTTGGCAGCATACGGGTACACAAGTTGTTCGAACTTAGTATTCAGGAGTAGTTATTACGAGTGACCTCAGACTGCGGTTATATTTAGGTTTATTACACAGATATAAACTGCAGTGACCACCTACCATGAGGTTATACTACCGGCCAAACTCGGTCACTACGTTGAGTTTTTGACCATATAAATAGCAGCTATGATTCAGCCGAACACGAGTACATTATTTACAATTTCTGATTGTTTTTCAGTCAAGCTATTTTACCTCCTGTTTCCTATGAGATTGTGCTTGAGGCACTGTAGATCGAGAAGTTAATACTATGAATATTTACATGATATCCATTATATCATAATTTATTGTTTATTAGAACAAGTAGTAATTACAAGTAATAATAACAAAACACGTACGAAGTCAGGAACATACTTCTTATTAATATTATAAACGATAAAGTTTTTTGGCAATCAATCTTCCAGTAGATTATTACTGCCATTATCGAGTAGGTATTAATATTACAAGTTTGTTGCGATCATTTCAATGAACTAACAAGATGGTGGCCGCCTTGTTCCCGGGAGTTTTTTGTCATTTTAAAATACATGCTCCGTGTTATTATTTCCCATCCACTTCACTTGTGCACAATAACCGAACTATATTATGTAAAACTCGACCAATATTACAAAATATAGAGTTAAATAGCACAAGATCATGAATAAAATATAAAATGCACCACATGACATTCCAATATCCCACCAAAAACACAAAATTAAAAAGCGATAAAGTTTGATACAATTTTATTCAAAATTTACTGAATTTTTATAATACTACATTTTGCAGATGTCTACAGTGATACAGCTTAAACCATGGAATAACAATAAGGAATAATTTATAAAGATATTACTTCAATTGCCCAAAATATAATAATAAGTATCAAATAAGTTTGAAAAAATCCGCCCATCTGAGAACAACTTTGGCGTGAGTCGCATAAACCGTTTGTTACACAATCGTAACGTACCTACTATTACTTACCCTGACTAGTATTAAAAATGCTAATATCAGTTTGTTTGTTTGTTACGCTTTTACACCTTAACCAATTACCATGAGCTTTTGCATACATAACGGATACAAAAAAGACTATAGCAGGCCATTTTATCTATGTAGATTAAATGTACATTAAAGCGAGCCAATCCGCGAGCAAAAGCTAGTAAGGATATAAACGTAAATAAAGTCGCGAGTGGTTGCTAATAATATAATTTAACTTAGTTTCAGCTGTGCTGTTAGTCACACATTGCCTAACTTCATTGTATATCAAGTGTCACTTTTTATTAGTGTCAACTCGCAATTGAACTGAATTGTATGAATGATCTATTTTTACATTACACTCGATGACTTGCACATGTCTCTCCTTTGGCATGATCTTTTTTGTGCTAAGAGCAGTGATGAAGTCAACTGTTGAGAAACGAAAGTCTAAGAACCTATAAACAGATAGGTATCTGAATATAGACTAGTTTACTATGAAACGTGAGACTATCGAGTGATTGTGATACGGTTTCGGATACCGCGTCGATAGACGTAGTTTCGAATCTAGCAATGAGCGGAGCACTCGGTAATGGTTAATATCGCGATGAAGGTATAACATTATTCTAAGGCTTTTTCTATCATTATGAAGTTGGAGATCTATCGTCAAGCTTCTGTAATTGTGTTCCAGCAGCTACACTTAAACTGCAGCCTTCCCTAGCTTTAGCCTATTCCCGCCTGAGAACTCAACGTCATTTAAAATCTCATGAGATTACATACAGCACTTTATTACATACACTACATTAGATACACCAAACGTTAAAACCTACAAATAATTTAAAAAAAAAATTCCAGTCTATTCTTTATTATTCATCTGTTTAGTAAATCCCTCAATCATATCATCATATGTTAATTCGTTTTGTTTGTTCAAAATATCATTACATAGTATAAAACAAAGTCCCCTACCGCGTTTGTCTATCTGTCTGTTCGCGATAAATTCAAAAACTACTGAACGGATCTTCATGCGGTTTTCACCAGTGAATAAAGTGATTCATGAGGAACGTTTTGGTATATAATTTATCAGGGATATTTCAATAATAATCATAATCAGGGCGGGACAACGTCTGCCGGGTCCGCTAGTAAAGAAATAAACGCAAAGATAATTGAATAGAAGAAGAAAAGAAATAATAATTCTAAATAAAATAGAATTAAATATACTGGAAAAAGTACATAAGGATCCTATTCAGTAAATCACGTTTCAGATTAAGATACTTCCATGAAAATAAATAAATTGTAATGAGATAAGACCGCAAGATTAAGTGGGGCGGAGGGGTATGAAATTAGTCCGGGCAATGGCTGCGCGTGCGCTGCGAAATCAACCGTTATGAAAGGCTGTAGATTATAGCGAAAACAGTCGGTATTGGTAGCGGAGCACTTGCGGAGTTGAGGTTCAATCTCAGTAATAATCTATAATACTTATTACAGGATAAGCAAAAATTACTGGCTTCGAAGCGTATTCTTTAGAAGCGAAAAGATAGAAATATGAAGTGATATACCATTGTTTCTGCTTTGTCTTGTTAGTTGTCCTAAATTAAGGACTTAAAGAACAAAGATATACTTAACTATCTTCATCTGTTTTAGATCTTTTATAACTATCAATCTATATAGGCTTCATATTCAACGAAGAATTCAGTGCCATATCATTGCTTGTACTTTTGTATTTTTAAACATAAATACGGTTTTGTTCTCATATGACGAGGATAAATAAAGTGAAGAGTATTAAACATATTCAGCAAGAGATTCGATACAATAGCAGGACTTATAGTATGTCTACTTGCACGGAAATACATGAAACATGATGACACTGGTCTTTGTTAATTTATTTTAAAAGTGGCAAGTGACTGAATTGTAGGATATTATGTCTGACTGGTTCACAACCATCGTTCACCAATGGTAATACCCGCCATAGTGACATGCTTAGTGTCTCGTTCTGGAATCAGATATTACCGTATACGAGTTGATATATCCATCGCAGTGATTCCTCTTTTAGGTTGTCACATCTTTTATTCATCCAGTATTGATATATCTAGCTGATGTGCTAGTATGACAGCAACGATTGTAGATATCTCGGTGGTCGCCGTAATTTTTATATTACACTGTGTTTATTATTAGATACAGAGCTGTCACTCTGTTATGCTGCAATAAAAAAAGTAATTCTCTGTAATTCTCAAACATGTATCCTTAAAATACAAGCAATTAATTCGTTAAAATCACCACATCTTTAAAGATTCGAAAGGATTAAAACATACCCCATTAAAGCGATCCTGGTTTATTACACGCCATAACATAAGACGACTTTATTAAAACATTTGAGGTTAATACACTCATCATGAAAACATAAAAACGAGAATTTTAATTCCAACTTCAACTCTTCGCACGGTTAATTATTTTTTTAATGCGCAACCGTATGTATTCGATACATTTTTGTATGTGTCTTTATAGCGAAAATCAGACAAAATGTCCACGACGGCCACGAGCCATGTTAAAACTTCAAATTCAGCTAATATATTGATGTGCAAACAATGGTGGAAAGTATGCTGGATGTATGGTGACCAAGAAAAATACTATAGACAGTTATACGGTAGGAGAAAAATAAAGAACGACTTTCTAAACTTCAATAACGTAGACTCTAAAAGACCTGGTGCCGATGTAACGGAACTTACAGATGATTTCTTCGAAGAAAGATTGCAGAATGAACCAACGCTAGACGAAGTAGCAGAAAGGAAAGAGCTAACCTTCGGAATAGAATCTGAGCCTATTTACAGCTTCGATTACCAAACGACTTGGCAGAGAGACCAAAGAAGGCAACCAATAACCCAAAACTACGAATATATGAACACGACAGACTTAGATAAAATCTGTATAAGTGCTGACAGTATAAAAACTATTCTCCAAGCAGGTCTGCCTCTTGATACAGATATAACAAATTCTAAAGAAGAAGTAAGTAGAGGTGATTTAATAGAAAAGTCTTTGGACACTCTGAGTAAAACAAAGAAGAGTAGTGTTACTACACAAGAAATAGAGAATAACACGTGCCCTGGGTTAAACTTCCAAAAACCTACAATAAGGAGTGGTTCTAATAGGTTCAAAGAAGCTTTGCAAACTTTGAAAGAGGACAAAACGCTGGACGAATGTTCTAGAAGGAAGTGTATCGGTGACAGCTTGCCTACATTTACGAATGTAGTAACACATTCGCAGACTTCGGGAACTTCGTGTAACGAGTGAGTATATTTTTGAATTCAATGTTAGTTACAGTTCTTTTTCCAATAATCTGCAAATGCAATAACGTACAGATAAATATTAGGTTGTACAAAAATAGCCCCTATTAGTATAATTACTCAAAATGTAATAATCGATTTATTATTATCTTGTCTTATTTTGTGTATACTTATACATGCAAATACATGCAGTGTCAACTACGACACGTAGAGTATGAAACTACGTTAAAATGCCGACATCATCAATTGCACCGAATAATATTCCCTGAAAACGTACTAAACTGTATTCCCAAGAGCCACTCCTCGGTTTAAAACCTGCATAATTATCATGACAAAGGTTGTATTTTTGTTAAATAACTCCCGTAAATTACCATATTATTTATAAATGCATTATTATGTATTGTTATGATTGGTTTACTCAAGTAGTAGAACATTCAGATGGAATGACAAAAGCTTTCTAGCTATGAAAATAGCATATGGACCATTGTTGCTCGCGCGCGTACCGCAATATCTGCCAACCAATAATAATGATGTTACGTAGAATTTCACAATGGCTGCGGTTATGCTACATGTCGAAGGAATGGCAGCTCTCCATTCTCGATAAAAAAGCTAAATTCGGTTGGAGAATGTAGAAGATGTTTTACTAAAGATTTTATTAAATCTAAAGAAGGCTCTTGGAATAAAATACTTTGTCCGATGGAGGCATCGTTGATTCTCATAAATACTAGAAAATCCGGAGTAATTTGGATATTGTGATGAAATAAGATAAAAGTAAATAAGCATGCGGAAGACTTGTCACAGATAATAAATAGATTGATGTTTTCTATTTTCATTATGCCTCTTTACCAACTACGGCGTTTTAATATCCAGTGATTGTCATAAAAGGAATCATAATAAATTGCACCTACAAGTTGGAATATTTTAAATTAAATTTCCTAAGAGTAATGTCCAAGTCACAATGTACGTATCACACATAACAAACCAAATTAAATTTTAAAGTTTACTTGATGCTCTAACAGTTTGAACAAAATTCCTAATACAGATATACGGATAAGATCCGAGTTTTAATTTTTATAAATAAAATAATCACAAGCAAAAAATTTTTTTTTGTATATTCACAGTTATTGTCCATAATGGACAACAAAATGTATTAGCAGCTTCAGTTAGCTGTTAAATAATATCAAAATACAAAATGAAGCACTAAGTTTACTAACGATTGTTCTTGAATTTATACAATCAAATATAAATGTTAAAACAATCAATAGATGACAAGATAACATGTCCATTTCCTTTACGTTTGTCAATATTGACAGTTAAATAGCCCACCATTAATGCCGTAGATTAAAAATAAAAACTATAAAGGAATACCTATTCAATGACCGATGTCTAGTAATGAGAAAACGTTTGTAATTCTCATTCAATAAAATCATAGATTTTTATCGTAGAATTTATAGCGTGGGCATCAATTTAAACGGTACAATATACGGCCAATGCACAATTTAATCCGCGCAATTTAACGACAAGCCGCCGGAGCACAGTGCCTTTGCCTGCCGCGCGCTAAAAAACAAAAAAGTAAGAAGCATGGCGTACGAGCGGCCAGAGACAAGGCGATGTTATCTCGTGTAGACTACCGTTTACAGGGTTTGATGTCGGTGTACTACAGTCCCGATTGATCGATGGAAGGTCATCTGTTTCGAATCATTTTTTATGAATACTTGTCGAAAATTGCTTAATTTTTTATTTCATATCTATTCGATACTTGTTGCGTCGCATCTCTAGATTATATTGTATGAATATAATTCTATCTTATCCTATTTTTAAGATTGACATTTAAAGTTGTTCTTAATGTAGATAAAGTATCAAACATTTTCGACGAAAGTTCTTTAACTAATGAGTAAAAGACCGGTTTAAACGAAGGATGTAAATCAAGTCATAACACACACGTTTACTTTCACATATGTTGCGTTGAAAATATTTTGGCTAAAGCAACTAAATGTTTTATAATTACTACTATATAAACTAATATTAATTATGCTATTTTGCTAATTATTATGTTATGTGTATTATATTTAAAGTATAAGTAGTCATATCCGGGCGAGTTTTTTGTCTGTATGTTTTTCGAGCTGATGGTAATAATTTTGATATTCATAAATAAACAATATCTTATGAATTCTAAATAAAACACTAGATAATAAAGACAAAATAGGCTGTATGTAATGCGGGTCACCATGTCCAAATCAGGTAGGGACACTGCCGCACGGGAGTGCAGACGTCATTAAATCGAGTTTTGAGAGCACTTTCTTACTTGAGGTAACATAATTTTACGGAAGAATAAGCGAGATAAGATATCTGCATAGTATTACCATGTTTTTATTTCAAATTAATATTATTACTTAGTGTTAAATCTCAGTTAGTCCTGTCTATGTCTATGAAACTGGTTGAAATTAAGATTCTTGTAGATGACTTTTTAGTATAAACACTGAGCTATGAATCTACGGAAATAGAATTCATTGCCTTCGAGTGCTTTTTCAGTTGAATTAATAATATGGTAATTATACACACAGTTTTATGACATTTGATGAGGAATGTTATTGTGTACAACATATTAAATAGATCAATCTGAGTGAACATAAATAAATAAATAATTGAAAACAATATTACAGTATAAAAAAATGTCATCTATCCGTCGATAATTTATACTAAAATAGTGAGTGTAAATGAAGTATAAATGTTTGCTATTTCTGTTTTTGCTGAATTTGTTTATAACGCCATCTATATTCATGTAACGTTAATTTATATTTATACTACTTAAATAGCAGCTTTATTAATTAAAAAAGACATTTTTATTTACATTTTTTTAAGCAATAATAAATCTTCACAGATTTTAGCAATAAGTAACTCCATTGAATATAATTAGTATGTATATTGCTTAAAATGAATGGTTTAATAACGGTCGTCCGAATGCCTAATAAGTAGATTTTGATAATGTTGGGCGCCAGTAAATCAAGTTGCATCCGAGATAGAACATCGTTCATATGTCTAATCTTAAATTAACATCAATACTGTTTGCCGCAGGCACTTATTCTTAATAATATTGCCATGTGGTTAAACAATAAGTAGGTAACGGTACCTCGGTATGTTATATACAAAGTAACCTGTTCTACTATACTTGCATTATAAAAGAAATAATAACTATATGAGTATTTTATGGTTAACTGACTGGTGCCCACGACTTTGTTTTTATGAAAATGGATTGGCTGTTATAATTTTGTCATTGCTGCTTATTCCATACAAAAAGTGGAAGCAAAAGTCTTGTAAAATTTACTTCGGAAATTAGGCCGGACGAAAAGCAGGCACAGGGTTTTAGAAAAAAATACACTAGGTGCGAGTAATCAAAATTAAAAGAAAACAAGGTCGAAGATCAAATAAATTATATCTATACTGTTTATTTAGTAAATGTTAGAAATTTATTGATCTACAGAATAACAAAAAAAAAGAATGCTAATATAATATGCTTGGACTTTCATTTCATATGACACAAATATTAACTGGGCATGGGTATTGTATCTTAATCGCTTTAAGATTATTGACGACAATACCTGCGCCTGCGATAATACATCTGTGCAAAACTTTGAACACTTGCTTCAAGATTGTCCTAGGTTTAGCACGAAGAGACTAGAGCACATATTGCTTTGTGATAATCTTCGTACATGTCCATTCGATATTTTGGGCTTGATGCAGAACGAGTCTGCAATCAAATCGTTCGATAATTTTGCTAAGCATGTGATCGCTAATCTTAAGACATTTAACAGACCTTGAATTACCACGACTCTCTGACTTGTATCTATATCAGGACTAACAAATATTGGTGATTAATATTATGCCCATGCAACACGTCAAGGGAGTGAATAGTGAATTGTATCAAATTGCGATCACTCCTTTCTCCCTTTATATTACCAATTTCAATTGACCTCTGTGCGAAACCAACAAGTTTGAAATAAAAAAATATGTATAATATGCTAACTGTTTATCCGATAGGACTTATCTTAGGTGAATTTTCGCAGATCTCATGCTTATCTCTCCTAGAGTATGGATTTTTAAAAACTCTTTTCAGGTCTCAGTTACCCTAAACCCTGTGTGCCAAAATTCATGATTCTAGAACCATAAGCTTAGTTGTTGTATGTCATTCTTGAGATGTTTATTAATTAGGTTAATTAAATTTTGACCACTTCTTTATTTAAGTATTACCGTTTTAGCTACGAACATACAACAGTAAATAATTGCGCATCTCTTGATACTCCGGTCACCGCAGTGTAAACACAACATCATGGATTTTTCACGATATTTCTCACGAGTAATGCCTCACGGATATAATGATATGTCCCTGCATAACTCGCTTGACAGGTAAAGTGTCCAATAATTAATTTAATGAGTTTGCAAGTTTATCTTTCACTTTCCTCTGCATTACTTGATTTACAACTGTTTTTTTCTGTGCTGACAACAAAAATAATAAGAAACACAAGGCTCATGGGGAAATAAATATTGGTTTTACAGGTAACCGCTGAGAGAGAATATGGCTGTTTTATTAAAGGTGGCTAAATTGTAATTCAATTTATTATATGTTATTTATCCATAATTGTAGAAGTGATTACTTTTGTCTAAACAATTTATTTATTTTATTTTTGACAACCAATCTTCTTGTAGATTATTACTGCCATTGTCGATTAGGCAATTACAAGTTTGTTGCGATCATTTAAATGAATTAACAAGATGGTGGACCTTTTGTTAGATTTTTACAGGGAGTTATGACAAGTTACGCTCCGTCAAGTCATGGTCCGTGGTATTATTTCCCATCCACTTCACTTGTGCACAATAACCGAACTATATTACGTAAAGCACCACCAATATTACAAAACAACGCAAGATTATGAATAAAATATAAAATCCACTACATGACATTCTATGATCCCGGCAAAACCTATATAAACAATAAACTGTATACTTTCATTTGTTTTAAAGCGGAAATATATGGGAGTAGCAGTCAGATGTGAACAAAAATATTGTAACATATTCACTAAGGAATATGATTGATTATTTAAAATTAAGCTACAACCGTTAGGAGACAAACAATTAAATAAGTTAAAATAAGAATAACACAAAATACACATGAAAGTATTGTGTAATTGAAAATAAAATATTTATAACAAACAGAGGTGTAAGTATTTGTTCTGTGAACATGTCGATACACTTAAAGAATACAATTATGATTGTTGACTAAGCTTTAGACTAACTGAAATAGTAAATTAGAGGTTTACTTTTATTTAAAAAAGTTTAACGTAAGTATTTCAAATTGGTTATTTAATTTAAGTATCGACCAGGTTTCAACAATAAATTCCATGTTATTTTTGTGCTCGCTCAGTAACAACGTAGTCATCAAAAAGTTAACAGTATTTCGTGTTCAGTTAACTGATTGCCAAACCTTTAGATCCGATCCCTATATAATTATGTAAGTTTCGTGATTCTTCGCAATAAATCGAAGCAAGCGCATGATGTGCGCCTGCGCACGCCTCACGCACATTTCAGCCATCACTGTTATTTTTCATATATAATTAAAAATAAAGTGCTACACAAAATTACTGTCTTTTCACCCTGTCTTCATTCGCATATTTGCGTTATCCTAGTTTATCTCTATGCCAAATTTCTCTCGGCTTACTTCGGCGGTTTTGTCGTGGCTAGGTAGCAAATTATTTTCGTATCTATGATTGAATACCTAACTTTTTTCATACTATTTTTATTTCAGTTGTGGAATGTTTTCATAAATGCATAACGCAAGGAGTTCACTTGAGGTCCCAGAAAACTTATGCAGACACTGTGATGATTGTGTCGTTACATTTCAAAATTAGCTGAATTTTAATCGTTCATATAACATGTTGAATTTTTTAAGATTTCCAGTTTTTGTTCACCGAGAACAAAGTTCAAATTTTGTCTTCCATAAGGTTTTCATTATGATCTTTATATTTTACATATACATGAAACAAAAATTGAAAATCTTAAAAAATTACATAAAATATTAAGGACGGCTAAAATTGCATATAGTTTATTTTGAAATGTAACGACTCAATTGTCACATATGAATGCAGCAAATTTTCATTTATAACCTGTGAAATAGCATTTCACTGTGATAAATTTACATTAAAATAACCATAATTTGCGAAGTTACACGCAGCCCATTGGGAATCCGCAACGCTATCAATTGATACACCGCACCGGGCATAATTGCCCTGTCAGATATATTGCTGTAAAATTATTCGTTTAATTGGCGATCCGCTTTACATGCACTCTACGTAGCGACATCTGCCATGTTCTGAATAACTTCAATTAAATTAAATAACGTTTAAGTAAATTGGACTATGTTGTATTTATCTATACATATAATAATAATATAAATGTAACGTGTCTGTACATTCTAGATTTTTGTGAAAAAAATTGTTGCAGGTATCTTGGAATAAGTAATAAAATACATTTTAATCATTTTTAGAAATGTCTGTCTGTTTGTTTGAACGCGCATTACGATAACATTATAAAGCATATCCTCGAGTAACATTGAGTCTTAGTTTTATTAAAATCAGTTCACTCTATTAAAAGTTATTGTAATTTTAATAACGACGCGACTTAAATACGAGAGAAAAGTAGATAAGTAGATGGAGTCATTGTTTTTTACATTAGGATCCACGAGCACGGAATCGCGGGTACAGCTAGTATTATATATAAATACAGTAATACAGACTGTGTAGGAAATCCTAATAATATTAAATCGAAGTTTTTAGGATGGTTGGATGTTTATTTCCAATATCCGCTGCGACCTAACCTCAAGGACCATATAGGGAGTGTTACCTCTACAACATCTAAGAGATTGGGCATCCTGAATAGAGTGCGACGGTTTTTCACGCTTGATCAGCTATACCTTCTCTATAAGGCACAAGTTAAGCCGTGCATGGAATGCTGTTCACATATCTGGAATGGTTAGTGGGTGCTAGTGCTGCTGCTGCTGGTTAACGGGTGCTAGTGACGGGTTGCCCGTATTGTGAAAGACGTAGACGTTACTAACAACTTTGAACCGCTTCACTTACGAAGAGACATTGCTTCATTGAGCGTGTTTTATCGTCTGTATCATGGCGAGTGTTCTGAAGAGCTGTTTAACCTCATTCCATCTTCTCCTTTCCACTACAAAACTACACGGGCGGGTACACGCCTCCACAGTTTCACAATAGCAACCACCCCGGCAAGAACGATCAAGTTCGAAAGCTCTTATTTTTGTCGTACTGTGAAGATGTGGAATGGCCTCCCGGCCAGTCTGTTCCCTTATTCTTATGACATGGGGTCCTTTAAACGAGGCGTGAAGAAGCTATTTTGCAGGTCGGCATGATAGCTATAACTGCCGTTGCTATTTAACAGTGACAATCGCCATTTTTTATAGACTGTACGAATATTGTATGTAGTAAACTTTGGCCAGTAGTGGAATATTAGGGGACAGAATTAACATCTTTTATCTGCTCATATGACAATGCGCCAAAAAGAAAACACTGTTATCTCTTTAGGTTAGATAATTACACAGCTACGAATCTAAAGTGGGTAGCATATAACCATAACTACAAGTGTAGTAAGCTTGTACCATCGGGGGGGATGTAAAATAATAATGAATTGTTATATTGACAGTAGACAGGGCAGTCGCCGTCGCCTGCGATCAGTTAACATGTAACACAACAAGCACGATTTCAACAAAACGCACTACAATAAATAAAAACCCATTGTCGTATATTTTGTAATATCGGAGACACGTATCTGAGTGTTTGCTCACATGTCTGTTAGTCTGCGCTCACGATTTAGGGGTCCGTTGCTTATATGAAAAATCATTCTTTTAAATCAATACTGTGCCTGATGGTAAGTACAGTACATTCTCAGTCGTTACTGTCATGCTGGCCAACAGTCTTGGCTCACTATTCATACATACTATTATACTATTGATATATACATATTCTTACTATGTATAATACTATATATGTGAAAGAAGTGCATTAAAACGTGACGCATTATAGCGAACTTCATCTATACTATCTATACTAATATTATAAAGAGGTAAATTTTGTGAGTTTGTGACGTTGTGGCGTTGTAAGGGGTAATCTCAGGAACTACTGGTCCGATTTGAATAATTCTTTCAGTATTATATAGCTCATTCATCGAGAATGGTTATATATCATAACGCTAAGGCCAATAGGAGCGGAGCACAGATGAAAAATGTTTCTAAATCGAGATGTTTTTTTTCTTTTTGAGAGCTTCTGCTGTGTATCAGTGTTAGCCCAGAGTAGTAACTATTACTAAGCGGACGAAGTCGCGGGCAGGGGCTATAATCTATATACTAATATTATAAAGAGGTAAAGTTTGTGACGCTGTAGGGGGTAATCTCAGGAACTACTAAACCGATTTTGAAAATTCTTTTACCAATAGAAAGCCACGTTATTTGTGAGTGTTATAAGCTATATATTATCACGCTAAAGGCAATAGGAGCGGAGCAACAATGAAAAATGTTTTAAAATCGGGGCTTTTTTTTCATTTTGAGTGCTTCCGCTGCGTCTTAGCCCAAAATAACTATTCCACGCGTGCGAAGTCGCGGGCAGAAGCTATTAACTAATTATATTATCTATAATCTTTACTAATATTGTAAAGAGGTAAAGTTTGTGAGGTTGTAGGGGGCAATATCTTGGGAGTCGGAGAAAAATGGTCGAACGAAAACGTTTCTTATGAACGCTGTCTTAATTATAAGATATATATGATTGAGTTCTAGAGAAAAGTTGTAGCTTGATAATGCCTATTACCGCCCAACGAAGTGGGCATGGGTCGGCTAGTCTATACATATAATAAGAATGTAAATCTAATGTGTCTGTACCTCTTCGATTTTCGTGAAAATATTTGTTGCAGGTGTCTAGAAATAAGTAAGAAAAGATATTTCAATCATTTTTAGAAATGTCTGTCTGTTTGTATGAACACGCATCACTGCTAAAGTGGGTTTACAACAAAACGTCACCAAGAAAATTATAAAACATATCTTCGAGAATAACTTCGTCTTTGTTTCATTAAAATCGGTCCAATCTATCTAGTTATTGTAATTTGAATGACGACGCGGCGTAAGTACCAGAGAAACGTAGATAAGTAAATTATACATTCAGATGACTTTATTAATCACTGTTTTTTACATAAGGTTCCACGCCGACGAAGTCGCGGGCACAGCTAGTGTTTTAATATGAATTATTATCTAAATTAAGAACTTTTTGCCTGTGCTTTAAATGACGTAACAATATTTATATGAATAATTAATTAAATATAACGAGTTTAAATGGCTACTAACGTCAACGAAATATCCCAAAAAGCATGTAAATACTTCTTTAAAGCTACAACAGGATATTCAAAATTACACGTCACGTTTAATATTAGTGTACGCTACGGAACCAGACAATAGTTAGTCGTGTTCGCACATAACACGCTCCGATGTCGTCGTTGCGAGATAGAAAGGGACGGCGCACCGTAAAATTTCTCAGTAGCCCGCGATGTTATGATATTTGTTGAACCCTCGAGAATCACGTTGGCCTTTCTAATTATACTGACCAGTTGGAAGCAGGTGGTACCTTTATTTGGGTCGTTGTCCACACAAATGGTAGGTGTGGTAGGTATCTTCACACCTTGCTAGACGAACTGGTAAGAATATATATATATACACTAATCCTTTTCAACCTATGCGGATTATTTGAGGTTTTTTTAATTGAAAATTTCAATATTGTACTCGATTATGTAGGTATGCTCCGGGAAGTTGGTTCCCCAGTTTACGCATAAGATTTGTAAAGGGTGTACCCATCGATTCGATCGTACCATTATTCCAAAATTCTTGATCTTTCAGAGTTTTTTTCACTCCCAATTTCCCCCCTTTTGGAGTTAACTTATCAAAAAAGTAAAGTGAGGGCAAATGTGGGCAAACGACATACTTCAAGAATCCATCTTGAGATTTTCGAATTTTCAAACTTTTTTCGAAAGCTGGCCCACTAATTTGAAACTGTTCATAATTATTTTTTTACAGAAGTGGATATAAAAAGTAATTAAGAAACGGGCAAGCGGTGGCCATACTCTTTACGAATTTTTAAATTCTTACGCGAAAACTGGGGGCTAACTTCCCGGAGCTATGCATATATATACATGTACTTCAATTTAAAAGTAAACCACAAAAAATAAATGGTAATAACCTAGACCACCTATATTGGATTAAATAACTATCTAAAATCCCGCTAAAAACTGCTATAACTTACCATTTTTTAAATTGTAATCTTACCACAGTTTAAAATATAATCGATTACTTTGAATTTATCTTTTTGTTATTCGATTATCGGATACGAAATTAGCATGTTTATTGCGTACCGTAGCTTAAAATAGAGTTTCGTACCTCGCATAAATTAATTCAAGCTTACAGCCACGATTGTAGGTAATTGGTTTCGTGTATCACTACCACGGTACCGCGGTGGTACGCCTAGACTCATTACCACCACATAATGAGGACATGTTTGATGTTTTCTCTCTTTCTTGCAGGATAAATGTACACGATTATATGTGATTTTATTTTGTTTAATAACAAGTATAGTTAATGATTTCCCCGGTGTAATGTTATATACATCTCGTTTGTATCTACATTTCCATGGATTGCTATAGATTAGATAGATTCATAGACTGATAATATTTATTATAGAACTAATGGTTCAACAATTTCAATCAGCAACTTCCAAAGATTCGTTCTTTAATTTTCAATTATTCTAAAAATTTCGAATAATTCGAAAGTTTTCGAATAATTCGCGAATTAAGGGGGTATTCTAGTCTAGAAGCATGAATTTCAGGTAATTTTTTGAAGTGCCGTAAAAAAAAGGCAATCAATATTTTTACCATCCATTTTTTTATAAGTAATTTATTAACATTTCAAGATTTTCAAGAATACAGAAAAAAAAAAATAAAAAAAGTTGGAAATTTGTTCTATTTGTGTAACTATATTTCATGGTTTAAAAAAATTATATTACTTTAAATTTTATTCAAAAGTTGAAAATAAGCAACCCTAAAAAAATCCTCCAGGTTAATATTGCCATTATAGAGGAGGTAATGATTTAACTTCAATTGTGTTTCAATTTTCAACAAAATTACAAGTGTCGTGTGATTAATTTAATGGTTTAATAAGATGATGGCTCCTGGTTAGAACTTTTCAAGGAGATTTCGTGACGTCTCAGAATTCATGCTCCGTGGTATTTTTTTCTTTTCAGTCCACTTGTGCACAATAACCGAACTATATTACGTAAAATACCACCAGTATTACAAAATATAGAGTCAAATAACGCAAGATTATGAATAAAATATAAAATACCCTATATGACAGATTAAAATCCCGCCAAAACTCTCAATTTTATACTTCTTTTTACGCGTTAATAGAAATCGTTGAGAGCATAGATTAACAAATCTTCGAGCAGTCCGTGTAAATTAAAACTTTTATAAGAAACAACCACTTTATCACTATATTTGTTACCTATGATTATTAAAATATACGTTAAATATCTTTTTAATAATACGAATTTAAGCTACGAATGTTATAAAGCTGGAAGGTTTGTTTGTTTGGTTGAACGCGTTAACCTTAGGAACTACTGGTCTGATTTGAAAGATTATTTCAGTGTTAGATAGCTCATTTATCGAGGAAGGCTATAGGCTATTTATCATCACGCTCAGACCAATAGGAGCGGGAAATAATGAATAAATGTAAATATTTTTTTTTAGCGTTAGCCCAAAGTAACTATTCCACACGGACGAAGTCGCGGGGAGATGCTAGTTATATAATAAATTGACATATTGAGTTATTTTTTTAATACTCAATATAATATAAAACGTTATCGCGAGGCCTCACAAAGCTATGCTTTTATAAGTCCCTATGAAAAAAAAGCATCCTAGAACGTGCTTTTGCAGTAAAATGTAACAAAAAGCTCTTTTTACATAAACGTTAAGTGCGTACAAATATTTAGTAAAGCGTAAACCCCATAGGCCTGTAGGCTTAGAGGCAGAGGCGAAAACAAAATAAACCAACAACCTTCCTTCCATTTAACAAGAATCGGAACGGCACATTAAGGTAATGGACATAGTTCGAGAACGCGCGCGCAGCATTGATAGGCATAGTTATTTTTAATATCGATATTTTTGCCGAACCCGCGATAATATCGATAAGCATTATTATGTATATTTTAACATATATATAAAAATTTTACAATAACAAGTTGGTCTCTCCATATTACAGGCTCACTAAGACCAGTAACAGTTTTTTAGGTAATAGTGTTAGATTTTATATCGAAGCACATTACCGATTTGCCAGATAGTAATTTCAAGTACCATGTCAAGCAGTTCTTAATACATAAAGGTTGTTATAATATGGATCTATATGTGAACGATGGTGACGTCTGCAAATGACGCCTCTCTCTGTCATCTGCCAAAAACGAATAAACTGAAGAAAAGGTATGTGTGCATGTATTATAATAAAAAACCAACGGTCTTCCGGTCTTCTCGATACTGGGTTTTTGACATTCATAAGTGCTTTCTCAGGGCCTAAAATGAATAAAGATTTTTTTATTTTGATTTTGACGTTTTAATACGACTTTAAAAGTAGTCGACCAATAAGTAAATTTTACCAGATATGAAATACTTTTATGAGTTACTGAGGTACACAGGCTGAGTATACATGTGTATCTCAGTAATTTCTATATGTATTAATAATTCGCTTAGTTTAGATTTGCGATGTTGCGTACCAAAGCAACGGCACGTGTCGCGGTGTGCCATACATCCTTGAGTTGGTTGTCAAATAGAATCCGCTGAGTGCCTTAAGTGCTCACCTTAGCTCGTGATGCTGTTAACCTGCAGGCCAAACGAGCAGCCCGATAAAAGATTATTAAAGAAAACATACATATTCAGATTTGTATTATGCGTAGAAACTAAATATAATATTTTAAATTTTCGTTTGCTTTAAGCTATATCATGGTATTGCAAGCATCTCTCTGGTCTTTGAAAAAAGTTCTATCAGCGATGATAGATATATATGTCATGGCTACTTCATAAAACTAGAGTTACGAGTCTTGCATTAAAAAAATGTATCCAAAATTAGAATTCACGAATCATTAGTTAACAAAAGAGTTATATATTTTTCGATATGTACTTTACACCGATATCGATGTCATTTAGATTATATCGATAAGATTATGTCGATGTAACTGTTTTATCGATATACCATTGCAACCCTATGCGCCGAGCGAATATTTTAAATGTGTAATATGTTATTATTTTTTTATCTAATGCGATTTGTGAAGTAACCTATAGTTATTATCGCAGCACACGATCAATTTGTTTGAGTTGAGTATAACAAACACTGTTTCGCTGGGTACTTCATTGTACATACAATGATGTTATTGTTAACTAGCTGCTATCCGCCTACATCGTTACATTTTTTTTTCTATATGATTATAAAAAGTATCTTATACTCTTTTTCAAGGTCCAAATTATTATATGAAATTTCATTGTCATAGTCTTCAAATGGCGACAAACACACAGCCAAATATCTGTATTCGGCTTTTGATTTAGCACGTCGAGGGGAAGACTGAGATAGTATAGAAAAGTTCGGATTCATATATTTTGTATATAGCAGTGATTGCGCTGTGCGATAAAGATAACGATTTACAGAAACGAAGCATGTTTGGACTTATACCTGCCGCTACATTCCACCATCGTACTACCCGCCTAAAACTAAAATTTCATCCACACCACCTGGATGAGTGGAGGTCTTCCACGGTGAGGTTTTCAAGGTCGTTTCTGCCTCGTACTTCAACCTTGTGGAATCGACTCCCAGCGGCGGTATTTCCAAACAATTATGAATTACAAACCTTCAAGAAACGAGCGTATACTTCTTTAAAAGGCCGGCAACGCACTTGTGACTCCCCTGGTGTTGCTAGTGTCTATGGACGGCGGTGATCACTTACCATCGGGTGGCCCGTCTGTTCGTTAGCCTCCTATAATATAAAAAAAAAGCCGATCCTAGATCGACTTCTCACTCTTCTTCCCGACGTGCTAAATCGAATGCCGGGTACTATATTTGTATTTATAACTAGCTGACCCGTGCAACTTCGTCTGCACCAAATCGGTTATTACCGGTTTCAATTGTATTTTTAAACGCAAATAATCTTAAAAAACCTAAAACCCTATTGCAGCGTTATCCAGCACTTCCAATCGTGAATCCAAACAATCCAGACTCACTCAAACATATACCCAGTTGGATGTGAGAAATCTTTTAAAATAAGTCTAGAATCTGTTCGCAGCATTACCTAAAGTAGTGTCATCAAATGAAGATCAAACAACTTCCATATATTGCCAATAAATGTCTTCCCAGTACCCCTTGTAACTTCATCACGTCACATACTTAAAATTAACTTTATCTACATTAAATTTCCATTTTTTTTTTAGTGTTTGTTTTATAAAATTTGTAAAGTATACGTGAATCTGCATTCAATTTTAATTTGTCACATTTATTTTACTTTTACATACAAACCACCTTTTTTACTAATACTAACTTGGGATAATATACCTTCTGACAGTGAAATTTTAAATACCAGTAGAGGACCAAGCATTCCTAAAACAAAACTTACCACTCATTATAATATTATATAAATACAACATAGAACTGCAAACAGAGCCGATAAGCTTTAAACCTTCTAGGTCAATAGCGTGGTCAGTTAAAAAAAAAAACTGCATACACCTCAACTGATTTATTTTAATCTTAGATTCACAAACCTGAACCCAACTACTTCAAACTCAACAACATTTAGAAAACTAATTTTATCAAATATCAAACAACACACGACTATAAACTCTATTAATTCATCTTCTACAATGCAATGAACTATTATCTAGGTTTATGTTTTAGAAATCTTGTCACCTTTGTTTAGCAAACATTTTTTATACAATAAAAAATGAACAACAAATACAGTTCTTTATACGTATTTTTTTCATATATCATAATTACGCATAAAATGTCATAAACCTAGCTCAGTTATAACGACGGGCTATGTGTCCGCCGAGCCGACGGACATCCGATTTTTTTTTTGGTATTTTTTTTAAAGTAGCTTAGGAAAATAGCTATCTTTTTAGCTAATCTGTCTGCTATATATAGCACAATAAATTACCAAAATCCGTCAAAAATTTTATTAACTACAAATTTTTCTTTCCCGTATCCAATTCCTTGTATTTTATAACAAAAAGTATCCTAATGTAACCTTGTAATATTAGTCATCACTGTGCCAAATTTCACAAAATTGTTCAGACTTTCAGAGTGACGTGTTCAAAGGGACAGACAAACAGGCAGACCTGGAAATCCCTTGCGTTTTATAATAAAAATATCCTAGATGTAATCTCGTAATATTAGTACACTGTGCCAAGTTTCTCAAAATCGGTTCAGACTTTCAGCGTTGCGTGTCACACAAACAACAACAGACAGACAGACAACACAACAACAAAAATTGAAAAAATATTTTTGCTTCTATATCGAAACAAACGCCCCATCAAAATTTTCAAAAAAATTTAATGACAATTTGACCGGGCTACAGTTTTATTATAGTATAGATATAGATATTAATTAGCTGATACCCACGAATGTGTTTACATTGTTTGATATCCTAACAATATATTTTATGTACTTTGGAGGAATATAAAAAAAAATTTAAACTAAACATATACTTTGCTTATAAGATTTCTTTATAATCAGCATTATCCGTTTACTTCTCTTATCCTGCGCATGTGTACCGCACCGCTTGCCCCATTTCTCGACGCCAAGAAAACACGTGTCGCTGCAAGCGTAGTGCTTATAAAAAGCTCATAGTCTCTTAAAACATTAAATGATAATGTTTGATGAAGATAGGTATAGATTTAGGATATTTTTTTTTATAGAAATCTATCCAATACTTTTTCGTGATACATTCACAATGGCAGACTGCTATAATTTTGTTTATATATATAAATAAATAGTCGATATGGATTTCTCAACTTAACTTACTTTACATAATATAAATCGATTATTATTTGCAAGAGATATCTGATAGGAATAATAACATAGAACGTTGCCTCGAGTTGTAGCAAAAGATTTTTAAGATAAGATATTTAATTCGAGCTCTACCATTACGAAAACAAAACTGTTAAGATTATTTTAATTGAATTTACAAGTATATTAGCGAACACGGCGGGCAGACCACACTGCCAAATACTGAATATATTTAAAAAGCATTTAATTTAAAAGGTATTATATAAAAAAAAAACATATAAAAAAATTAGGTAGGAAAATTATAGAAAAATCTAGATCTCAAAAACAACAACTGTGGGTCCCATATATAGCTAAACACTATATCGATGATACCATAAACAATTCATCAAAATCAGTCATTCCGTTTAAAAGGAGAAAAATTACGGTAACATTCTCTACATCGGATTTGTATATATATATATATTTATGCCCGCTTGGTTAGCTACAGCCCTCGACTTGAAAATTTATGGTAGATATCTCTAATCAATAATATTACAGGTAAAAGGTTATAATGTCTCTCTAATACGTTTATTATATCTCTCCACATTATAAAATAAGGTAAGAATCTGTGTAAACACTTTTTATAACGGTGAAAAAATAGGTAAGTTAAGATAAAAGAAGATAACAAGTTCTTGGTACAATGTAACTTTTATTGAAAAACCAATACTATCTATTACAATCAATACAATCTATTGACTCAAATAAAAGTTGGCAACCCTATTGATGACCGACTTCAAAAATCTGAAACGGAATAAACTTTATTTATTATTTTGATAAAGCTCAATAACGTACGTACACATCATCTTCCGTGATTAGTGATAACCATCGACATATGAGGAACTAAGAAGGAAAAAGAATTACTATGATCACACTGGATATGTGGCGACCGATCACAAAACACACTGGATCAAGTCACTGCTCTATTGTGTATCTAGTGGTCACCATCCATTTGGTTGTAAGAACTTTTAAAACAGCATCGGCTGATCAAAGGCATCGCGTTTCAACAAACGCTCCAGATTTAAGTATAACATTTAGGATATATTCTAACTGTGTCATATGTTGTAACTTTAAGTTAATAGTCACAAGCGTGCGCCGCCGGTTAAGGCTCTAACAACTTTACGATAATTACTCAAACGCTTTAGAGGAATACGGTTAATTTATTAGATAGTTTCGTTAAAAGGGATGTATATACGGGATAAAAATTGACACGTGCACATCGCGTACTTTTTTTTTTCTGGAACTGACTATGCTATTGACCTGACAAGGTCTTTACAGCTTCATCGGACTACTATCGCATACAATATACAGTGAATAACTAAGATAATCAGTTCCCAGATCAATGAAACATTCTCGATTCAAAATAAAAAATACTTTATTCAGTTTAAGCCCTAAGAAGGAGAATTTACGTATATGAACGACAAAACTACCACCGGTTCGGAAAACAAACCAGTTATCGAGAAGAAATTTCAAAATTATAAGCCTGTACTAACAAAACTCTAAAAATTATGTATGTGGATTTACTTATAAAAATGCTGTTAGTAGTAATACTCGTTAAAAATTTGATTGTATACAATTTTTTTGAACTCACGGAAGACATGGAATTATTAATTTCAAATACCGATAATTATTTGATTTTGCCATTTCAAGTTGTACCGAGAGAACATTTTTTAAGTGGTCAAGCATTTACCAAAACCTCTTCCTACACTATCAATGGATAATATTATTAATGAGCTAATAAATTCAGTTTATCGGATGGCTATTCAACAATCCTTGCTCATTATTTGGGCAAATCCATAATTATATATTAGAGTGGATGTTATTTTGCACTTCCGCCTGGAATTTATTGGTAGAGAGAGGTGGAAGCAGCCAATCAACTCCAGGTGAAAGTGCAAAGTATCGTCTACTCTAATGTTTAATCACAGTTCAGTTAATTTTGAGGCTAACACAGTATATTCAAGTTATGAAAATCTGTAAAATTGGATAAGGATATTCGTAATAAAGACTTTAATTAAATAAAATACTCTTACTTAGACATTTCTCTCTGTCTCCATTGTACATTGTATTCCTCCGTACAGGAAAAGATCTTTGGCGAATAAAGCGAGATTTAAAATAATAACGTTATGAAAAAATCGTGTGCGTGTTCAAACGTGGTAGAAGTGAAACTTAGTATTCTAATTATTTTTTAAGAAAATAAGATTAATACACTATCGAGGTGGTAAACATTAGTTTTGAGTATTATTTTGTAATATTCTAATTATAAGTAAATAACATACAATATGCAATAATTTTTAAAAGTGCATGATAGTCACTGCATTCCAACAGAAAGTAATGTGCTATAGATTTCAACGCTTCTCTCTTTCTCCCTTATTACATATAGAGGAGATGAAGGATAGGGAAACTATATAAAAACGCATTCTACCTCATTCTCTCATAGCCTAAAACTTACACATATATACATTTATAGCTATCTCTTTTCGTTTCATAAAATCCAATTGACGTCTCAAAAGAAGTTTCACTTCAAAATCAACAGTAATTTCGTTACGAGCAGTTTTTGAATTATTCCATTTTTAAAATACCAATATAGAATAACACAGCGTTACCGGGCGTAATAGATTTCCGTATGTTTACACATAAATAGGTGCTTCTACCTGGGGCGATACTACATCGGCCGGCATGCATTATCAAACATTCCACTACGCTCTTGTAAATTGACGAAATTAAATTTCGATATTTTTCTCTTAACGTTTCTCTATTACGTTTTAACATTCTTTTTATCTTGTTTTTTTAGAGACGTTTTTATTTTTAAGAAAACAATTTATGATATAGTCGTAAATGAGAAAGGATTAATAATGGCTGTTAAATTGTGATGATGGTAACTACGAATGATTATGTATGAGCATTTGTGTATACACTATCGCCTTGCAAAGATTTTATCGGTGTTTTCGTTCGTCGATAAGTAACTATAAAATTTGAATCCATATCTGTAAATAGTACTGAATCACAGTTTTAAAATAGACGATAAGTAACCAATAATAAAAGATAACTATGTGAGCATCCCCAGTTTGGAACGTAGTTCTTTACGCTCTTTCCTCAACTCTGAATGTAATTCAATATGGAGGTTTACGTTGTTTATGCTTGAATTTTTATCCTCACATAAGGAAAAAGCATTGCTATTCTCTCTCTCTCTGCGTAATCTGTAATTTTTCGTTTTTTGTATATTTGCTATTTTTTCAAATAACTGGTTTTTACGAAAAATTGTCGTTTTCAGTATTGAGGTTATATAACCAGGAGCATACAATGCTTGTCTGCTCGGATTTCGATACTCACACCCATATACTCACCCTCCGTTACAATAAAAAGAGACAGAGATACAGAGAAATTCACATGAAGTGGGCATAACGTTTTTTCCACATGTGACGATGTCTTCTTCCAGTCAAGTCCTTTCTTTTTTTTTCGCGGGGTAATCCTCTTGGAGATCTGCACCTAGCCGGGCAGCACACGTGAGAATGCCAGATTTCTACTGACTAAACCCCCTCGATGTTCTTAAGTCAAGTCCTACCGCAAGTCGCGTTAAGGACTTTCGTTGCGACAAGCAAACTATTCTCAGTTGTACTACTGAATGAATAGTTCAATTACAGTGAGCAAGACAAGATATTATTATTATATTGAAGTAGTTATAGCTACTTGTTAATGTATTGGTTTCTATAATTACTAACTCGAATTTATTGAGATAATAATCTTTATGGCGGTTTCATTATTATGTTTTTATATCCATTTTTAGGTTGTGATGTCTTTAAGTTGTCTCGTTGTTATTCTTGTAATATATTTATATGTAAATTTGTTTACTGCGCATATATATTCAAAATTTTAGAGCGGTCTAAAAGTTTGGCGCGGACTGTATATACACTAGTAATAAATTTACTCTCTTTCTGCACAATAAGGTTAAAAGTGTCAAATTAAAAAAGTCGTAGTTCCAAAAAGGCAGAAAACATGTCGTAACGTATTTTCTAATAGGAACATGCTTTTACTCGCGCGTTACTTCTTAGGAAATGAACTAAACAAACCAGTTCACTTTTAATATTCATATGTCTTTTGTTTTATGGACTGTGTAGATTATAAAAATAGTGTACGCCGTTTGGGGTTCCTTCGTCGATAAAAACTATACGTTATGGTGATATAAAAAGCAAGCCTTTAATTTTTTTTGTAGTTCTGCGTAATTATGTCATGTGACAGAATATAGGTGGATTTTTGAGAAGCTGTTTGAGAGTTAATTCAGATATTTTAACCGTTGTGGCAACGGACAAGCATTCTTAACCAAAATCAAGAACGCTTTATTAAGTTTATTATTATTAAGGCTCTCTTAAGGCGCTTATGAATGTCAAAACTAGCACCATTTCACAAAACAACCCAGTCACCGAGAAGAACCAACAAGAAACTCTATCTGGTTTATATTTTCATGATCCATATTTTTCATTCATTACATATTTATATATATTCATATTTACATTCATTTTTGGTGGATGCATAATTAGGTGCTTCGTTTCCACACATCACCAGCGTTCACATAGAAGGCTATTGTAGATAAACATCCTAATTTGCAACCTGACGTTTTTAGGACTGAAACTTTAGTAAATCTGATGCAGTTTGTTGTTCCTTATAAGAAATAGGATTATTACAAATAGCATACTTTATTTTTGTAAAATATGCTAATTTTCTTATTAACTGTTTTTTTTAGTATCTGTGAATGCAATTAAATTATTTGATAAATTCAAAGGAAGTGTTTTTGTAACCTAGAACGTATTTTTGTTGCTATAACAATTAAGATAGACGTGGTCTTAGTACCGCGTCACAAAATCTACCTCTATAGATGGCGGTTTAAAATAATATTGACCACAAGAGACCAAAAGTCATTATACTAACTATACACCTTTATCGTATAAGTGCATGGAAACTGCGTGGAAAGGAACGGCCACAATCTTATTAGTTCATTGAAATGATCGCAAGAAACTTGTAATATCATTACCTACTTGATAATGGCGGTAATAATCTACTAGAAGAATGATTGCTAAAAATAAAAATAAAAAAAAACAACTAAAAGACTTTTGCTATATTTCAGAAGGACTTGCCAATTTTATCATCAAACATTCAACCTATCTTCGAATATCAGTAAATTTCTTTACGATAATTAAAAATTCTTATAGCTAAAATAATGAAATTGTAGTTAACGTACGGAACCGTATGAAAACAAATATGTTTATAACTATGTCTTGGTATTTTTATTAATCTAGTATTCTGGTTTGACCACAAAGTACGTGTTGTCAGTGACGATGTTCACGTAAGTCTATTCTTGTCGGCATTTTTTTCTTTCAAATTCGGTCTACTGGAATTGTTGTTCAGCGTAGACTTCTCCTTAAAAATAAAATTTTAAATTCAGATGATAGATACGATACAAGGTTGCTTACTTAGAGTTTTAATTTAAATATTTCTTTCATAGGATTTAATCATTTTTATTAGTATTTGAGTCCGTTCGAGTATTACCAAAGCAGAATGTCTGTCATTTCTGAACCTCGTTGCGTTATAAATCTATTATTCCAAAGATTTCATTCAATGTTCTTTCAACATGATCCGATAGAGATTTTTCAATTTAAAATATTTTATGTGTATGTAAGACCTTCTTTATTTTAATTTTTGCAAGCATTCTTCTAGCTGATTATTAGTGCCATTGCCGAGTAAGTAATGATATTACAAATTTCTTGCGATTATTTCAATGAACTAACAAAATGGCGGCCGTCTTGTGAGAGCTTTCCAGGGAGTTTTTATGGCAAGTCAGAATCTATGCTCCGTGGTATTATTTACCATCCACTTCACTTGTGCACAATAACCAAATTATATTACGTAAAAGACAACCAATATTATAAAATATCGAGCCAAATAACCCAAGATTATAAATAAAATATAAAATCCACTACACGACATTCCAAAATCTCGCCAAAAACTCCATTAATTTTATTACTTTAACAGCTACGCATAGGCAAAAGTGTACAGTTCTTAAAGCCAATGGTATACATTTTTTCTTTGCCTTTTTGTAGTAAAACCTAGTGTAGTTGTGAAATAATTGGTTTAATGTTATATAACTTTGTCTATTAAATTTATTTAATGTTTAGATACGTAAAATGCTTTTTACTTCCATCTATACAAATCTGCTTTGTTATTCGACCTTGTATTTGTAAAGGCCGTGACCGACACGCTTCCGTAACGATCACAAGAATTGAAGCTCCATTTGTATGCAGTCATTTTTTTATGTATCATGAAGAAATGTTGACTTTATGATTAACTAGATTTTTTAAATGAAATAATAGCAGATCTTGCCACAAGTTTCTGTGGTTATTCCTTATTGAATTTAAAAAAAATCATAATTAAAATGATGCGCCATCTATGAGATATCTATAACAGTCGGCCCTACAGTTTGTTAAAGCGCCATCTGTTCGAGACTGATGAAATTAACAATGAATAACAACAATCTACAATTTATAATTATTTATATATTTAGATTTTAACACTATGTTCCTTTTCAAGTAAGTTAAAATTTAAGGGAATTTTATGTACGTTTTTTATTTATTTATTTAGTGTGTGCAAGTAAAAACGTTTTGTGAATCTATGACTTTAGAAACACATTTACTACACACACAACATACTTACTATACATACAAAATATAAAGGTAACTTAAAATGTGTAAAAGAGTTTATTAGTAATCTATACTAATATTATAAAGTTGGAGGGGTTGTTTGTTTGTTTGAACGCGGTAAACTCAGGAACTACCGATCCGATTTGAAAATTTCTTTCAGTGTTAGATAGTAATAGTTCATTTATCGAGGAATGCTATAGGCTATCATCACGCTAAGACCAATAAGAGCGGAGCACCAATATAGAATGTTTGAAAATCGGGTTTTTGTTTTTGCTTTTGAGAGCTTCCCCTGCGTGTTAGCGTTAGCCCGAAATAACAATTCCACGCGAACGAAGTCGCGGGCAGAAGTTAGTGAAAACATAAAAGGTAGCCCATATTTTATTGAGAGTCAAGTCGCAGGCACCAACTAGTATTTTAATATAACGTGTTTGTGAATATCAAGCTTTGTTAATATAAATGTTATCATGTCTCTGTGGTAATAAAACTAGAGATATTGGTTGAATTTGAATTTTAAATTTGACCGTTTTCAAATTTAAAGCTTACAAATCAAAACATGGTGATAGTTACAGAAAGCCGTTATGCTAATTTTAAAGTAGCTGATAGGAATGTATTAGAGTTTTTAAAATATTTTAGAGCTTTTATATAAAAATGTACTATATATTTTCTTTTATATGTCACTAATGTTTTTTCTCTTTAATGTCTTGTCAGGGATAAACATCTTTATCAGTATAACATTGGATGTAGGTGTATTTAAATGAATTTGATAAACTCCAAAAAAATACTTGGCACACTTGAGTCTTTTTATGAAGATTTTTACGCTATCAATTTTAATGAAACTCGTTACTAAAAAGCGCTGCAGTATATCAACTTGTGTTCTTTAAACTAACTACGATGAAAATTGGGTTGTGCAGACATTTGAACGCGGAGAATCTATACTTCTATACTAATATTATAAAGAGGTAAAGTTTGTGAGTTTGTGGGATTGTGAGTTTGTGACGTTGTGGCGTTGTAAGGGGTAATCTCAGGAACTACTGGTCCGATTTGAATAATTCTTTCAGTGTTATATCATTCGATTCATGCTCATTCATCGAGAATGGTTATAGGTTATATATCATCACGCTAAGGCCAATAGGAGCGGAGTACAGATGAAAAATGTTTCAAAATCGAGATGTTTTTGAGAGCTTCTGCTGTGTGTGAGCGTTAGCCCAGAGTAGTAACTATTACTATGCGGACGAAGTCGCGGGCAGGGGCTATAATCTATATACTAATATTATAAAAGAGTAAAGTTTGTGAGTTTGTGACGTTGTAGGGGGTAATCTCAGGAACTACTCAACCGATTTTGAAAATTCTTTTACTAATAGAAAGCCACGTTATTTGTGAGTGTCATAAGCTATATATTATCACGCTAAGGACAATAGGAGCGGAGCAACAATGAAAAATATTTTAAAATCGGGGCTTTTTTCCTTTTGAGAGCTTCCGCTGCGTCTTAGCCCAAAATAACTATTTCACGCGTACGAAGTCGCGGGCAGAAGCTACTAACTAATTATATTATCTATACTAATATTATAAAGAGGTAAAGTTTGTGAGGTTGTAGGGGGTAATATCTGGGGAGTCGGAGAAAAATGGTCGAACGAAAAGGTTTCTTACGAACGCTGCCTTAATTATGAGATATATATGATTGAGTTCTAGAGAAAAGTTGAAGCTTGATAATGCCTATTACCGCCCAACGAAGTGGGCACGGGTCGGCTAGTGTTTATATAATATCCATTCTAGTATAACTCAACTATGTGTTACAACAAGTAGTAACAAACGCAATGTAGAGCCGAGGGCGTAGCTAGTTTCATATATAAGCAAATAAAAAAGTATTGTCATATATAATGTATACGTTTTTATACAGACATGGTAAGTGTCGCCAGGAGGCGAATTATGTTGTACCAGCATTTGGCCGCGGCTGAGGTTGCGTTAATGCGGATTACGCGCCCGTCATGTGTTTCATTAATTAATAGACTGTATAAAGATGTAAAAATTTTAAAAATGTATATAATTATTGTTTGGAGTGCCAATAGATGTGAAAACCACATTAATAATTCAATTTACAAATTATGAAATTAGCATTATTCAGACTATAACTGATTTCAAAATTCTAAAAAAGTGCTCAATCATTCTATTGTTTGGAGTTTTCACTCATATCGGCAGGCCTTATGACTGTCTTGATTTTTTTTTATTTGAATGAATAAAAAGTGGTAACCCTAATTACAGTAGCAGATAAAAAAAGCCAATTTGTGCAGTGTTCACCAGCACCATTATAGTCTGCAATAAAACAGTTTGCGGTTTCCGAATACACGGGAAGAGACAAAACGTTTTTTTCCTTTCCTCTTAAGGTTACTTGTATTAGGCCATCTCTTTTTTAATATCATTGAAGTCTTATCTTATGATACAGTTTTTAATAAAACAAAATTTAATAAACTCGCTATTCTTACTAATATTATTAATACAAATGTCTTTTTGTTTGTTATATACCTAGCCTTGCCATAAAAACTGAAACAAAGAAAAAAAATTCTATAACAAATAACATTTATTACTTTTACAATACTTTGTGTGTTAGTTTAATACATAAATATAAAACAATTTCAAATATAAAAACCTTATTCGAGGTGGTGTCCATTGGCTGCAATACAGTCTTTTAAACCAGTTATCAATAGAAGTACGCACTCTTTCCATAGGAAAATTCTTCACTACCAATCGTACGGATTGTTTTAGGGACTCGAAATTATCATGGCGTTTAGAGCAAGCCGTACTCTCTAAAACTGACCATAAATTAAATTAAATTAAACAGCGGATTAAGATCGGGACTAGACGACGGCCAGTCTTCAGCTCTGATGAAGTCCGAAACATTCGTTTCCAACCAAGACTGCGTCGACCGAGCTTTATGACCCGGCGCCGAGTCTTGCTGGAAGGACCATTCTTGGTTATTGAACATGGTGTTATTAAGGGGCTTCACTACCTTCTCAAGAATGGTATTTTGATACACTTGTGCCGATGTTTTGATAACTTTCTCATAAAAGTATGTCTCAGTCACTCCTTCATAGCTAATACTCCATCAAACCATCACTGAAGGCGGATAGTGCCCACGTTGCACTTTGTCGACTAATTGCGAAGCTTCCTTAGAGCATTGAGCATAAATACGGTCATTTTGTTTGTTAAAATGTTGCTCAATTGTAATTATTTTCTCATCCGTAAACAACATTTTTCTATGACCTCCCTTTGCGTACCGCTTCAGTAGTTGTTTCGATTTTACCACCCTATTCTTTTTTAAATTATCAGTTAAGAAATGACCAATACGTTTCTTATAGGCTGCAAGTCCTGAGTCATCTTTTAAAATATGCGACATGGTTCTAGGTGCTATCTTCATCTCCTGAGATAAAATCTTTTACTTTCGGACAGGATTTCTTCGAATTATTTCCCTTACTGTTTTGACCACCTTTTTCGTACGAATACTACGTGGACGGCCAGATCTTTTTCTGTCCCAAACAGAGGAGATCTCATTGTATCTATTAATAGCCCGGTACACAAACATTTTACTAATACCAAGCGAGGAAAAAAGCCATACCCCCTTTTTTTATTTCATTCCCAGGATTCGGTTCCCTTTATCACCCCACCCCATTTTAATATCCCAAAATATTTTACAATGTATTGGCGCCAAAATGAGAAAACTCAATGAATAATTATATAAAAATGTCAGATTCCAAATTCAAATGTAATATTTTGTTTATTTTTATTTGTAACAGTATTTATGGCCAGACTAAGTATAGGGTATGCGTATGTGTAGGTATGTTGACATAGGGTACCTTTCATCAGAGAAAAGTATTGTTCCCGCAGGATAGGTCAAAATATTAACGCAAGCGGAGACAAAAGCTAGTATTGTGTATTTAAGTAGAGATACTTTTCATTTGAACGTTGCGTTGTCTTTCAGGTCCGTAAAGCATTTTTTTGTGACATGGTAAACTGACAACGCTTTATCTAAATTCAGAGGCAACTGCAGTTATCATGCCAGCCTGCAAGTTTCATGGGATTTTGGATATAGGTACACGTTGATCTTTAAAATCGCTATACTTAAAAAAGGATGCATACACTTTGTTTCCTCATCATTATCAGTTTGTACGAAACACACTGCAGAGCCATAAGCCTTTTCCCGAAGGAAGGTATAGGCATAATACGCCAGCCCACGACGTATTAGCGGTTACAAACTCCGAGAAAGCCACAGTTCTATATTTTCCCACATACAGTAATACTACTAGAACATTTGTACGGGTTTAGATTTTATCACGATATTTCCTTCATCGTCAGCCGATAGTGTTACCAATTTAAATTACGAACCTGCGGACATCAGATTGATGTACCACCCCGATCAAACCACCCGACCACGACGATTTGCTTGTTTACAACTTTTCACTGAATATTCACCGGCCATGAGTAGTGTACTTGTTATATTTGCAGCATGGCACTATTTGTATATTCTAGCATCCTCTTCGTCGTCATTTCTTTTCGTCATCAATTTAATTAAATCAAGCAATGATGTAATTAAAAGCCATAAAACCTATACTGAATTGAATGCGTAGCTAGTTATCAATCATCGCGAACGGATTCCGGATTCCGATATGTTATTATATGTGAATCTTCGGTTATTAATATCGTCATCCGTCAAGCGCGGCTTCATCTCGCTTTGATTAATGAAGACGAGACGGAGTGTGTTTCCATCATATCTTTTAATAATTAAAAATTACAATTAATTATTTTATTTCACATCAACGAAACTCTAATAATACATATATTAAAACTAGCTGAAACCGCAGCTCCGCACGCGTTTTTTAAAATTGTATTAAAGAAATATGAATATGTGAGACCATGTACAACTATAGAAATGCTCTTTAAAACAATTGTAAGTACGATACGCACGCCACTTACAGTAACAGGTAACGTATACATTAGATATATAAATACTAACAGTGTGTCAAATGAGGTTTATAATCAGTAACATATTTGGAACCTTAACCCACCATATAACTACCACAGTGCTCACTTACACTGTATAAGGAACTAATGAAACAACGACTTAAAGATGTCATTATAATGATGTAATATGCTCATATTGTCAATAAGAAATAAGTTTATGGTCTACTATCTTATTAGAAAGACCCCTTCTATCATCAAAATTACTATTAATAATTATAATGATGAATTGTAAATAATGAATGAGCTGACATCTTGAAATTTTGCATCTTATATATAAAATTCTCGTGTCACAATGTTAGTTACCATACTGCTCTGAAACGGTTTGACCGATTTCTATGAAATTTTATATGCATATTCAGTAGGTCTGAGAATCGGCTACTATCTATTTTTCATACCCCTAAGTGATAAGGGTTATCCACCCCTAACATTTATTTTTTTATTTTTTGGACAATTTTTTTTTATTTTATTTTGTTATAATGAGGCATTAAAAAATACATACAACCCTAAATCTTCACCCTTCTAACACCAATCCCTATTTTTTAATAGTCACTTTAGTAATTAATCATTTTTCATCCCACTCGATAACTGATCAATTATCACTTGGTAAGTTATCCCAGAGAAAGAGCTAATTAAAACCAAGTCGTCGTCTCTTTTGTGAATGTTTTTCATTCTATTTCGATTAAAATTTCCCTGAGCTTATGGCAAAGCTAAAATTTTTGAAAAAAAAAATCATTTTTATTAAAGTATCAAAGCAGTTTATTCCTGCTATACTTAGTGCTAATTTTTTTTTAATTTGCGCGCTTTTTCTAGATCAACACTCATTTGCCAGAATATACCGGGGTCACGTCCCAGTAAACAGCACGGAGTAGGGATGAGACCAAAGCCGGTCTCCTGTTTCTCTCACACAATAAGCCTTCTCTCACTTCCTCCACAGTTTTCGGCCATTATTATTGTTTATGCATCAAGCGTAGTAGTAACGTTTACAATGATTATTTTACTATCTTAGTGTAATTCTCATATCATTACATAGTATAAAACAAAGTCTCCTACCGCGTCTGTCTGTCTGTTCGCGATAAACTCAAAAACTACTGAACGGATTTTCAAGCGGTTTTAGCCATTGGATACAGTGATTCATGAGGAACGTTTTGGTATATAATATGTAATCAGGGCGGGACAACGTCTGCCGGGCCCGCTAGTAAATATATAAAACTAAACTTAATTAGTGTAACTTAAGTAGTACTATTAACTTAAATAGTGCTCATTGAACTCGATACAATATTCTTATAGGGTACTATGGTTACTAAGTTATGTAGACCAAAGGGCGGTAAATAAAACAAAATGGCTGCCAAAATGAAATGACTAATAAGACGATATAATCCAAATTACTCACATAGATACATATATATGAATTTTAATTGTATTTATTCTTGAAGTCCAGTACAACGTATGTCTTACGCACATGTTTACAGTGAACAACATATTTTTGCTGAATTTCATGCGGGCGAAGTCGTAGGTAATAGGTATAAGGTCAGCTATCTGCCAGTGAAAGTCCCGTAAAAATCGGTCTAACCGTTTTGGAGATAGCGATGCGGGCGGAGCCACAGTTAGCAGCTATTCTAAATTAAAATATATTAAATTACTATTTATAATGTCCGCTATCTGCCATTACAAGCCTCGTGAAAATCGGTCCAACCGTTTTGGAGATAGCACTGCAAGCGAATCCGCGGTTAACAGCTACTTTAAATTAAAATAGACTAAATTACTTTTCATAATGTCTGCTATCTGCCAGTGAAACTTCTGTGAAAATCGGTTCAATCGTCTTGGAGACAGCACAGCGGGCGAACTCACGGTTAATAGCTAGTCTAAATTAAAATAAAGTAACTTACTTTTTATACGGTTCGCTATCTGCAAGTGAAAATCCTGTGAAAATTGTTTCAACCGTTTTGGAGATAGCACTGCGGACGCAGATAGCCGCAGTTCACAGCTAGTTTAAATAAAGAGTAGCCTAAGTTACCCACTGTTTAGCTGACACCCAATGAAGTTCCCGTCAAAATCGGTCCAGCCGTCTCGGATATTACCCGGAAGAAACAGACACACCGACAAATAATTTAAAAATTGTATTTTTGTGATCAGTAGCGTGTATACTTTCATACCCAATTATCAAATAATTGATATTTTGATATTACATGCAGATATTTCATTTTTATTAGATGCATAGAAAAGTTCACGAGGAAGGATTAGTCATAATAATGAAATAACATATACACTATAATTTATAAACATGTTGTTTCAATTAGCTAAAATATAAAGATAAGTGACGAGTAAATAAAAAAAATCCAGACATCAGAGAGCTAACTCCACATGCGCTACATAAGTCATTGGAATTACACGAAAATAAAGTATGTTATCATAATTTATTAAAATAAAAACGCAGGCAAGCTAGTACCTACAAAATAAAATTATTCGACTTCTATACACTAATTTTTACATGTGGTCTAATAAAATACAAGGAATAAATTTTTATTCACTACTCTTGTAAAAAATCCTTTTTTCCTTATCATATTTATTAGTTGTTATGTACATCCGTGCCTATTTATATGCTTTCGCTTCTTATATTTTCAGCGTATCGTGGTTGAATGCTTGTAAATACAGGTATATTCGTTTAGACCACATGGGTAATTTTACTCAATGGCTTTCGTTTTACGGCCAATGATCCTAAAGCAGGCGTTGCTATACGCTATTAGAAAAGGCAAAGACAAACATGCAAATATACAAGTTATATAGCGAGGAAAAATAGAAAAGAGCAGATAAGATTGCAATCAAACGCTAAAGTTAGAATTAAAAAAATCACAAATATGTCCATGTACAGACTACTTGTAACCAAATAACATAATGCTATTGTGGCACCCCTGCAAAACATAAAATAAAATAACCTATTTAGAGTTTATTTTGTCAGAATATAAAATCGTCGTCAGGTCAAATACCATCGTTCTGTTACGTTCCGTTTCCCATTATATTATTAACTAGACTAAAATAAAATAGCCTATGTCACTCCCTATAATTTCAACTGTTTGCCAGTTATTTAATCATATGGCTGAAATTGAGTAATCCGTTCTATTTTATTATAATTGGAGATTTCATTCTTTCAGCCATTTTAGGACGTCGTCGGTAAGAACGATCAGGTCATCTAGAGAACCATTATATTTCCTTAGTGGCTTAGTGTTTGCCAGTGAATTTCTCGTTATAAGTGGTCTAGTTGTTTTGGAGAGTACCCGAGAGCAATAATTTAAATTTTTTTTTTTTGTTAGAAGTGGTGCATATCCTTTATATTCATTCAGCAAAAAGTTGTTATTCTGATATTATATACAGACATTTCACTTTTATTATATGTATAGATGAATAAGATGACATTTTGAACAGTGGAAACGAACCGTACGAGTGTCATATTACAATATCTATTTATTCCATACCGAAATCAATTTGCCCCAGTAATTACACGGATTCCAAAGGAACTCATTTAAAATAATTATTATGTCGTGGACACCATTCATTATTTAGTCTTCATAAATAAAGATAATTAGCTGTCTGTGGAGCAAAAGACTATAATAAAAACATTTTATAGTTATAAGACGGTTTTTAATGCCAAGTTAGCAACTTGTGTTATGTGACTATTTGAGGAAATATTACAACAGAATAAGCTTAGATGGAATATTATACAGATCTATAATCCTTCTGTCCGTGTGTATGTGACTGAACTCCTCCTAAACGGCTGGATAGATTTTGATGACATTTTTGTGTCTTCAGGTGAAATCTATAATGGTTTAGATTCACAATTCGACCCCGTAGGAGGCGCTGCGGTTAACTTTTAGGATTTTTTTTATTATTAAGGCAGGAAAACGTCTGCCGGGACCCCTAGTGCTTTATAACATGTCCTATCACAATGTTATAACCAGCTAAAAGATATTATTATAGGGTGGATCGACATATAAACGGTGGCAATGTCTGGAAATGACATCCCTATCTGTGAATCCGTCAAAAACTATTGTTTCTGTCATATATCCTTATAAAAATAATTGCAATGAAAAGATAAATCGGATGGAGTTTCTGGCCTGTTCTTCTCGATGATTCCGTATCGGTGGTAGTTTCGACGTTCATAAGGAGACCCTTAGTCTGAGAAGGCTCTCAGAGTCTAAATTGAGTAAAGTTTTTTGATTTTTAAAGAATTATTATGATTTCATCGTGAAGTTTTCCTTTACTATTAAGGCTTATTGTAGTTTTTGAATCCATGACCAATAAACTTGGCGTTCTTCGACAGATAATTGTGAAATAGTATCTTCGTTTGAAACGGAATGAATCTCTATAGTTTAAATTTTGCGTAAACTTCAAAACGGACAGTCGACCAAGCAATTTGCGATGTTTCACATAATAATTATCTAACGATATGTAACCATTACTTGTGTTGCGCGGCGTAGGGGCGCGCACGCAACCCGCGCCATGCTAATTGTTCAGCTTTTAATTTTATTATTCGATAGGGTTGTCAAGAGAAATCTATTTTATATTTTAATTTCATATAAACTTAGTGTAATCGTTTAAAGCATTAATCATATACTTTCAATTTAATTTTGTTCATTAGGTGGCTCAAACGAAAGTTAAGAGATCATATAGATATATATTCATTGTACTAAAAACGATATAATCATACGCCAATTAGACGCGCAATATACTTTTATCTGTTTTTTATTTGTGGTCCATGGACCTCAAAACATTTTGAATATAGCTAAAATGAATACAGCTTTGCACTATCTGAACTTTCGATTTATAGTTACCGTGATGAAACCTTAACATGGTGGTAGAGTTTTTTGTGAGGCCCGCCCTGCTAGCTACCACCCTCGAGTTGAAAATCTATCTTCAAGGTTCTACAGGTGTGTGCCTCTAGACTCAGTACATAGTTATGAACATTAGGCGAGATTGCAGTCAAGTATTAAATACAGTGCAATTTTTATAAATATTGATGTCTTCCATAAATATATTTTATTGTGATTATTTTTCTCTTCGAAACACTCGTTTACGAGGCGGCTGCGTTCTTAGAAACCACAATAATTACCGGCCGACCGCTCGTATTATAAATTACACCTTTATTTTCAATGAATGAGATAAAACGATGCTAACATAATACGCTGCTAGGAAAATGGCCGCAGGACTCGGAAATAGTTGCATACATTTGTATTTCGTTATTAGAGTTTCACGGATTTCAATCTTAGTATATCTTGCATCGTAATTGATAAATTATGCTTAAAACTTCATTGACGTATTCATTGTAACCTTTTATAGTTTCTTTTTTTCTATTATATCATATGTCTCTGTATGCAGTTTTGCCAATGCCAAGTGTGACAAATATACATTTCAAACTTAGCTGGTAAATATTCTGTGTAATAGAAAGTAATATAAAAATGGCACTCTCGGAAGATAGGTACACATCATCATCGTCACCCTGTAAGAGACCCACTGCAGGGCCCTAGGCCTCTTCCCGACGGAAGGCACAATCACCACGACGTATTGGCGATTTCAAACTTCGAGAAATCCATTGTATGTTTTCCCACATATGTGTACATGTAGTACTACAAGAACATACATATCTAAGGTTCCGGTTTCCTTCACCGTCAAACCATAGTGTAACAATTTAAATTAGTAAATGTGCATGAATTCCAAAAAAATTGTTGGTGTCTTTTTGTCGGGGTTTGAACCTCCGGACATAGAAATTATATTGCACCCGTCGAACCACTAGACCACCACGAATACTGTCTTATGATCCACATTTTTCTTTTTTGTCTTTATATATTACATCTCAGTTCTGTAGTAATACACTGAGGGCGCCAGGAGTTGCCCAATGCGAATACTTTTAAGTTTATAGTCGTGTAAAGAGAGGTAGACTGGCTGGTTTTCATTCGGAACTTGAAAATACTACTCTTCTCTCTAAGCTTGAGGTATTATACTATGATACATTTTAAATTGTGTAACTCTAACAATTGTACAATGCAAGTCGTAAATGCTCTACAATGGTAGGATTTTGTCAACTTACTTTAACATATAATTTTATTTTGGCTAACTTAATCAATATCTTTATAAAGTTATAACAACGCTATTGTGTTATTATGATGTATAAACTATATACTGTAAAGTTACTTCAAAATTCATGATCATCTTCTTACCCTTATCCCACCCAAGTATGGTCGACACAACATGTTTTCATTTTCCACTCTCCCTTGTCACACGTCATCTCAGTTTTCACACCTTTTATGCACATAATTTTTCACACAATCCATCCATACCTTTTTCGGTCTTCCTTTACTCCTATATCCATCCACCAGCATGCATAAAATTTTTCTAGTTACATAGTTTTCATCTTTCCTAATGACATGTCCATACCATGCTAATCTATTACTTCTCAACTTCTCTGTCACGGGTGCTATTTTCAAATTAGTTTCTTTAAAATCCGTTCTATAGCTTTTGCTTAACAGAGTTTTAAACATCAATCGTCACAAACTTTCTCGTTTATAATATTTATAGTAAGTCACATGATATGCAGAGCGCGTTCCGTTCTTATTAATTAATTATATAAATTAATATGACAACTCGTTAAAAACATAAGCCGGAACATTAAGTCGAGCTGAACGCACCAGCTGACATATCTGATCGGATTACTGACAGTATAAAAAACTCGTGAATCCTTTTACCTCCAACTGACGTCCGTTTCCTTTTCGAAATCATTTCTGGAAATATTAGAGAAATATTTTTATTAAAACCTTCCTCTTTATATATTATAGCAGGGGCGCACAAACGGGCGATCGCAAGTCCTATCTGAGTGGATCTCGAGAAAAGTTTGCCAATATAGAACTAATCACAGATTTTGTTTTAATAAGTAGGTTACTTTTATCGTTTTTAGCGGGAACTACCTACAGCCACCTAGTCGACAATCCTGCATCACACATACTCCCAGTCTTTCAGAGACGTTAGTTATGCAGCCTGTACCCTCTGTTATTACAACGTGCTAATTTAAAACACTCTGATATAGCATATTGAACCATAAAAAATTTGGAATATCAAATTGGTGATAACCACCTGTTGTTTAATATAAACGGATCTACGACATATTTTTATTTAGCCACCTTGTGTTTACAGTTTAAGACATTATAAATATGAGCAATGTACTATTTTGTAATGATCCTCTAGTAAACCTTGCTAAGAATACATCGTATTTAGATTTTTTAATCCTCGGAAACCACTGCTAGTTTTTACTTCAATTGATTGTACTCCAACAATATTGAGATGGATCGCCAGCAGATGTCATTTTGAGCACTCTTGCTTTGAAGGTTTTAGCGTTCAACGACAACGATGTAATTAAATGACGTCCAAGATGATGAACACGATGACTCTACAGGGGGTGGCTCTCAAGTGTAGCTGCCAGAACACATTAACAGGTGCTTGGTGACAGTTTTCTACTTGAAGATGATATCTAGCCAGGTGGGATTAGAAAAAGCCCTACAACCATACTATGGTTTCCACATAATGTTTTCCTTCACCGGGAGTTCCGGTTTATTCACAATGATTCGAACCTACATCTAGCGACGAGGTGTACGAACACTTTAACTAATAATTCGAACCTACATCTAGCGACGAGGTGTACGAACACTTTAACTAATAATTCGAACCTACATCTAGCGACGAGGTGTACGAACACTTTAACTAATAATTCGAACCTACATCTAGCGACGAGGTGTACGAACACTTTAATTAACCATCATCGCAATTGGTGATAATCTAATGACGGTCTCCGTTTTTATACCAGACTAAACCCGTAAGATGAACGGAAATACAGTTCGATGGTACTTGCATAGGCGCCATTCAAGTATTGTGAGCACTGATTTCCTTGCTTTGCTTATTTTTGATGACATAGGGGATGAGGGGTTTGGGTTACATCAGCCATATTCAATTCTTTAACCAGACCAGTTTCAAAAATACTTATATAATTATTTTGTACATAAGCATCGGAGGGAGGTAAGAACATTGCTTAATTTTGCTGAAAAGGGAGAGCGGGCGATCGGAAATTACAAACATTTTGCTTACTTAATACATGAGCGACCCCAGTGAAGGTTGGTTCCACAAATACATTTGTCACTGGTCACTCTTTATGATTAGAATAGATGAAATATACAATGAAAAATTACACACGAATTCCAAATTCATGAAATCTTTATAAGAGATAAAATGTTAAAGATAGATAATATCTAAATCTCTTTTTAAAATCTATTATCTCTAAATTCTTATCTGTGATATGTTGAAAAAAAATGTGGTTTCAATTTGTGGTTCAGTAGTTACATTTGTATGCACTTTTGCAAACTTTCGCGTTGTGATTCATAAATTGAAATTTATAAAAGAATCTTATGTTATTTCTTATGGAAACCAACTTACTGGAATATAATTTTAAATTATGTGAATTAGGAATTGATTTCATTTACCTAGAGGCACAATGATTGATCAAAACACATAGATACAATGCTAATGCTAAATTAAAAAAAAATAGAAATATTGACCGTAGAGTAAATAAGAGAATTCGAAAGCGGTGCGGGTGCGGGCAAGCGCGTAATTTAAAGGGATTTCTGGATATGAAGGAAAACAAATGATCTCAAAAGACAGATTAATACAAATAAATCACTGCAATGACATTAAACATTGTATCCATAAATTACATTTGATTTAGCCCATTACAATTTTAGATACACTAGTGAAAAACGAACGGTGTATCTATTTATATCTATCTATCTATTTGTATCATGGTGTCTACGAATAATGGAGATTGTTCACGATTTATCAATTAAACTTCTTGATTATTGAACTATATAGTACACTTTATACGCTACTTTAATATTGCAGAATAAAAGTCCTATTCCATAACCAATGTTTCCAGATCCAAATTTAAAGGAAAATAAAAATATTACCAATACGTAACTCAATAAATGAATTTATGTTGTGTGTTTTTGACAAGTAACAACGTACCTATATTCGTTTGTTTAAATAAATATATACACATGTTATTCAATTACAGAGTTTGTTCTATTGTTATATGAACACGCTAAATCTGAAACTACCATTTACGTTTGTTAAAGAATTTATCTTTTCGTAGTTCATTTATTAAATTAAACAATTATATGACATTAGGAAGAAAGCAGTAAGCATACGAAATGTCGGTCAGAAAGTAAGCTAAGCAAGTTTGTTCTCTGAACAGTGCAGGCGGATCATATAGTGTGGAACGAAGAATTAGAAGCAGAGGCCAAAAAAAAATTAAATGCAAGAGAAACCACGGGGTACATCTAGTAACAAATATTTTCTTTCCATACAGTATAATATGTTATTTGTTCTGTCGTTCTGTCACTTGATCGAATAACTATGTTACAAATAAATTGCATACAATTTAAGATCTGCAGATGCCGTAAAATTTTATTCCGGTTTGTTACTTCAATATCTACGTTTACGGAACCCTAAAACAATAAAAACGTGATTTCGAAGCGATAACAAATGTCATCAAATAAATATTTCTGGTCGATTACTTATCTCGGCAACTAAATCTGTATAATCGTTCTCTCGGCTACCATACAGATAATTCGATTTATCTCTAGAACTTTACCTCTGTCGCTTTTGGAGATGGACGGGTATGATTTCATATTAAGACATCACGTCAGTACTTAACTGTTAAGTTATATATTTAACACGTTACAACATTGTTAACATCAGATACCGCTCTAGAAAGTTTGGATTTGATACAATCATTTGAGATAATGACGTCATGATAAATTGTTTTTTTAGTCTTTTTGGGTACTTAAGTTAAATGTTTTATGCCGAAAAATTATTGTTGCGTTCTCGCAGATGCGTGGCAAAATCGATCTTTTTCTATGATTGAGTAGCAATCACTAATCAATGGTATAATGAGTAGAGATCATTAAGGTATCTCTCTTTTAAAATTGTTATTAAACACTGTATCAAACACGTACTTTTTTTCTATGGAATTGTGAAAGAGTTGTCCGTAAAGTTTCTAAATTCTCTCATTTCTGTTTTGTAATGATATAATGATTCGTCGTTTTGTATACATGCACAGGATTTACCACGGAACAAAACAAATATAAATGTGTTCTAGGTGACGCCCACGTGTGGGCAGGCGTGTCGCGTGGGCGGACACTTTTATCTCGGTCACGGAATCTTTGCAAATGTGGGCAGCCACTTGAAGTATTGATGACATTGTAAGAAAGCCTTGCAATCCTTTAAACAGCCATTGACCATAGATTGTAATTTAAAACTCAGTTTTAAATACGAAAACAATAATTATTGTTTGTTGTTATAGACGAGACACTAGCGGTAATCAATAACTGCAACAAAAGAAACCTTTTATTTTATCCTAATACTAGCGGCCACGGCGGACGTTATCTATCTTGATAATAAAAATAAAACCTTGACAAAGTATATACCTAAACCTTCCTCGTGAATCACTTTATCCACTGGTGAAACTCGCATGAAAATCCGTTCGTAGTTTTTGAGTTTATCGCGAACAAACAAACAGACGCGGCAGAGGACTTTGTTTTATAATTATCGTTTGTTGTTAAGGACGAACCACTATAGGTAATTGATAGCTGCAAAAAAACCTTTTATTTGATTCTAATATATTTGTATAAAACAGACTTTTATGATTTTTTTTACTAGTGTAGTCTACATACTTAAGAAGTTTTAAAACATACAACATTAAAGTATTAACTATTGAAGTTTAAAAAAAAATTAATTCCAATTACAATATCTTTGCAATAGTTCTTTATAATATTGGCGATTAATAAATAGCCCACTTTTGAGTAAATACCCCTGCCTGATTCATATATAAATCTATTGAGCATCTGCTATTGGATTTGCACTGTTATCTTTATGCAGTATTGTGATAAGGAGAAATAATATATTTATGTATAAAAAGTAACCCACAGAATGTATAAAATTTAGATTGTAATTTTGGGGTGCAATTTGAAGGAACCCGAATTCTTACGAATACTATAAATGCAAATACGAGTCTGTTTGTTACTTTCGCCCTTTAACTACGCAGGCGATTATCATGATATTTTGCACCCCCATTGTTACAGGTACATTAAAGGGCATAAGACTTTTTCATCTAGAAAAATAGACCGTTTTTATAGATAGAATAAAACTACATTAAAGCGAATGAATCCGCGGGCAAAATTTAGTAATTTTATAATTTATACACATACCGATTGTCCAGTAAAACACAGTAAACTTCTTCTTTTGATAGTATTATTTTTATACTCACTTGGGCGAGTAAAATTACACACAACACTAATTTCAGGTAACACACTCTAGCTACAGTAATGAGATTGTGACAATTTATGTAACCTTTGTTTCATACACTTCAGTAGAGTTACTAGGGTGAAGAATTTTGTGAGTTACTTTTCCTTACCTTAACTTTATAAAGTTGTGTGCTTAGTTATTACATTTCTTGAAATTAAAAATTCTTTAAGATATATCCATTCACTGTTAAAATATTTTGCTCTTACGTACATTCCGCTATTTCGAACCCCGCGCATATCGGATCCACATTCCACTGATCCAACCGTTCGACTACCGCCGCTGTACGTTTTCAAGCAAAACAAAAATTAAATACACTGTGACGTCCATTTCGCATATTTCGCGTATTTTACTTACTAAATACTTGTACATCAAAGGAAATATTCTCGCTTTATCGTTCGCGATATCTCTATGGGTCAGCGGTTCTCAAAGTATAGCGCTGTTTATCCCACGACTATCAGACTGTTTATCAGGCTATGTCTACCTACTTTGGTTTCAGTAATTATTAATATACTTAAATAAAATTGAAGTACGTTATTTGTCTAGACTAATTCCCAAAAAATAACAATAACGTATCACAAAATTTAATAATAAAATTTGACAGAGTAACTATAATCGTTAAAAGCTTTATATACATTAAATTGTAATGAGAAATACTTAATTAAAAAACTAAAAAATAATCCATAATTCATCTGGATGAAACAAATAGTTGTTGTGAAATAAAAAATCTATTTTCAGGCGAATTACCCTTTGATCAACCATAACTAGATATCGGGTCGGCGCGAAAAATACGTCTCGGTAAATAACAGTTCACTTGAAATGTGAGCTTTTATTTTGATTAGTTTGTTTGAAACACAGCCAATGTAAGCACGTTCCACAACGCCCCAGTGTATTCAAAAGATGCAAAAATAATACCCAAAAAAACAATTTAACGGCCGGAGTATCTTACTTTCGCTAAATACATGTTGAATAAGTTATATTTTAAGCTTTAAACTAATAAATAATATCAAATTTTGAACAAAATTAGTGATTTTAAATCTGTGGTACAAATGTTTGGCCAAGGCTCGCCAACCACGCACAAACACACACAATAACAGGAAAAGTATTTTATTCATTGCGTGTTAAGGTTGAATTCACACAAAATGTAGTTTATGTTGTCTTTTCATTTGTAAGTGACGGGAGCATTTTATTGCTTTGCTCGTTTTATCGTAAATATTAGATAATATTTCGAACCTTTGTGACTTTATTACTGGTGGTGTCATGGTTGTAATTAGGTTGAACTTAAAACTGTTTTAAAACTATTTTCTCCCTTTCTTATTAAACAAGTAGCTACGTAAGTGTATATTTACACGTACAGCAATTGGCTTCGATTTTGTACGTGACCCTTTATCTAGTTATTATTGATCGAAGGCTTCACCAGACTACTAAGGCGACTGCTTAATTCAATCAGCTGACTAGCACCGAGCTCAAGGATGCGAAAATGGCTGAACCTCGGCTTAGCCTGTTGCCTAGGATGCAACACCGCGGATCTATCTAAGCTAAACTAGCAAAGCTATACATACAAGAACAAAGGTGTGAACACCAGTTGCTAGAAACTAATATAAGTGCCGACAGTAACAGTCAAACACCAGTAAAACTTTGTACAAATACAAATATTCAACATACAGTTACATATGTACATACATATATTTTGTAGGTTGTAGAGGCACGCTGAAGCTATTACTGGTTTCAGCGTGAATGGGTAGGCTCACTCAGTGTAGGACCACCCGACTCAAAGAAACACCGACGTGAAGTAACAGTGCTTGCATTGTTGCGTTTCGTTCGGTCAGAGAGAGCGCGGGTGGCCCACCGCCCCTCCTCCTGTCCTCCCCTCCCATCTCTCTAAAAACACAGGCTGGCAACGCACTTGCGACTACCCTGGTGTTGCTAGTGTATATGGACGGCGGTGATCACTTAACATCAGGTGACCCACCTGTTCGTTTGCTTCCTATGATATAGAAAAAACATACATATGTATATTTAGCAAAATTTGATGTGGTACGGCTTTTATGTTGTGTTATAGTTATATGTTATGTTATAACATAATAATATAACTTTACAAATATAACATTTGTAAAGAACTAAATATCATGTCTATAGTTAACAGTATGTATAGTATCAAAAATTGTTTCCAATGACTACTAAAATGGAGCTATACATCTATGAACTGATGGCTAATGATAGATGAGCTGCAGAAGGATTCCTCCAACAGTGTCAGTCATTACGAACAAAACCCATGATACTTTTTTAATGTTTATATGCATATAAGATAAATTGATTCATTACATGCAATTAATACCGGCTATTTTGCAAAAATATATTGTATTTTTGTAATTTTAATATGTAGTATGTATCTGTAGACTATCATTCCCAGAGCAAATATATCGCATATTGCTACTCTCTGTATTTCTCTGTACTTGTATTTGTATATAAGATAATTGTACTGAAGTGACTGTCATCTTTTGTTCTATTTTAGATTAAATTTTTTTAGTCCAAACTCAGTATTAACATATATCGAAATTTACTACTAGCTATACATTTGGCTTAACAACCGTGTAGTTTTAGTATAGTTATAATTTTGTTCGGTATTTTTATTTTTGTTTATTTTACTGTATCGTGGCCAATGTTTTCATTTTCAAATCTTTACCATATTTTAGAGAGTTAGCTATGAAGTAATAATTTACAGTTTGGATAACTGACTATTATTGAGAACATAGATATAACATTTAACTAATATAGTGAAATGGTTTAAAGTTTGAGAATCTGTGTATAAGTTAGTCGTCCGGCACGCGGCACAAGATGGCGCGATACGCGCGCCTCTTGCCGCGACTAATGTGACATCTCGCCGCGTAAACTATACGTTTGTTTTTATATGGTGGATATATTGGCCTTTGATACCATCTCAATTTACGTGGATGCATGTGAGATGTGTCAAAGCGAGGTACATATTCTTTTCTTTACTCATAGTTATAGAGATGTCCTAATATTAATTTTCTATATTACGTACAAGATTATATTTATTTTACTTTCATAATTAATAAATAACAGTAAAGAGCGTATCGAACAACAGTCTATCAATTCGAAATATCGGCATTATCATGAATACTGTAAAAAACACATAAATAATAACAAAGAGTATGTGTACTTACTCTTGTGTACGCGCATGAAAAGCTGTACTAATTTTGTATGAAAAACATTTTTTTACTTACTTTAAGCGTTTTGAACCGAGTCACAAGTTGAAACAACCAAATTAAATTCTATGAATAAAACATTGATAAATAACATACAGAATTTATATGAAACTAGCGGCCCGCTCCGGCTTCGCACGGGTATAAAATAAATAGCCTATGTCATTCACTGAAAAAATGATTAAAATCGATCCAGTAGTTTTGATTTATTCATTACTGCCCGTGGCCCGCACGCGTTAAATTTGGAGTAAAACAATTCCCCTTTCCCTATACCATGAAGATTTCCTGCTATCTTTGGAATGTCTAAATTCATACACTACATTTTTACTTATTTACTTTTTACATTTTTACCTATTTATTTTATTTTTACAACAATTAATATATTACAGAATGTCTTTATATACAACGTTCACAGCTTTTAATCAATAATATTCATCGAAATCAATCAATCGAAAATATTCATTTAAATCATATGCTGTAATGCTGTAAAGGGCCATATAGATCTATATTAAATCAACAATGTATTTAAGGTAGTTAATTGGATAAGGATTAATGTTGTATTGGTTAAAATCGCTTCGAAAATTAGCCATTATTTGTCGTTAAAACGTAAATGACAAAAAAATGTTATTGTGGGATATCCATAAGAGAGAGATATATACCATCGCGGAGTTTTCTGTAGACCTTTTCAATATGTACAATACTTAGTACATTATTTTGATAAATCTCGTAGGGTTCAGCCTGCGTTTGTTGCAATGTAAGCGGAAAAAATGTAATTATTTACGACATCACATTAGAAACTTCAAAAATAACAGTATTTCTCCACTATTTAATGGATGTTATTATAGATATAAACCTTCCTCTTCAATCACTCTATCTACTAAAAAAACGGCATCAAAATCCGTTGCGTAGTTTTAAAGATTTAAGCATACATAGGGATATAGGGACAGAGAAAGCGACTTTGTTTTATACTATGTAGTGATAATATTTACAGGAAGTGAGTTTTATTCAAGTCTTCAATGTTACGCGTTGATAATGTGGGTTTCTATAGCTGAGAGAGATTTTTAAATCGGTTAAATATTTGTGTCTATCCATCCACGAACAGGTGGGTCACCTGTTGTTAAGCGATCACCACCGTCCATAGACACCTGCAACACCAGAGGAGTCGCAAGTGCGTTGCCAGCCTGTGTTTGGGGGAGAGAGGCATGGGGAGGGGAGAGGAGGGGAGGTGGTCTTCCGGCGCTTACCTTAACCGAACGAAACGCAACAATGCAAGCACTGTTACTTCACGTCGGTTTACTGTGAGTCGGGAGGTATTACCCCGGGCGAGTCGACCCATTCATTGACATCGGCGCGTGTGTAGGGAAGAGGAGCAATTCGCAATTGCCTTACATATGTTCTGGGGGTGCCCGTTTGTGGGAATAAAGTTGTTTGTTGAGATACAATTAGTTTACTTGTTATTATTGTTACAAATGTTGTTGTGAAATTTAACTAAGTGCTTGAACGCGACTAACAGTCCAAGTATTTGATAAATATAATTTTAATTCAGATCTGCTGATGCGCACATAATAAATAGAGAGACATACAATGTACGTAATTGTACAGCGTGTAAAGTTAAAAAACATTACTCCAGTTATTTAATTTTCGAACGCTTCATGTCAACGTGGAACTTGTAGCAGTTGATTTTGTACGGCCAGCTCTAAGTAGCTCCCTCACGTGTTTGTAAAACAAAGAATATCTCTGTTAAAATTTACAATTGTATTAATTCAAACTTTACACAGAAAAACCTCAACCAAAAAGAAACGTATAAATAAAATCACATTTGAAGTTTCCGGCAGGATCTTGGAATGTCAAGTAGTGGATTTTATATTTTATTCATAATCTTGTGTTATTTCGCTCTATATTTTGTAATATTGCTGTAAGATACTTTGGTTATTGTGCACAAGTGCAATGGCTGGGAAATAATATCACGTAGTATAGATTCTGATTTACCACAAAAACTCCCTGGAGAGTTATAACAAGACGGACACCATCTTTGTGCCATCAAGTTTGCGCTGGTGTCTGTGATACAGTCTCAAGACTAGTACGGACGTCAATGTGAACTTAAATTGGCGCCGGTAGTGACATTTTAGTTTTGTAAACAATTTATTTAAAACTTTTTGCACAATAGATTAATATCTATACTTCTATACTAATATTATAAAGAGGTAAAGTTTGTGACGTTATGAGTTTGTGAGTTTGTGACGTTGTGGCGTTGTAAGGGGTAATCTCAGGAACTACTGGTCCGATTTGAATAATTCTTTCAGTGTTATATAGCTCATTCATCGAGAATGGTTATAGGCTATATATCATCACGCTAAGGCCAACGGGAGCGGAGCACAGATGAAAATTGTTTCAAAATCGAGATGTTTTTTTTTGAGAGCTTCCGCTGTGTGTCAGTGTTAGCCCAGAGTAGTAACTATTATTACTTGGACGAAGTCGCGGGCAGGGGCTATAATCTATATACTAATATTATAAAGAGGTAAAGTTTGTGAGGTTGTAGGGGATAATATCTGGGGAGTCGGAGAAAAATGGTCGAACGAAAACGTTTCTTGCGAACGCTGCTTTAATTATGAGATATATATGATTGAGTTCTAAAGAAAAGTGGTAGCTTGATAATGCCTATTACCGCCCAACGAAGTGGGCACGGGTCGGCTAGTTATTATTAATAAAGTATATAATAGAGCGTCAAATATTTAACATGTGTTCGCACGGTGGTCCTCTAAATTCAGCATAGTTTCATTAAACTATAGTAACTAAGACTTGTAATATAAATATTTCGATTAATGTCAAAAAACAACTTATTAATGAAATTAAAAAGGATTCCTTATCCAATGATATAAATAAAAATATGGTCTATGATTTTTGTAAATATATATTAGAGATGTTTTTGATTTTAATCAAATTAATAAATCGGTTTATCTTGTGAATTTCTTAAAATGATCAGAAGAAACTAGTAATATAATTACCTACTCGACAATGGTAGTAATAATCGACTAGAAGATTGGTTGCCAAAAATAAAATCACATTTTTCTTGCCGTCTTCGCTTCGATCAGAACGCCACACTACGTACATTCCTAAAGCCACATGGCAATTCTCTGAAAATGACACGATTACTTTATAATTCTACTCGAAAGTACAGCTTATAATAATAATAATTATATTTACAAATGAAAACTGTAATTTCAAGTAACATTAACTTTTGTTTCATTTATAGAGAAGTATATTTGAAATAAACTCGACATGCAGATTTCAAACCAGCTCATAATTTACCGTAAAAATGTAAAAGGTTGAAATGTTTTTAAGTGGTATAATGATGATAAAACTTGATATCTCCATTTCATTATAAAATATCATCGCAACGATATTATCTTAATGCGAGACTGAGATAAAAAAAAATATGAGTGTACATACACAGGTGCATTAAGAGGCACACACGTAGTAAGTGTAGGAAATGGGGCCCATGTATCACTCTTTTCGGAGTTTGAATATCAAAATTTGCCGGTTGTTGTGAAATATAACGATTTTTATTGTATTTTTCAAAAAGAAGTTTAATTTTTGCAAATGTACAAATTTCTAAAAATGTTGTATTATTTATATAGTGCTTGGCTCGAAAATGTAATATGAATAACAAGATACATAAGTGTAAGGATGTGATACATTAGTGTCCAATGTTTCGGTTTCACATCAAAAAGTTCATAACTTTACTAAAACTTTTATTACGAAATACACCACAAAAAAAGCCGCGGCAGTCTTGAGGACTGCGGACAGAAGTTAAACTCAAAACAATGAAATAACTATGAAGTATGAACTATAAATATTTCATAATTTGTATATTGAAATTATTAACATTAGTCTGGTTTCCACGTCTATTGACACTCGGAACAATAGTTATATACATTTTAATAATAAAACATATAACGGGCTGCACAATCTCAGCACAAAACATCAATATTAGACGTACACAGACCGCTATACTACGGGTCGCCAGTCTGTCGCAAGCCGCGCAAGCGCAATACTAGCATGTCATGACGCGAAATCCTAACTTTATCTTATGCCAAAAATACCGCTCAACACATGTAAGAAGTTTTCACTTAAAAAAAAACAAGATAATTTCCTCCTTAATAAAACCATAGAGAATTTTTATAAACAAAAAAAAACACTTAGATACTTGACTACAATCTATTTTTATATTGAATGGCAATGTAGTTTAAGACGCTAAAACACACTAAACCTAGTCTAAGAGGAATAGCTTTTAAGCGCAGCTGTTTGAACACACCTATGAGTGTTTGAAGACAGCTTTTGAACTTGAGGTTGTAGCTAACCAGACAACGACAAAATCCGTGTTACTACCAAAAAGTTAAATTGAATACTTGCTTTAGAAAAGGTTGGATACTTACGTATTAAATGCACCGCGCTTGCCGACGGTTGCCGCGGCAAAATCGTGTTATCCTTTTTCGCAAGTCTAACCTAACCTAACCAAACAAATAGAAAAGCAAGATGTCGAACGTTCGGCGAGCGCGGTGCATTTAATACGTAAGTATCCAAACTTTTCTAAAGCAAGTATTCAATACGTATTTAACTTTTTTGTAATAACACCTAATATGTTTCCTTTAATGAAAACTTCAGATCTTCACAGGCTTCAAACTTAAATCAATTGACGCAGTATCCGAATACGCGTAGCACGAGACTATATATACTCAAGACAAAATGGTATATTTATACTAGCTGATTCCCGCGACTTCGTCTACTTCGCTTATTATCTTAATTGTTTTGTTATATCAAAGGGATTTTTGGCTGCATTTTCGACGAAAGCTCACAGGCGGCTCGACTCTTTCCGACACTTTCGACGTTTATCGTTATATTTCAACCAATTTACAAAGAATCTTGACAAATTATATACCTAAACCTTCCTCGTGAATCACTCTACCTATTAATGAATATCACATGAAAATCCGCAAAATAGTTTTGAAGTTTATAGCTAACAGACATACAGACAGACGCGATGGAGGACTTTGTTTTATAATATTCTGTAAACATTTTAAACACCAAGCATTAAGCTTAAATACACCACAGAGAATCTGAATGCATACCATTAACATTACATATTTCTTTCTGTGAAATCTTATTTTGTATTATGAAATATTTTCTCGCTTACGAGATGTCAATTAACCTAATCCTTTCGTTAAAACCTATGATTTAAAGCTCGCTTCAGTATGACTACATAATATATTAATACACTAGCTGTACCCGCAGCTCCGCACCCGTTTTTTTTAAATCATATTAAAGAATAATAAAATTGTGAGACTATGTACAATTATAGAAATACTCTTTAAAAGTAATTGTAAGTACGACACGCACGCCACTTACAGTAACATGTACATTCGATATATAAATTCTAATAGGGTGTCAAATGAGTTTTGTCATCAGCAACATATTTGGAACCTTACCCTACAATATAACTACCTCAGTGCTCACTTACATTGTATAAGGAACTAATGAAACAATAACTTAAAATATTATTATAAAGATTTACATTTACATTACATTTAATATACATTGCCAACATAATTAAGAGTTTGTGACTATACAAAAAATAAACGCTTATCTGTTCCGCAAGAAATTTAATTATTTAGGAACTCTTTACGTAATACGTTTATAATCTAAGATCTTATTAGGAAGATCTCGATATCATTAAAGTTATTAATAATTATAATGTCGAATTGTAACCAATAAGTTGATAAATATTTCTCTAAATAAAAATAAAGAGTGAGTTGAAATCTTGCTAAATTTCATGCAGACAAAGTCGCGGGTAACAGCAAGTCTAAAATAGAATAACCTCAATTACTTTTTATAAGGTTCACTATCTACCATTGAAAGTCCCGTGAAAATCGGTCTAACCGTTTTGTTGATATCACAGCGAGCGAAGCCCCGGTTAACAACTAGCCTAAATTAAAATATACTAAATGATTTGTTATAATGTCCGCTATAAGTCCCGTGAAAAATGGTCGAACCGTTTTGGAGATAGTACTGCGAGCGAAGCCACAGTTAACAGCTAGTATAAATTTAAATTACTTAATTTACTTTTTATAAGATCCGCTATCTGCCATTGAAAGTCTCGTGAAGATCGGTCAAACCGTTTTGGAAATAGCGTTAGGGGCGTAGCCACGGTTAACAGCTAGTATAAACTAAAATTGCTTGAATTACTTTTTATAAGGTCAGCTATCTGCCAGTGAAAGTTTCGTGAAGATCGATCGAACCGTTTTGGAGATAGCACAGCGGGCGAAGCCACGTTTAACAGCTAGTATAAACAAAAATTGCTTGAATTACTTTTTATAAGGTCAGCTATCTGCCAGTGAAAGTTTCGTGAAGATCGATCGACACGTTTTGGAGATAGCACAGCGGGCGAAGCCACGTTTAACAGCTAGTATAAATTAAAATAAATTAAATTACTTTTTATAAGGTCAGCTATCTACAAGTGAAAGTCCCGTGAATCGGTCCAACCGTTTTGGAGATAGCATTGCAGATAAAGCCACGGTTAATAGCTAGTCTAATTTAGAGTAGCCTAAGTAACCCACTGTAATTTCAGCTATCTGCGAGTGAAATTCCCGTCAAAATGAGTCCAGCCGTTTCGGCGATTACCCGGAACAAACAGACAGACAGACCGACAAAAATTTTAAAAATTACATTTTTGTTATCATTAGCGTGTAGTATACTTTCGTACCCAATCAGTAAAAAAAAAATTTTTTGATATTACATACAGACACTTCATTTTTATTATATGTATAGATAGATTTTAAATATACTATATTAATTTCATATGGCAGTGGAGGTGCCTCATTTAAATGTAAGTTTTATCGGTTCAAGGCGTACAAATTGCTGTAAAAACCATTTCTAATCTACATCAAATGTCCAACGTAACTAATGTATTTAATTGCATATGGATTCATTATATACTGGCCAAGATAATGTTGCATATGAGAAATTATTTTTGAAGTGAAAATTTCTCTCGCGTCATGACATGCTAGTAGTCGTGACCGTCCCTATTGCGTTTGCGCTGCTTGCGCCAAACTAGTGACGCGTAGTATAGAGTCCTGTGTACATGTAATATTGATAATTTGCAGCTCATCATGTGATTGATTGATTAATAAACTTTATAAAAATGTAAATAATTATTGTTTCATATCACAACAGGTGTGAAAACCAGACAATGTAATTTTTTTTCTCAAATTTAAGTATTATCATTCAGACTATAATTAATTTTAAAAAGTCAAAAGAGAATACAGTTGTTTCATTGTTTTGAGTTTTCACTTCTGTCAGCAGTCCTGACGACTGCCTCCACTTTTTTAAATTATATTTTAAAAACAAAAATGTTTCGGAATAATTGAAGTAAAACTTCTTTAGGCGCGACTAGGAGGTAAATGGACGACAATGCAACGGAAGTCCGTTACCGCAATATGGCGTCACATTTCTGTACCATCTGGTTACTAAATATTTTTGACTTTGTCCAAAATTGATTATAAACAAATCAATCAAAATTTTTTGACAAAAAAATAGTAAAAAATCTTACATTGAATGATAATAAAAATCATACAATAGAATTAATTATGTATATATGGGCGCACGAGCGTGCTGCCATCTGGTTTCAAGGTAACAAATTAAATCAAAGCTTCATTATCTGCAGTGCTATCTATCAGTTAATTCGGAATTTAAATAACAAGTTTTACTTCAATCGCGTGTGACGGTTACATGTACTAATTTTTTTATAGCTATCCTTAGTATATAGGCACATACCGTCGCTTAGTGTTTTGTAAGGATTTTTAAAATGCAGAATATTATTTTTAAAATTTTGAGCGATAATGGCCAAGTAAAACATCGTGATGGAACCATAGCGTGGTGGTAGCGTTTTTCTAAGTTCGCCGCCCGCTACGTACCACCCCCTGAAGTTGAAAGTCTGTCGCCAAGCACCAGATGCTGTGTTCCGGCAGCTGCATTTAAGGACCAGTCCTCTCCCAGTTTAACGTGTTTTCCATCTGAGACCACTTCGTCATTTAACATCAGATGGGATTGTACACAAACGCTAATATCTATAGAAAAAATGTATAATAGTGAATAATATACTGGACTAAAAACTCTGGGCGGTACCTCACATGATGCGTAAGGCGATCACAAATTGTCATCAGAATCTCGTCCTTAAAGCTATAAAAATACGGTTGACATTGAATAGAAGATACGAATAATTTCCAGGAATGAGGGTACAGTTATAAGGAAATGCTAGATTAGTCTTCATTAAGATTGCTTTGTAATGAGTTGATGAGCTGAGAGCTTAGGATTCGTACATACCGTGGTGTTATTACTGGATGGGTTATGTACTGCGGTGCAAGGAAATAGTACCGTAAGTCTAATTATCACATACTTTTAAGTGACTTAAAAATATATTGCACATATATACAATTCACTCTCTGTCATTGCCTATATAATATTTTAACGGTTTAGTTCCTTTAACTTCATATTTCCTATTTTTATACTTTATGAAAAAGTTTAATATCGCTGTTATCGAATAATATTAAAACTACTTACTTATAGGTCATAATTGTTAAAGAAAGAAGAAATTACAATTAACCTGTCATACTTAATAGCTTTTGGAGTTTTTGCCGGGATCTTAGATAATCTTGTGTTGTTGGACTCTGTATTTTGTAATATCGGTGGTGTAATATAGTTCGGTTATTGTGGATAAGTGAAGTAGATGGGAAATAATATATGCATGAGTTCAATCATTGAGAGGCCACCATCTAGTTAGAACATTGAAATTATCGCAAGACCTACTCGATAATAGCAGCAATCTAAAATATTGGTTGCCAAATATAAGATTCAAAGAAAATAAAACCTTCATACAAAACATTGACATTGGCAAATGCTACTGATTTGCAAGAAAAAAAATTGTTAGAAAAGTCTTGCGTTGAATTTCTTTTGTTTTTTCACTATATTTTATCACCATTAAGTATTATCAGAGAAGCTCGAACTTAAATTTCGTTTATTATAGAAGAATTTAATTAAATATAAAGTAATTAAAGTTTTTGATTGGTCATCATAAAATATTCAATAGTAAAGGCAGTCGTAAATGCAGGAGAGTGGTAATTAAGACCGTGGACATAGCTATGCACTTTCAATATTGTAAATACCTTGGATTTATTGAACTTGTTTACATACATTCCTTGAAGACATTGCCCACTTTCAAAGTAACATTTTTTCACATTTATTTTCAACACTTATCCCATGACTAATAACAGAACGATACGGGTAAAATTAACCTCGAATACATCGCAATAAAAAAAATATGGCGTGGTTTTATGAAACCACGATAGAAGTGAAACTGTTTTTTGAAATGTAGGCATTTCAGACGTAACAAAAGTCGGAAAATAATTCGATTTAGGGAATTAATAAACGCGTTTTTAAAAATTATCTTGAGAATTGGAAAATAGGAATGATAATACGATAGTAGACAATATATCCAAGTATACATTTTAATTTCAATGTACGTGTTAGTGTATGGAATACGTAATATATGTATACAATCATTCCGATGATACACATACTGGCGTTGGCTGCTCTGCCGAGCGCCTTTGACTTTATCCCTACTAAGTGGTCAGCTGTAATGCAACATGCGATAGATGGACGAAAAAATTTGAGACGATGGAAAAAAGTTTCACTTTAATATCTAAATATCACATATGTAGTTTCATTATCATTTGGTTTCTTTACTTTTGGATTTGAAAAACAAATGGCATTGAACGCTTAATATATTTTCTAGTACCTTTTTATATCTACATCAGTTAGTTTCACGTCAGTCAAGGATGTCAGGGTTTGTTCTTTTTGTAAAACATGCTTGTTCATACGTCATGTCATGCAAAGTGAACAGTTCAGTCTAGTTGCTTAGTCCGTCGCATCACGTTGGCTCCGCGCTAAATAAAAGATTCGTCGGAGCGTAACGTATGAGGTTAGGTTACATCAGACATACAAACAGATGAATTTTGATATGTACCGGTTGTGGCAGTCGGAAATGACACTTGCTTACACCCGGTATTCCTTTTCTATAGGGTCTTGTATAACTCTTGTATACTAGCTTCTACCCGTCACATCGCCTGCGGGGAATAGTTACTTTGGGCTAACACTCACAGTAGGCGTAAAAGCTCTCAAAAGGAAAAAAAAACCCCGATTTTGAAACATTCTTCATCGGTGCTCCGCTCCTATTAGTGTTAACGTGATGATATACAGCCTTCCTCGATAAATGAGCTATCAAACACTGAAAGAATTTTTCAAATCGGACCAGTAATTCCTGAGATTAGCGCGTTCAACCAAACAAACAAACCCTCCAGCTTTATAATATTAGTATAGATTAAGATCAAGGGTGTGTTTTTTTTTTTAATTTTTTACTTTTTGTTTGAACCCGCTAATAGTATTTTTTATTTGCCTTAATTCTAATGTTTTATATCTGGTTCTCAAGGCACCTCAGAAGTAAGGACTATCTAACATAAAGCTACGACGTTTAAGAGCAGAATATGTTTCAATTAAGCTAGAACGAAGTATAAGTGTGACCGAGTCGAGATGGTGCAAGGTTTGAGTTGTCCCCCCGAGGATAACCGAACATTATCGAATAGCGCCGAACTATAAATGCCGATGTTATCTGTGTACTATAATTTGGCTTTATACAGATTTTTTGAGCTTACCTAATTGCTTTGGCAATAAATCACAACTTAAAATAGTATTATCACTACATATTATAAAACAAAGTCCTCTGGCACATCTGTCTGTCTGTTCGCCATAAACTCGAAGACTACTGGACGAATTTTTATACGAGTTTTACCAGTAGATAAAGTGATTCATGGGGAAGGTTTAGGTATATAATTTGTCAAGACCTTTTTTATTATCAGAACGCGACACCGACAGCCGGGCTCGCTAGTATTATATATTTTGAAATCCTTTCGCACATTTTTTTCCTATGAAAGATTTAAATTAAAAGTAGCGCGCCTAGCGCCTATTTTAAGAAATTAACTATTTGACATGACATTTATGTATGTTATATAGAATACAAATTACTCCAGTGGCATTAAAATATTGACACTGGGCGATTGTTTATCGATTCTAATAAAAAAGAATCTTAGTCATAAATTAGGCACAATTTTTATCTCCATTTATTACAATTTACTCGCTTATGCAGACGGAATTGTGTAACATACTTATATAGTAAATATATTTTTATAAAAGTGGCTTTGACGTAAATCTGGTAAACCATCTAAATGACCAGAATATCTTGACACATATGTTCCTCGAGCACGTGTCTTGCTCAAGGCTTAGCATACACTGAATGTAATAACCACCCACACTGAGTTCTCATTAACATATTTATGCTTCGAGCTCATAGGTCAAAATTTACCAGTTTTTTTATAATTTACTTGAAATGTTTACGAATGTGTGGAAACATTAATAAAAAGTAAGATTACTTGACAAATGTTAAGCTATTTTAAAATATAATAGAAATAATATATAATGTTATATATAAAATATAGAAGCCGCGCGGTGAATTAGCTTCGTTAGTTCGGATCATTTAATAACTATAACCTCGGGCAATAAAAGGCCAACCTATGTCGGCGGTAGTGTAGCACGGACCCCTTACATTTGTGGCAATCATTGTCTGTTATTAAACTTTAGGATACGTTATTGAGGCCATTTTTATAATAGTTTAATTAATAGGGATGTGCCGTACCGCTTTTTGGGACCGAATAACCGGATTATATAACTTCCAGTCGTTCCGTGTATATTATTTTCTATAGACTGAACGATGTGTAAAAATATACATTAATTCTAAAAACTGATTGTAAATGTCAGACGATTGATATTCAAAGAGAACTTAAAAAAGTATTCGCTCGATTCCGCGCTGTTGAAGTCATGGGTAATGGCTAGTATATTTATAACTAGCTTCTGCCCGCGACTTCGTCCGCGTGGAGTAGTAATTTTGGGCTAACGCTAACACGCAGAGAAAGCTTGGTGCTCCACTTTTATTGGTCTTAGCGTGATGATATAGCCTTCTTCCATAAATGAGACTTCTAACACTGATATAATTTTTAAAATCCGACCAGTAGTCCCTGAGATTAGCGCGTTCAAGCAAACAAACACTTCAGCTTTGTCTTTATATATAAATTTCTTCTGTACGTGTGTATGTCACTGAACTACTCCTAAATGGCTGGACCGATTTTGATGAAATTTTGTGTGCTTGTTTCAGAGGATCCGAGAATGGTTTAGATTAGACCCGGTAGGTGGCGCTGCGGTTGACTTTTAGGATTTTTTTTTAATATCAAGGCAAGACCACGTCCGCCCGGCCCGCTAGTAATATTATAAAATATAGTATAAGTTTTATTTAACAAGATAAATATAATACCATGAAGTTATTCATATTAATACGATACATTTTTTTTTAAACAAAATCATATAATTACTTCTTTATTACATTTATTTATATTTCAGTACGTATTTATCCTTTGCAGTTATAATAATTTACAAATACATTATTGTATAAATATATAAATAGAAACCTCAATAATGTCGTTGAAATAACAAAATATATAGTAATACCGATAACTTTCTATAACAAATATGTATTAAATAGTATAAACACAGGTTGTTGTATAACGGCTATTCGTAATTAATTGTCCGAATACAAAAAACCAGTTGATCAGTAGCAACTCTATTAATTAGGCATGGATTGAAGAGCGTGGGAGTGGTAGCGTCTCGCTCAATACTAACCGATTTCATGGCGGCTACATTCAGTAGCTTTTTAAAAACTCGCTAACATTCATTTCGCTCTAACATATTGTACTCATGTTTTAAAAGAGCTTATTTAATCAATTCCGTGCATGTGTAACGTAATATAAAAAAAAACAGTGACTAATAAAATCGTCTGCATGTATTAGTCCATTTACTTAACTACTTTTCTCTCATACTTAAGTCGCTACAAGACACCAGCAATTTTTTATTTTTTTTACAAAATTTCATTATGTTACATTCTTATTGTATATAGATATATATATATGGTGTCACGGATTTTTTTTATAAAGCTAAAAGTAATGAATATTTTTACAATAGATTTTATTCTCTTATTTCAAACTGTCCAGACAACGCAAGTTTTGCCGACTTCAATTACATATATTGTAATTAATTATTGAAAATATATATTCACCAAAATAAAAAGTATTTATCTATAGCACTCATAAAAAGTATATCTCACTAACAGTGAAATAATTTTCAAAATCGGATCTGTAGTACCGAAGATTACCCCGAACATCCAAACTCACAAACTATACCTCTTTATATCTAATATTGGTATAGCTTTAAAAAATGGCGGTTCTCTATTACTATGTTTGTGTGTACTTGCTTTGCTTTTCTCAATGCCAACACGACCGATATTAATAATACTATTATAAGGGACAGTTTATACTTTTATGGGGAGGTTTTATTACATAAAATACTAGGAATCGCCCGCGACTTCGTCCATGTCAAATGACAAGATAAAACTTAATAATAATAAAATATAGAATAGCGCCATCTAGTAAGCAATAAAAACATTTTGCATTTAAGTATGTCAATTATAATGGTTGTTGGTCAAAAGTATTTATTTATTTCAGATATGTCGCCATTCATGTTATATACATACATTATATATATATATACAGTAGAATATACATTAAAATGCGTTAATGTATCCTATATAGGATTATATTAGGTAGATCCCTGATGACTAACCTAAGTTTTCAAGCAGCGCGACGGGTCTGAGGGCACTACTCAAACGATTCTCAAGAATAATTAGAAGAAAGTGTAGTTCATAGTCTAAATCCTAAGTCGGCCACGTGTGGGCTTATGGCCTTATTTTACAACGTATAATTAGGAAGGATCCTGATGTTTAGTACAATTGAAAGAAAATATGTGTGATTCATGCTCGGTACAAGTGAAACCTTCTAAAAATAGCAAAAAAATTATATATATATCTCATTCTGTGTAAGTTCACTCCTATAGGTGTATATATTTGTTTCGTTTAAATGTCGCTTTTTCGATTCATCGAATTTTAAGTCACAATGAGGTTAAAGAAAGTTTCACTTCAATAATAGAGTATCTGTTATCGATAATTGTACATACTCAATAACCCTGCAAAATCCTCATATATAATGCATTTCATCTTGATAGAAGACACACAGAGTCCAAAATTTATAGCGATTGAATTCTAAGATACAGAAATAGTGAAAACAACAACAACGTCATTTCCGGTCCAATTGACCGCCAGTTCATTGGCATAGGAACTCCAATCTTAATTAATCATCGTTCGGTATTGCTTAATCTGAATATTAACCGGTGGCTCCAGCGCCGATGTGCTTTACTGCACTGCTGGACTAGTATTGTAACATTGCAACTAAATTTAAGAAGTAGAAACAGGCATTCAGTCCACAGTTAAATCATCACCGAAGCTATAGTCCTTAGGACAGTTATAATACGCTTTATTCGTGAGAGTGAAGTTGGAACACATCATGTGCAGTGTACGTTGTCAATAACGCTCCTTGAAGCACAGTACTGCATAGTGACCACTGCTAGTTTGCGGCAGAAACAAATGTAGCGGTGATCCTTTCATAGTTGGATCTTACACAAGTACTTCAAACTCTTGGCAACATAATACGTAGGTAAAGATCCTATTATTTCACTACTAGTATTTACTATATTTTTGTTTACTTTATATTTACTTTGCTGAATAACATACAGTTATTGGCTGATGCACATACTCGTAGATCTAAGACAGTGGACTTATCTTTTTGATCGATTACTAGTAGTATTTAATCCAAATATAAAAAAAGAACTATAATAACATACATACTAACATATACATACTAACATTTTAAACAAATAACATTTTTCAGAATTAAAATTATCTGAGATAACGATGGACTAATTTACATAGCTGAAGAGGAAATTCACTATTCTACAAAATTATTTAACAACATTTTATTATTCTCTGAAAATAAAAGTATATTTTAAAATTTGTAGAGACGAGTGCAACCGTAAAATCATTAAATATGTTATTAGCAATCTTATTAATCATCAAAAATAATAATGAAAAAATCTCTTTAACCTCAATTAGCCGATTCAGCAACAGACTACCGAATACAGTAGAATGACACACTCTATACGGATGGGCCGTCTCCACACGAGAATATACCCACGGTCACGTTTCACCATGCTCTTCACAGGCCAACTCCTCCGATATGTCAGGTCAGGTCGAGACCAGCTCCTCCGACACGTTGGGACATGGCAGGTCCCCTCCTCCAAGAACAATCAAATACAACATTAGCAGATACAGAAATACAACACTAGTATAGTTACCACGAACTATTCCTCATGCCGTAGATGTTACTTGCTCAACTGTTTGAGCCAGAATCCCCATGACCTTGTTTTTCTTGAACTGACTACGCTATTGGCCTAGCAAGGCCTTAACAGCTTCACCGGATTTATTTTGACAACTAGATCAAGGGTGCACGGCACACCTCAGGTAATTGCCGTCTCAACAATACGGTTGGACGGTACACCGTGGGGGTTTAGTCCATGCGAGTCGCCACACTGATGGCATACGGCGGTCGGCTGCCTGCGTGCTATCCGGTGCAGGTACCAACCGAAGCCTAACCAACCAACCAACCGGAACGTCAGGAATCCCCATCCCCTCTGATACCATTCCGGCAGGACCTGACGAACAGATACTGAGACTGAGACAGACAGACAGACAAACTGAGACAGAGACTGAGAAAAAATAAAACCCTTCCACTTTCATATATAAGCGTGCGTGCGTGCACGTGTGTGGAGGGGATATGTGTAATGTTGTTGCAATGTTGTAAGATTTTGTGTGACTGTATCGCGCGAGCAGCGCATTCAAGGGCTCCACGCCGAGGGAATGGACCTAGGGTTGAGTCGCTGCCGAGGGGGGCCTAATCTGGTAAGAATCCCCATGACTCAACCGACTCGCCTTTTATAGCATTCAGTCAAGTTACGAACGGTCGATAACTTTTGACCAATGGCGTCTCAGATAATACCCCCGATGCAGTCAATAGTAAGTCAATAACACGGAAAGTGCTAACAATATCGTTAAACTGGAGATGAAGGGAACCAACAAATCCTATTAATGTTTCTACGAATTACTTGTGTACCCAAGTCATATTAAAGACTCGTATTAGCTTGTCAATGATTATATTTCCTTCGGATCTATTACTGCCATAATATTTTAGACTTTCTTGTAATCCGAATAACTTAGCATGGTTATTTTGAGAAATTTAAGAATGCTTAAGACGCGTTTTATTGTTTGAATCTCTTGTACTCGAACTTGATGTGTTAATAGCTCAGAGATAGCACAAGTAGCATGGTGGTAGAATATTATGATTTCAACCATGAATTAGTATACTGCGGCTGTACTTGAAAGCAAGTCTGCGTTATATATTTAGTTTGTTCCCCATCTTAGTCCACATTATAACGTAACGTAAGTTCTTAAACTAGCCTAGAAGGCTATAAAAAAAGAAAGACATGAATGTTTATTGTCCCGTGCTCATATACTGTTGTGGTGTTGGTAAAATGTATTTACTATGCAACTCACAAGCGACCCTGCCACAAACACGACGTGGGAATGTCCGTTTGTACTGTTTAACTGTAGAACACGTTTGTAATATCAAATAGTTTTATGATATAGCCTGTGTTGTCTTCTTGTCTTTTCATCCAACGTATCACTGCATCGTCTTACCTAAATATGTTGTTTTTTTAAATACTTTATATGTTGTAGCATTTAACCACAATCTCACGTGATGTTAACTGGCTCTCGAGTTACTAAACTGTAGTTAATGTAACAATAAAGTTAAATCCATGATCAACAATATTACTTCGTTATTCGGTTTACCATTTTTTTCTTATATCTCTCTAGTCATTGTAAATTAGGAATAACGGTATCCCTTCTTATCACAAAAGTACCATCCTGTAAATGGCTTGAGTCGAAGTAAAGGTACATTTCAGTTACTTATAAACTCGCGACGTACTGTTGATTTAAAACTTCGGAATACGAATAGTGAAAAAATAATTGGGATACTATCTTTCTTGTGGATAGAAAATTTCACTAGTCTCATTCATCCAACCAGCACGATTTATTCGAGACCTTATTATCATTAACCAATAAATGTGTAAGGAACTACAAGCATCAAAGAACACCGATCGCTCTTTATTTTTTTCTTTTATCTACACAGGCCATGTCAAGGCCTAAATTGAGTATCTGAGTTTAAACAAAGATAGTGTCTTCTTACAATATTTTTTTTCGAACTCACTACGCTGTTGGTTTAACGGACCTTCACAGCTTCACCGAACTACTAAGACGAGCGCTTATGTCACTTCGCCGCTTGGCAATAAGCTTAAGGGTGTCAAAGTGGCCGAACCTTGGCTCGGGCTGTTGTCTTGGATGCAACACCGCTATCTAAACTAAGCTAGCTATTTATACATATAAAAATTCGTGAGGCACACCTGTTTACGGACATGTGAGCGTCACGAATACAATTATAAACAAATGATATAGTAAGGACCCTCGGATTTATTATCAATTAGGTGTCCCTTCGACTCCGTCCGCGTGGTAGTTAATGTAAAAAACATTGACTAATAAAATCATCTGAATGTATTAAGTCCATTTACTTATCTCTCGTACTTAAATCGTCATTAAAATTACAATAACTTTTGATATAGTGAACCGATTTTAATGAAACCCAGACTCAATGTTACTCGAGAATATTATTTTCTTGGTTTTATCGTGGTCTTAACACTTTAGCAGTGATGCATGTTCATACAAACAGACAGACAGACAACCATTACTAGAAATAATTGAAATGTATTTTATTACTTATTCCAAGACACCTGCAACAATTTTTTCACAATTATCTATAAAGTACAGACACGTTTATATTCTTATTATATGTATAAGTGTACATATTTCAGTGTCTAGCTAATTGTTAACAAGTCTATTGGAAGCAGCGTTTAAACATAACCGTTACCGTATTAGTTTGTCCAAACAAGGTTCATTGTGCAATTATCAACAGCGTATACATGTGTCGTCAGGTTTAAATCATGAATTATTCATACCACATCGTGTAGTCGCTGCCTATTGTCCTGTGATTCGTCCAATGCATGGAAACCTTAGCTGACTGGACGACTCGTATAACAGAGATATTTTGTAAAAAATTTGGACAAATGTAATAACAGCTAGTAACACAATATCGGACTATTGTAAAATGAATAGCATAAAAACATGCTCTATGGAGAAACAACGACTATCATATGTCAATCTGTGTTGGAGTTTATCCAACATTAATTTTACATACGTTTATATACCTATACTTATAATGTGTCCCAAAATTCAACGATAAGATAAGATCCACCAAGAGGTGGATCTACTTATGACTGACGCCTCAAGGAAAAAAAATCTATCTTGATTTTTTTCATTACGAAAAAAACCGAAATCCTTAAAAAATAGACACCCTTATTATATGTTTAAGTATCATTGCTATAATTTTACAAATACTTCTATGTTTTTTTTGTCCTGGCAACGTAAGTAGCACTACTATCCATCAAGTATCTGAATCAGTTATTCACTACAACACTTAAATCACCTTCAAAACGTATTCATACAACATCAACATTTTATCAAACGCTAACAACGGTAATTTACATAACACAATCGTAAAATATTATATTCAAAACAAATTTTATACCATTTATCACCTCAAAAGTAAGAAATACACAGATTGTTATGTGAATTGCCTAATAAATGAACTGAGAATTTTTATAACTCGAAATTGTGACGCGCGTCGTAAAATAACACATCGGAGAGACATTGTACCAATTTGTTTCGTCCCTTGTCGGATAAAGTGTCATCATCACGTCAAAGGTCGTTGAGACCATACGGCGGACATCTTTTTTCATGGCCCTGTTCCCATCGAATACTTTCTTTAAAATATTTGTCTTTATTATAGTTTCTAATTTGCATTTCCAAATACTTGTTGTTAAAAATCAGCTCCTTTTTTATTAACATGGGAATATTCTTTACTCCTGGGGAGAGTGTGGGTTATGTCCGACTTGAACGGACTAAAATCCCACGATGTACCGACAGACTGCATTTGTTGGCGCGGCAAAGGATTGTACCAGCGACTCAACCTTGGATAACCACCCTAACGGTCCGCCCGCAGAAGGTGGCCGCCGGACTCCTACCTAATAGGGAGACAGACTCAGTACACCTATGCTGCCTTTCCTCGTCAGCCGGACCTGTGCAATGAGGAGATGGGCCCCTAGCCCGTCCCGTCAGGTCCGACTACGGTGGCGGAACGGAGCGGGCAAATTACCGCCTCCTCCTGCCGGTCCTCCGTCGGCGGAGAGGGTCGCTCAGAGGATCATATTCGTGAGCCCTCGCCGCCACCTCCTTCTACAAGATAACCTCCTCGGAGAAGGAGGACATCGCTTGCCACGCCTTCTCACTGCCGAGCATGGTCGAAACCACACTTGGCATCGATAAATCCACCCCTACCGCAGCAGCCAGAATGCATCGCTGTCCCTCCCACGCAGCACACTCTCAGAGTGTGTTGCGCAGTATCTTCTGCATTGCCGCATTCATGGCACGCAGCGGTCGGCTCTCTGCGAACAACCAGGTGTAGGTACCACCTGAAGCAACCATGTCCGGTGAGTACCTGCACCAGTCGAAACGACAGAGAGTCCAACTCCCCGTTACACCATTCCAGCAGGACTGGGCGGACTGCGTCAATTGTGTAACGTCCGTAACGCACGTCCATCAGGTCCTACCTCCATCGCTCCATAGTCCCCTCCTTCTCCAACCGCATTTTTGCTTCATCTCCCTGGGAGCTAGAGGCTCACCAATTCCGGGTAGGGTGCCGGCGAGCACACAGACCGCCGCGGAGGCCACGGTGTGGTACCTCCTAACCTCCCTCTGCACCAGGGTGCGCTGCGCACTGCGCAACGCCCGCACGTTGGTGGCACGGAAAACGTCAGCCCACACCAGGGCCCCATAGACAGCCATCGATTCGCACGACTCCCATATAAAGTCTGCGACACCCGCCACTCGGCCCCCCTATGTTGCGGTGCAATCGGCTTAATGCCGCCGCCGCCCCGACAATTAGAAATCAGCTCATACTTGTCACATCGTTTATAAGATGTACGTAAATGCTATTTCATGTCTATCTTATATATGCTCATCTCATTGTGAAATAGCTCTAGTAATCTACCAGTAAGCATCAGTAATTGAGACAGACAACATATGATAGCTTTTTTAATAAGAGAAAGCGATTGTTAATGTAGGCTAGATAGGCAGTGAATTTAAAACTATGGGGGCGGAACCTAAAATTCAGATGTGAAATTGAAAAACATGGTATTAGGAAGTTTTATGTAATCACTTGACTAAACTAACTAAATTCTACCTTCAACTAAACGTGTACTCAAGCTAATGTATTTCGTATTGCTTCGCTTGCGTTTATGTTTTCTATCGGCTGTACTTTAGTGAACATGGATACATACTTCTGCAAATAATTTCAACTTCTAAATCCCATTTCAGGACTACCTAAAACCGTATGAGACTCCACTCATACATAGCTGATCTTCCATTGGTTCGCAGAAAGCGTTTTCTCAATTTCGTTTATTACGAGAACTGAAAAGTAATAGAAATCGCAATCTGCCTCTATTTTTTCGAACTAATACAATATGGAAGAGTTTTGAAGGAATGCACTAAATTTTTACTAAGCAAATGTTTATCATCCTCAACTTTGTAGTCACTTTCCGTCAAATTTGACTTGAGCCAAATGCTGAGCAGTTTATTTTAAAAGAAAACTTTAAAAACAACTTCTATTGTTGTCTTGATATCATCTTGGTGAGACGCTAGATTCAACATGAGAATAAAAAGGAGATTGTGCACCCGTAAGAGAAATTCATGGTCTATTACTGATAAATAAAATACGTCAAGAAATCCTAACCAATTATCAAAGATCACCGACATCACAAAGCGAGCTACACATGCGTTCCAGTGACACATCAGCGCTCGATCTCAGATCTATATCTCGGAGAATGATTGTGATGTCTATGAGACCGACATCACGTGGATGACTCGGCACAAATGTCATCTGATCGTAATTAATTATCGTTACGCTACCCGTATTTACTGTGCAGACAAATTGAGAAATCGACATTATAATATGACGCTATGCTTTCTGGTAATCTCCTGTGTAATACGCGCTACAGATAAGAGAGACATGTTGATTGTTTCCAACTATCACAAATCTGGCAGCAACGAGGCTTCCAGGACGGCTTCGTCGATGTTATTTTTGTATTGCACTATACTTCCCACAACATTGTTATCGCGTTAAAAGTAAAAAAATATCGGAGCTAATCAAACGCTGAAAAGTATTTAGTTATAATGATTACGAATGTGGTTAACAATATACGCTATCAGAATTTTAGTCGCAAAAAACACTATAAAAATTATAAGAATAACACTTCCTACTACGATCTAATTGTACGTATGACTCGTTTGTATAATGAACTTGCATCCAAGTACATCTCATTCGTTTTCATGAATGAATTCATTTTCACTTTCTTTTTCAAAATTTAATGTTACATAATTTATTTTCTCAATATTATCAATAGTATAAGTTGTATTGATGTGATAAAGCGTTATAGGATTTCAGTTTAGTAGGCTCCTTCTTATTATTACTATTATATTATTCATCGGACTGTTGTCTGATGCATTATCCACAATTATAAATAATTTAAATTAAATAAAATAAATGCTCAAAGGTAAGAACTTATTACAGTCTGATCTTAGTTAAGACTGTGAGTTTGCGTTTAGCTTCCTCCTTCTCATAACTCAACATATAATGATGATATAGACGTATACGTTTTTTTCTTAGATATATCGCAGTCGGTTATAAAACTTAGCTTATTAAACTTTAAAAACTTTATGGAATCTTTATGGAAAGATGCTAGAAAATAATGATGCGAGAGCCCGCATCGCAGCGCGGCGTCAACTCAATAAAGTTAGTTTTACTGCCGGTCACTGAGCCACAAGCTTGCATATTCAACTACAAATTGGCACGACAACGTTCAGTCGTTGCCACTTAGGAATACGGTCCAGTTATATACATAGTAAACAATATACATATTGAATCAGGGTTGTGCCCAATGTCTACCCAATAATCAATAATACAACGAAATGGTACCAACTATGTTACAATGTTTTTACATCCCTAAATGTGATAGCATGTGTTAATATTTGCTCTCTGTACACGTTATTGTTAATATACAATTCAAATATCAATTCAGAATCATGCAAGATGCCATTAAAGTGGTTATTCGCCATTCAACATCAGGTAGGCTATTTGTCTTTTGATTCTCCTATCACATAAAGTAACATTCAGGTTTTTACATTTTAAAAAAATTTAAAAGAAATACAGATTACTAGCGGGCACGGCGGACGTTGTCCTGCCGTGATAAAAAAAATCCTGGCATCAGATCGCAGCGCCTCCTAACAGGTCTAATTATGAATCTCAACCATTCTCGAATCCACCGGAACACACACAAAAAAAATCATCATAATCGGTCAAGCCATTTAAGTGGAGTTAGTCGCACGGACAGAAGAATTATACCTAGTCTTGCCATATATACTGAAACAAAGAAAAAAAATATTTTCTATTGCAAATAACATTTATTACTTTTACAGTGTGTTAGTTTAATACATAAATATAAAACAATTTCAGATATAAAAAGCTTATTCGAAGTGGTCTCCATTGGCTGCAATACAGTCTTTTAAACGTTGAGGCCAGTTATCAATAGAAGTACGCACTCTTTCCATAGGAAAATTCTTCACTACCAATCGTACGGATTGTTTTAGGTACTCCAAATTATCATGGCGTTTAGAGCAAGCCGTACTCTCTAAAACTGACCATAAATCATAATTCAGCGGATTAAGATCGGTTCTAGACGACGGCCAGTCTTCAGCTCTGATGAAGTCACGTATGGAGAGTTTTAAATATTGCATTTGGCTCCATAGCTACTTTGTGTAATGCAATCACAGCGATTCGGTTCTCCTTATCAGCCCACTCCATTTTAATATCGCAAAATATTGTACAATGTATTGGCGCCAAAATGAGAAAACTCAATGAATAATCATATAAAAATGACAGATTCCAAATGAAAATGTAATATTTTGTTTATTTTTAATTGTAACAGTATTTATGGCCAGACTAAGTATATGTATCCTAATATTATAAAGTTGGAATTTGTTTGTTAAATAGTTGATTTATCGAGGAAGGCTACACTAGGCTATATACTATATATATATAGTGTTAATATTTCGTTATCATCTTTATACTAGCTGTTCCCGAAACATCCTCCGCGTGGAATAGTTAGGTACTTTTTTAAGTGTCTTTTTAATATATTAATGAAATTATTTTCCTTAAAGAAAGAAAGGTTGTTTTGTTCTTATTGGAATTTTTGACACTACATTACAATATTATTTTGACATATTTCAATTGAATATAATTAGCTATTTAACCCATCGGCTTCCGAATTAGCCACAATAGGTCAAAATGGCATACGCTAAGTTTTTAATTATTTTTTTAAATTTCGCTACATTCGGCAATGACATTTATGTATCCGTATGCTTGCAATAATACATTTATTTATATGACAATGTGATACATTACATATGTATATCACTTTTATCTACAGTAATATTATTGAACGTAATAAATACCCTTCTTTATCCTCCACCTACACAGGTGAAGTAGTTGCTATATTAGAAGCTATCAAATTTGTACTATCACATAAATTAGATCAAACTATCATATTGTCACATTTTCTGAGTTGCTTACAAACTATTCAGCATAGTCCGAATTTTCTAGAGTCCCCAGTTATCATAATTATTAAATTCCATTTGTATCAACGTCATTGTTTAGAAATTTATAAAGTTCTGGCATGAATACCAAGACATAGTGGGAATCAGGGTAATGAAGCTGTTGGTCTTCTTGCTAAAGAAGCTATCCAGACTGGATATTTTGATCACTATAATACCTGTGTTCAGGATTTATCCTCTGTAAACAAGACTGATTTGTTTGCATCATGGAACTCACACTGGTATGCATCCAACCAAATTAATGGCAAATCATATGCTTCCGGATATATTCAGGATAACATTCCGGGTAAGCCTTGGCTTTATAAGTTTCGTAACTGTTACAAGCTTGCTACGTCTACTATCTGTAAACTGACGATCTATCTGTAGAGGTGTGCTCTCCAGTCCAACTTGCAGAGTTCAGAATCAGGAACAACTCAATAAGTAAATGTGGGGTGGATGAAGGCACTCTAGAACACATTTTTTTCAATTGCCCCAATTTTGTATTGTATTGTATGATATTTTACTTAACAATATACTACGTTCGTGAGATTTTAACAAAAGCACAAAGGTGTATATTTTCTCCTTTTGCCAAAACTCTGGCTGATTTTGTAAGTTTTAACAAAATTAAACTTTAACATAACACAATAAGTAACGATAATATAATTATTATGTAAATATATATTTATATAAGGCATGATGTCTGTAAGTGTTGTGTTTGTATTTGTGTATTTCAGTGGCCTAAATTATACAATAAAAATTTAATACTACCTATAAAGTGATTCTCCCATGCCTGGTCGACTTGACACTGGTAGAATTCGTATCTATTAAACTCCGATATTAAAAAGTTGAAGTTAAAGTTAGTGGGTTTGGATGTTCGGGGTAATCTCTGGTACTACTGATCCGAGTTTGAAAATTCTTTCACTGTTAGAAAAGTATATTAGATTCCTTATTTTGCTATATATATATTTTCAATAATTGATCACGATAAATGTAATTAAAATTAGCAAAATTCGATATTATGCCGTGCGCTGCTTGAACGGTTTGAAATAAAAAAAATTATATGGCAAAAATATTAATTACTTTTACAAAGAAATCCGCGACACCATATATATCTAAGTTTAATATCTCAGTCAACAAAATGACGGGTTATATGTCAAAAGTAAAATAAATTTGACAAGATTAAGTTTGGATGCAGATTTCACGTATACTTACAAATTCTTATAGAACAAACAACTAAAGTGGACCCGATTGGTGATGCTGCAAACGGATGCTAGGCTTATTTTAAAAGATTTCTCACATACCAACTGGGTATAGCGAGTTCCTGAATAGTTTGGATTCATAATTGACAACTACAGGTGTCGCTGTAATCGGGTATTAGGTTTTTTAAGATTTTTGCGTTTAAAAATATAACTGAAACCGATAGTAATCTATTTGGTGCAAACAAAGTTGCACGGGTCAGCTAGTATAATTATATATATACAACATGTATATATATAAGATAATATTTTCTATTCTAAGTAAACTAAAGTACGTCGCATTTAAATCCGCCTGAGCTAACCCTACAAATCATGACTCTTCATATAAAAAAAATATATTCAGCTCTATAAGGCTTCTAAGATACTTTCCAATAAAAGGAGTTAATTATCAAACAACGTAGGTTAGTTTCTAAATCGGTTTCTAGAATTTTAATGGCCGAATTATGTGAATTTGTTCACACTAATAGCCATAAATTAGCAAATATATAGCTTTCGACATGTTAACTGCAGGATTTTTTTAATTTTAATTATCCTAAACCACTTTTATTTTCCATATGTCATCATCATTCTACCTAAATTGTGCAGAGATAAAACTAGTTACACAAACAAACGAGCCGTGCAGTCTCTCTATTAGAAAAATGTCTAATAAAACTTAATGTGTAGAACTTACCAAAATTATATCTTATTCTCAAAATTTACCAAATATTATCTTTTGCCAATATGTAAGTTTGCGTTGTAGTTAAAAAGATTGAAAGAGGTTTATACTGAAAAGGAAAAGAGTTAAAGGTATCATAAATATATCTAGAAAATACAAAGTCACAATACAAGATATCCACTCAAATTTTAAATAAATTAACCTTAAATCATTGAAGTGTTAGTGAGGATAGAAAAAGAAGATATAGCTTCTTTGTTGGCTACAAACTTGAGTTTACTTTTATATTAGACTGTTTTTATATTAGAGTTATATTAGATTGTGCCAATTTAGACGACTGTTTTTTTCTTAGGTCACAAGAAAATTACATGCCTTTTTCGAACTTGTCACCAAATCATAACTTCATCATCATCACTTTACAGTTAGCGCTCGCGGAAATTCGAATTTCTCAAATATCAAATTAATTTCTTTAAATTTATGTTTTACTAGCTGTACCCGCAGCTCCGGACGCGTTTTTTTAAATTGTATCAAAGAAATATAAAATTGTGAGACCATGTACAATTATAGAAATGCTCTTTAAAAACAACTGTAAGTACGACACGCACGCCACCTACAGTGACATGTAACGTATACATTAGATATATAAATGCTAACTGTGTCAAATGAGGTTTATCATCAGCAACATTTTTGGAACCTTAACCCACCATGTAACTACCTCAGTGCTCACTTACACTGTATAAGGAACTAATGAAACAATGACTTAAAGATGTTATTATGATGATATAATATGCCCATATTGTCAATAAATAATACGTTTATGGTCTTTTTATCTTATCGTTTTAGAAAGACCCCTTCTATCTTCAAATTTCCTATTAATAATTATAATGTTGAATTGTGTACAATGAATGAGCTGACATCTTGAAATCTCGCATAAATATAAATCAAGGTATAAAACTTTATAGCTTTCTAAGTAGTTTTTGATATTGAACAATTCAAATATTGCTCATTGAACTCGATACAATATTCTTACGTGTTACTATGGTTACTGAGTTAAGTAAACGAAAGCGCGATAAATAAAACAAAATGGCCGCCAAAATGATCAAAAAGACAATATAATTCAAATTACATACATAGATAAGGATATATGAATTTCAATTATATTTATTCTTGGAGTCCAGTAAAACGCACATCTTACAGTTTATATAAGCATGTTTACAGTGAACAACATATTTTTGCTAAATTTCATGCGGACGAAGTCGCGGGTAACAGCTAGAATTAATTAAAATAGCTTAAATTACTTTTTATAAGATCAGCTACCTGCCATTGAAAGTCTCGTGAAGATCGGTCAAACTGTTTTGGAGATAGCGTTACGGGCGATGCCACGGTTAACGGATAGTATAAATTAAAATTGCTTAAATTACTTTTTATAAAGTCAGCTATCTGCCAGTGAAAGTTTTGTGAAGATCAGTCCAACCGTTTTGGAGATAGTACTGCGGGCGAAGCCACGGTTAACAGCTAGTATAAATTAAAATTGCCTAAATTACTTTTTATAAGATCGGCTATTTGCTAGTGAAAATTCCGTGGAAATCGGTGCGACCGTTTAGAAGATAACATCGCAGACAAAGCCGCGGTTAACAGCTAGTCTAATTTAAAGTACCCTAAATAACCCGCTGTAATTTTTTCTATGTGCCAGTGAAGTTTTCGTCAAAATCGGTTCAGTCGTTTCGAAGATTACCCGGAACAAACAGACAGACAGACCTACAAAAATTTTAAAAATTGCATTTTTATTATCAGTAGCGTGTACTCGTATACTTTCACATCCAATCAGTAAAAAAGTGTTATTTTGATATTACATACAGACACTTCATTTTTGTTATATGTATAGATTATTCATTAAATATCATTATCATCATTACATAGTATAAAACAAAGTCCCTTACCGCGTCTGTTTGTCTGTCTGTCTGTTCGCGATAAACTCAAAAACTACTCAACGGATTTTCATGCGGTTTTACCAGTGGATAAAGTGATTCATGAGGAAGGTTTTAGTATATAATTTGTCAAGGATTTTTTTTAATCAGGCAGACAACGTCTGCCGGGCCCGCTAGTAATCAATGAAATTAAATCAATGGCATGGTTTTAAATTCTCTACAGAGATAACATTGGAGCAAGGTCAAAAAACGAACCAATTTCTTCTTGAATTGATTCTTGAATCAATTCAAACAAATCGACAAAATTGCGAAAAATCTTATAGTTGAAATAACCTAGTCTTATAATACGTATGAGTAATATAAATGTATAGTACAAAACAAGAAAAGAAACGTAACTGAATTGATGTATCAATCAGAAACGCAATACAATCGATCAGTGTGTCAAAAGCTTTGTGACATTACAAACCAACACATCAATTGTGCTAACGGATTCAATTGTGCTTTGTTCTCCAACACTGACTCATTTGTTGCGAACGAAGCGATGATAGCTCAATGGTAACTGGTTCAAATGCTTCTTTACTGGATTCGAGTGTATTACACAATTAATACGTACGAAAGACTCCGTCCCAAAGAGCCGTCACATTGGTTGTAGTTGACCGACACTTATAAGTTATCATATTTTTTATAATAAATTTAACAAACAACTTCACTTTTACATAATGAATCTTTATCTTTACAATTTTACTAGCTTCTGCCCGCGACTTCGTCCGCGTGGAATAGTTACTTTGGGCTAACGCTAACTTTAACTCGCGATTTCGTTTACGTAGAAGGTATAAATATTTTTAAATAATACGTACGTTAACCCCGTTAACGTTATTTTGAAACATTCTTCATTAGTGCCATTGGTATATAGCTTTCTTTGATAAAAAAGCTATCTAACACTGAAATAATTTTTCAAATCGGATCAGTAGTTCCTGAGATTAGCGCGTTCAAACATACAAACTCTTCAGCTTTATAATATCTGTATAGACTAGTATAAATTATTGTGTACATACGTGTTATTTATGAATACGTTATATTACAATACTTATCTTAATCAGTAATATTTGTTTCCAGGCCTGTCTGCAGAAACTGCGTAGTATCACCTACCGGTTCATCACCGCCGCCTCTTCACGAACAAACGTCATCACCACCCCCGCCGGCACCCTCATCACCTCTAACCTCACCCCGCGCATCACTGCCATCACCGCAACCGAGTCACAGTGGCTCGTCGATACCGAGTCAATCCAATTCCCCCCACCCTTATTCCTACCCAAACTATCGGAGGAGCCAGCCCGCGCAGAACTATCCGGATTACGGTCTCCTCCACAGCCATAGCGTGTCACAACTCAACCAACCGGGACAGAGTTACGCGGCGCATTCTCCACAATCCGCTATGTCGTTATCACCGCATCCCGTGCCTCAGGGCAAGTTGAGAGGCTTGTTGGAACACGCCGAGAGGTTGATGAAGCCTGCCGATCCTCACAGACATTCGCAAAGTGATGACGACTCGGGATGTGCGCTGGAGGAATACACTTGGGTACCGCCTGGATTGAGACCTGAACAGGTAAATAACTTATAAGTTCGTGTGTACGCTTTGTAAAATATAGCAAAAATCCTACACTTTTTCTACGGTAAGTAAAATACTGTCCAAGAGGTGAGGAAATGACAACAGTCGTTATCATCAAGTCGGCATCTAAAGCTACTATAGCCTTCGGGCCTTCATAACTATTAGTTTGTGGTATTTATAGGTATGATGGTAGGTAGTGCTTCCGTAGTGAATACTCGCAGCATTACTCACTCTAGTACGCTACACAATTTGTCTTGCTTTATATACTATCATCTTCTAGAGAGTAAACGACATAGATGTTATATATTAAATCATGTACGTCCAACATTCACGGTAAACTATATATATAGAAAACAAAACATTAAAAAAAACACTTACATCCTTATAGTAAAGTTCAAAATTGTGTAAACATAACTTGCTTATACTTAAATTGCATCGATGACGATATCAGGTTTCAAATAGAATTAGGAGTTCCTTGAATGTGATGCGGACGTGGTAGGACAATTTTTATTTCGAATTCCATAGCTTGTGCGATACCTTTTTTCAACCGGTAATATTCTATTATAAGAGAATCATTTCAATTCTTTAAATCCAAAATATAAATAGGTGAAAACAAATTAGTTCTGTACTTATCCTCTGTTATCCAATTCTGTACCGATTTACTGTTTTTTTGTTTAGAAGCAGCTGACGAAATTTGATGTTTCAATAAAATTTGGAAATAGTTTTCTCCTACCATCAAATACGCACGTATTTTAATTTTGTTGTCCGAAAATGACGACATTGTTATAATTTGATTGTTAAATTGATAAGATTATTTGTTGTGAAATTCCCATCACACAATTTTTGCAATTTTTGCCAGTTGCAAAGTTATTTTTAACTGCTTTATGCTTTCATTCATTATTTTGGGAAAATTTTCAGTAATGATTATGTTTGATTGAAGAAGGCGTTGCTTTGCGGAAATCCATCATTAAATATTATAGTGGACAGTACTTTGCACTTCCGCCTGGAATTGATTGAACACTACTACGTGTAACTGCAACAAAAAGCTAATCAATTAAACCATATATCATATATACACATTTATATTAATTATACAATATATAATTAATTAATATAAACATAATAATAATTATGGTTTAATTCCGACCACTAGGCTAAGTATATAGGTATGCAATATTTTTACAAATATTTCAATCGAAAAGAGTGGTCGGAAAGCGAGACACCAGAAACAATACAGTCATCTACACAAAAGCTCTGTCCGCACTACATTGTGTCTATTTTTGTCAATCTATCCAGACTTTTCCCTAAAATCGGGACAATTTCTGTGATATATTGTTGGATACATGGCTATTGTTCCGGTTTCGTTGTTTTTTTTTTATTTTCTCTCGCATAAGAAAAAAAGTACCTTCAAAAAATTGTTGAAGGAACCCCCAAATCAAAATTGAAACAAATGTATTCAGTTTAATCTTTAGCTATATCTAAAGTCAAAACTATTATTGGTTTGGGAACCATAATAATCGAAATGAAAATACAAGATTCATTATGAAATAAGGTGCTACTGGATGTGGAATAAACAATAATCAATTAGACAGTAATTGTTTTGTCAGTTTCTAACGTTTTACTTTTATTTATTGCTTGATTTTATACATTTTTGTTATTCAATCCCGCTCGGTTTGTTCGTGGCATAGTTTATGCTCTTTCTCTCTTCTGTGAAATGTCTATTATCTATCCTTTTTACGTTAGAATCTTTGCGTAAAGCAATGTTGCACATAAAATATTGCATTCAAAATCGCTTTTTCATTTTTTTTGTCTTTCACACTCACATAATTTTCGATGAAGTGATATTATTTTGTTTTATTATTATTCTCACTATACTATTATACTCACTATTTCAGAAACATTTGATTTCTCATGCTCAAGTGAACTTTTTTCTATTGAAAACTTTTATATTAAGTTTATATTAATTTATTTATATTAAGTTTAAAGTTAATTAGTTTCTAATCACCGTGAATTGCAGACTAGTTATCTACCTTTTTAGGTGACAGAAAGGCACACATTGGAATACATAACAATTATTATTGGTGAATTTTAATAACAATTGTGTAAAAAGTTAATCTTTATTTTGTAATACAAACCACACTGGTCACAAAAATTCTATCTCTTTTGTTGTTAATTTTGCGAAACAATTTTTTCATATAAACAACAATAGCGCGGAGTTTCAAGACGCTCTCCGTAAAATCCGAAGCGTAATTATAGGAATCGTTTAAAACAACAAGTTTAATTCTCTCTCGGTATTTATAATTACAGTAAAAATAATAAAACATTAGGAAGTCGGAGGAGGCACGCAGCGTGCCGGAAACCACTCGAGCAAAAAATTAAACTGGCCCTCGAGGGCACTCCCTCCTTCCGTGTAAACGCAGTTTATTTATTTCGCTGACTAATTCTAGGAGGATCTTCAAGAAAAGTTTTATGAAGACGGTAATGACTTAACTTTTTTAAATCCAAATTTAAATTACGCACTTGATCGAGCATATTAATCCTCGATTTTAAACAATTTACTAGTTATTGCAATTCATACAATCCTTCGATACTTTAAAAGTTTGTTGTTATACTGTAAAAAATGTTTTAATAATAACATTGACAATCGCAACAACGTATCGCTTTAAGTCGGCTAGTTTTCTGTTACCTAAAAACGAGGATATAGCAAGCAACGCCAGTGCCGCTCAATGAGAAACTATAAATATCCTACCAAAACTAAAGCCTACATAACAATTGTAAAACTAAAAGATGTACCCATCAAACCTCGTAATTATATATAATAATCATAAACATATAGTGGTATAACAAAATAATCTGCGATCATCTTCTATCTATACATATAATAAGAATTTAAATTTAACGTGTATCTACTTTTTCGATTTTCGAGAAAAAAATTGTTGCACGTGTCTAGGAATAAAAAATAGAATACATTTCAATCATTTTTACAAGTGTCTGTCTGTCTGTTTGTATAAACACACATCACTGCTAAAATGTGAACCCAGTCACAATAAACCCTTACCAAGAGAATCGTAAAGCATATCCTCGGGAATATCTTAGTCTTTGTTTCATTAGAATTGGTCCACTCTATCAAAAGTTATTGTAGTTTTAATGACGACGCGGTGTAAGTACAAGAGAAAAGTAGACAAGTAAATGGACTTAATACATTCAGATAACTTTATTAATCACCGTTTTTTACATAAGCTTCCACGCAGACGAAGTCGCGAGCACAGCTAGTCCAAAATAAAGTGACTCGTTTGGGTGCAAAGTATTTTTGCAAAACCAATTACTCTAATTTACGTAAAAGTTTTCTGCTTTAATACCACACTGTATTTTTCTCTTGAAGCACTGATGGTTCACTACTAATGGACTTAACCTTTGCGTCAATATTTAGCTTTCAATGAAGAAAAGTCGAATCAAAGAATCAACCGAGAGATCATGCAATTAAATAAAACAATCATATAGCAACACTGAACCTCCCTTATAACAACATATGAAATAAATAATCCAATAACCATAGAACATAACTCCCAATTTCATTAGACGACCATTTTTAATATTCCTACTTACGACGTACGTGTCGGGATAATGAAAAGACGTGACTTGAATTAAAACGCTATACGTAATTTACACGTGCGATATACCAAACCCCGGCTCAGTGGTCCATAAATTGTGTGTGCATAAAATACTATGAAGAATATAGTTTCTCGAGTAAAATGCACTCCTCATGTAGAAAACTTTAATTAATTGGAAAGACCTGAAATAGTATTACTGCTAGAAATTAAGACAAACTAGTAGTTGAATGATTTTATTAAGCATTCATAATACATCTAGAAGTTACATAGGTATTAATGGAGCTTATTTTTTACTTTTGTTTTTAGCAATCTATCGTCCAGATTATTACTGCCATTATCGAGCAGGTAATATTACAAGTGGCTCGCGATAATTTCAATGTTCTAACAAAGTGTTGGCTCCCTTGTTAGGAATATCCAGAGAGTTTTTGTGGCGGCACTTCACTTGTGCACAATAACCGAACTGTAAATTAATAGTAGTAAGTAGTAAATACCGAAAATGCCACCAATATTACAGAATATATAGTCAAATAACATTTAAAATTATAAATAAAACATAAAAGCCACTACAGACTAAGATCCCACCAAAAACTCCTATTAATGGAGTTAAGTTTGAAAACAAATCAACAGTAACTCTCATTTTACTGCCACATTGGTAATGTAAGGTCGATTAATAAAATCAATGTCTGGAAGTAACTTTCTCTATATACACGCTATACTATACGAGTGCAAATAACAGGAAAATAAAATAATAATTTTGGTAAAACTTCCGAATTTAAATCAAACATATTTTCCAACTTTTTCTCAATGATAGCCATAATATATGCTTATCAACATGGTGATTCAACACAGCATGATTGTAGGATGTTTACTTTTTCATTATCTACACAAGTGACAATTGTTCTGTACATTGTAGTAATGTGCCAGTACAGTCAGTTGATTATTTATGCCCTTTCTTCTGCTAAATGCAGATAAAACGAAATGTATGAGATTTCCTTTACCCAATGTTAGACAGGTTGATAGTAGAATCAAGATCAAAAGGAATTTAGTAGAGTTAGTTGACAATACTGTATTCTTGGGAATCACACTAGATTCTATATTACAATGGGGCCTTCCCATTAAAAAATTGGCGAGCAGATTAAGTTTTGCTGCGTTCACAATACGTAAGATTCACCAGCTTACAGATATTTCTACTGATAGGTTAGTCTACTTCACACCTCCATAGCTTAATGTATTATGGTATTCCGTTGTGGGGGACGGCTGCTGAGGTAGACACCATATTTTTATTACAAAAAGGGGCAATTCGAGCAATATATAATATGGAACCTCGGAAATCATTAAAAACGAGGTTTCAGGAATTCGGTATCATAACTCTCTTCCCTCCCAATATATTCTTGATAATTTAATGTATGTCCATAAAAACTTTGAAAAACTACATTTTCTAAAAGACCGGCATGATCTAAATACTAGAAACTATAACAAGCTGGTCGTCGACTTTGTAAAACTAGTAATAGTTTTTTAAGTAATAATGTTAGGTTTTACAATAAAGTCCCACAGCATATTACCGATTTACCGGACAGTAAGTTTAAGCGCCACGTCAAGCGGTTTTTGGTGTCAAAAGACTATTACAGAGTGAATCAATGGTGATGTTTGGAATTGACTCCTCTCTGTGCATCCACCAAAAACAATTGTAATGTATAATGTATGGGAATTATATATGTTAACAAGATGTACCCATCGGGTTTCTTGTCGGTTCTTCTCGACTGGGTTGTTTGTCCAAACCGGTGGTAGTTTTAACGTTCATAAGCGCCTTATTAAAGCCTAAACTGAATAAAATATTTTTGATTTGAATTGATTTGCGTTTAGCGTCTGTAACTTTATAGTTTAATACCAGGTCTGGTTTAGTCAAATATAGCCCAAAATCCGTCCTTAGTCCTTACCTTTTCCAATTTGATCTATTGTTAATCGCTGCTTCCATGTGCATGAAAAAATAAATTATTGTGGCTACATTCAGTAAGTTGCGTTCAGGAAGCTATGAATATACCTATATAGAACTACCAAACTATTGAGGAAGGCTTTTCAAATGAAACCTCATCAACGTTGTTATCTTTTTTCATTAGACTTCTATTATTATCAAATACTGTAATTTCGCTGATTTAGAACAAATATTATGTTAATTTTGTTGAATTATACAAATTGAATATTTCGTTGTTAAAATAATTTTATCGTAAATTCCAGGTCCACCTATACTTCTCAGCGCTTCCAGAAGATAAGGTGCCCTATGTGAACAGTGTTGGAGAGAGGTACAGGTTGAAACAGTTGCTTCAGCAGCTTCCACCTCAGGACAACGAGGTAAATTTCCTCTTTATATTAACATCGGACAAAAATTACTTTACTGAAATTTCTACAACATTAGAGAATGTTAGGACCTTTTACGGTTTTCGATTACAGAGGCACCATTATAAAATCTAGTGTTTACATCGTATTAGGTCTAAAAGCGGCTGTGATCATGTGTTCTCAGGTATTATATCAGCCCAACTGTCTTCTTTTAGTTCTAATACATGTAAACAATTTTCAAGTAATTTATAAAGCACTTTAAATCTTTAAAAATTTCAAAGAAACGTTAGTCCGTTGTGCGTGAGGAATTGAAATTATGCACAATGAAAGTTACTTGATCATCATTTATTCGTAATATACTATATTCGTATTATTTGTAATCGATGCAATAACACAAAAACACTAGTAGTCAATTCATTATCACTAAATATTAAAGTTATTGTGAATATCTCCAGGTGCGGTACTGCCACGCACTTTCTGATGAGGAGCGAAAGGAACTGCGGCTGTTCAGCGCTCAGAGGAAACGGGAGGCATTAGGGAGAGGGCAGGCGCGGCAGTTGCACGCGCCGGCACCTTGCGAAAGGGTAAGTAATAAGTCATCTATTCAACAAACTCGAGATACTGTAGATGTCAGCTCCATACGGATGTTACTCTTCCTTTAATTAGCTCAAGTCAGGCCCTAACTCTGTGTTCTGATTTAGGAAAGTTTAACCGTCAGTCAAAAACGAGAAGAATTAAGACTGAAAAACGTCAGCAATATCCCAAACCGAGGCTACCGAAAGGCCCTCGTGCTAGTTGCTCAATCGGCTAAGTACCTTAAACTCTAAAGCTCTAAAGACCCTTAAAGCCAACAGCATAGGTCAGTTAGCAAAAAAGGACTGAAGAATATTTAATGACTGTACATTCCCAAGTACATCATTGAATGGAATAGCTTGGGCTTGTTTTGGTTGACTGGAAGAGCTTAATACTAATTAAATCAAAGACAAAATAAGGCATCCTATGTTTTAGACCAATAAAAGTTTTTTTAGGTAATATTGTCAGGGTCAACAATATGATCCCTAGACACATTACCGACAGACAAGTAAATAAGTTCAAGTACCATATCAAACAGATATTACTTTTAAAAGCTTATTAGAGGGTCAATTATTACGTGAACAATAGTAATTTCTGGAAATGACACTTTTTTTCTATACATCTGCTGAATACGATTGTGACAAGAATTAACAGAATAATTTAATAAAATATTACATATAAAAAAGATAAACTAGATCGAGTTTCTAATGCGCTCTTCCAGACGAATAAAGCATTTTAGGTAAGAATCAACACTAGCATATTGAAAATTCTTAGAAAACAGAGCCCAAAACCAGCGTTTAAAATTAAAAGGAATGCTATGTAGAGAACAAATGTAAGTTATAACGCACTTAAGTATTTATTTTTTTAAATCCACCATTTATACGTGTTATTAGGAAACAACACCCATTTAACAAAGTCGAGAGAAGTAAATCCCGGTGATCCGTCTGGCGTCCTGTATTATCACCTCACAATTTTAATTCCAAGCACTTTTGGGTGTGCACATAGTAGACATTATATTATTTTATTTCGAAAATGTAGATCAATTTAGTTATGCTATAGGAAAGGATAGAATATTTTGTAAACTAAATATAGTGCAGAACTTGTTAGGAAAGTTACGTTAAACCTTTTGTGAATATGCGCAATAAGTTTTCCAACAAAATTTATACAGACGAGAATACGATAAGACATAGGACAACTTATATAAAACAATTATATAGTTAATAGAACAAGCTTCTCCAGTAAATAAATCCTTTATGAAACTATCCAAAATACGAAATCGTGAAAGTCAATCGCTAGGAATGAATTCCACTCCTTAACCATTCGCATAATGAATGAGGAAGCAAATTGCTTCGTGCAGATAGTTAGAATATCGTCTGCGTTCAGAAGCTACTACGATTTGAAAGTTATTTCGCACCTACTATTTTACCTCAATGCTATATATCTAAGTGTTCGTTTGAAACGTTAGTTGCATATCTAAATTACACACCTAAGCATACAATTTATTTTACTTATTTTACGCTAGTTTCTGTTCGCGACTTCTTCCGCATGGAATAGCTACTTTGGGGTAACGCTAACACGCAGCGAAAGCTGTCAAAAGGAAAAAAAACCCGATTTTGAAATATTCTTAATTGGTGCTCCGTTCTTATTGGTCTTAGTGTTATAATGGCCTATATAGCTTTCCTCGGGAAATGAGCTATTTAACACTGGATTTTCATTTCATTTTCATCATTTTTCTTTAGCAATGCATTTTCTTTTAAAGCTTCGACTTATCCGCAAGGACTCGAAGAGACGTCAAACGACATGGTGTCCAGACAAGTTAATTACTGAGCCAGCATTGTTTAAAAAATTAAGATATTAGGATAGGTTGAGTTTTGGGATCAATATTTGTATGAGAAGAGATTTGTATAAAGAATATCTTTCGAGTATTGTTACTGGTCTGATTAGTGGTGGTGGGGGATGGTATTTGTACCAGACTAGATCGCTAGTACCACACATATGGTGATAAACCACTACAGTCACTCTCTTTTAGTTACCGTGTTTCGACATCACAGCGGCTATTACCGTTTCGACATTACGGTGGGATTCTAGATCTTTCTATAGCCGCAGTCGTTTTTGTGTTGCATTATAGTTACCATCTATTATAACTATAAAGAAAAAAAAACGAACTAGGAAATATTAATATCTTATCATGTTGTAGTAAGGTTGTCCCCTAAATACATGAATCCGCTACCAACGTTCTGCCGTGGAGTTTGCTAATTACAATTAAGGCATTTTACACAATATTTAACAAAATTGAATTAAGATGTTTTCTTACATTCATACGCTCCGCTCGTTAATAGATCCGTACCGCTATTTCACCTCCCTACAGTTGTAACATTTTAATCCAGACACTCGTAAATCATGCGGACCCCCGACTGTCTACTGCAATTGATAGAAGCAATTTTTTCATCGCATTACGCCTTTATTTACTCAGTTCATTCGAAAACGTATTTTAGGATGACCATCTATGTAGAAGTATACGGATATCGCGTGTAGAATTAAATTCACAAAAAAAACGCCCAACACGTCAGGAAAGTAATTGTCATAAATATATGACAAAATACATAAAAATAAAGAGATTGATTGATATGAACAGCAAAAATATTCATTGAATTATATTGTTATAGTAGGTGTACCCACAGGCCCGCACGCGTTTTTTTTAAATTGTATTAAAGAAATATACAATTTTGAACCCATGTACAATTATAGAAATGCTCTTTAAAACAATTGTAAGTAGGACGTGGACGCCACCTACATGTAATGTATACGTTAGATATATAAATACTAACAGTGTGTCAAATGAGTTTTATCATCAGCAACATATTTGGAACTTTAACCCATCATATAACTACCTCAGTGCTCACTTACACTGTGTAAGGAACTAGTGAAACAACGACTTACAGATGTTATTATAATGATATAATATACCCATATTGTCAGTAAGTAATAAGTTTATGGTCTAATATCTTATTAGAAATACCCCTTCTATCTTAAAAATTAGTATTAATAATTATAATGTTGAATTGTAAACAATGAATGAGCTGACGTCTTAAAATCTTGCATAAATATAAATCAAGATATAATAAATATATATCAAGATATTTTATATATGTCTAAGCAGTTTTTAATATTTGACAATTTAAATAGTGCTTATTAAACTCGATGCTATATTCTTATAAATTACTACGGTTACTAGGTTATTTAGTCGAAAGCGCGGTAAATAAAACAAAATGGCCGCAGAAATTACCAACAAGACAATATAATTCAAATTACATACATAGGTACAGATATATGAATTTCAATTATATTTATTCTTGGAGTTCAATACAACGCACGTCTTACGCACATGTTTACAGTCAACAACATATTTTTACTAAATTTCATGCGGACGTAGTTGCGGGTAAGGGCATAACTAAAATAGAATAACCGAAATTACTTCCTATAAGGTCAATTATCTGGGAGTGAATGTCCCGTAAAAATCAGTCGAATCGTTTTGGAGATAGCACTGCGGGAGAAGTTACGGTTAATATCTAGTCTAAATTAAAATAGACTAAATTTATTTTTTATAATGTCCGCTATCTGCCGGTGAAAGTCCCGTAAAAATTTGTCGAACCGTTTTGGAGATAGCATTTCGGGCAAAGCCACGGTTAACAGCTGGTCTAATTAAAAATAGACTAAATTACTTTTTATAATGTCCGCTATTTGCCAGTGAAAGTCCCGTGAAAATCGGTCCAACCATTTCGTAGATAGCATTGCAAACGAAGCCACGGTTAACAGCTAGTCTAATTTAGAGTAGCCTCAGTAAGCTGCTGTAATTTCAGCTATCTACCAATGACATTCCCGTCAAAATCGGTCCAGTCGTTTCGGAAATTACCCGGAACAAACAGACAGAAAGACAAAATTTTTAAAAATAGCATTTTTGTTATTTGTTGCGTGTATACTTTCATACCCAATTAATAAAAAAAAATATTTTGATATTACATACAGATACTTCATTTTTATTATATCTATGTATTACTTATGACTAGTTTCACACAGACGTGACGAAGTTGTGATTACTCGTCGCGATAAAGAATAACCTCAAAAATAATTCCGATAAACGCGCTAATATTTTTTGACAATTTGCCATTCCAATAATAATTCCAAATTAACATTGCCAAGTTCAATGCGTGTACAAACCGCGGGTCCAGTTATCTTGTTGCATCTATTGTCACGTATTTATTGCGACCATAGACAACATCGTGGCGAAACACCCGGATATAGGAGCAGTATTCTTGTTAGAAATATCAAAACAATAAATTACTCAACAGCAGAATGATTGACAACTGCTGTAAAATAACACAACAGAACATGTGTAACATTTATCATAGCGACATTCTTAGTCGTGTCAAGAATGACTCTGTTTTGGTTTGTAGTATTTTGGAATTAGCTAGTGTATATCCAGCAGCGCAGAGGCTTGCAGGACGACATGACAACGACTGCCGTTGAATTGTATATCTTTCAGTGATCGCCGTTGTTTTGCATTGTACTGCACTTACCATCAGGTAAATAAAAGTTATTCACAAAATCGAATTAAAATCAACGAAATATATTCGAAATTCGTATGTAAAAAAATCACGGAGAGATAATTGGTAAAAGTTTTCAAATTAATATTTGTTAAATATCCAACTTAATATTCCCATTCCCCCTTAATTTAAGAGGAGTGATTAAGCGGCTCGGATATAACTATCAAGCGTCCCGGGTTCGGTTCTCGGTCCGCTGCAGACGTCTCCATTTCTTTAATCGTTTAACTTTTAAATTGGTTATTTTGATGAATACTAATTTTCGAGGGTTCCCATTGGTCGTAGTCAAAAAGTACCGACTGTTAAATTGGAGATAAAAAGATATGCCAGTTTAAAAAATATTACCACCACGTAGATTTTTCCATTGGAATCTGTTAAGTAAGGCTTAGGCCATCCCATTAGTATAAGCGATTTTTGATGATGTTGCATATAGTTCTGAGTTTTTTTGGATCAATAATAGTGTAATCAATACGTTATTCAATTTAGGCGCTTATGAATGTCAAAGCTACCACCGATTCTGAAACCATCTAGTCATAAGAACCGATAAGAAACTCGATCTGGTTTATCTTTTCATGATACTTATTTTTAAAAAACAGATATAAGAACAATATTTTCCAAGTTTTTTCTACGATATTTTTCCCAACAATCACCTTTAATATAATGAATTAATTTCAAACAAGTATATATACGCCAAACGTCACTCATTCGCATCGACCAAATATCAACTAGACGCTTGTTATTCGATTAATTTGATTGGAATAATTATGGCAACTACATTACCTGGGGTCTGAATATCCTTAAATTAAACTGTAGCATGCACAAAGAAAAAAGACATGCAATTATGATTGACAGTTACTGATTCCAACGTTCTCGACAGGCGACTTGTATTTATAAATGACTAGCGGGCACGTCGGACTTTATCCCGTCCTGATATTTGAAAAAACCTTGACAAATTATATACCGAAACCTTCCTCATGAATCACTTTATCTACTTGTGAAAACCGCATGAAAATTTGTTCAGTAGTTTTTGAGTTTATCGCGGACAGACAGACACACAGACAAACATACGTGGCAGTAAACTTTGTTTTATAATATGTAGTGATGTGTATTGACTAATATAAAACATAGCTAATTAACTCGTTTAATTTATAATTGTCGTATTGAGGGTTAGGGGTATTCATATATTATTCACATTGAGTAACGAATCTGCGAATAGTCAAGTGTAAGCGGTTTCATAATTCTATGGTTATTCAAGTATTACGTACGCAGTAAAGGGGGCGGGGAGAACGTTGATTTGCTCATTTTTGATGACATAAGTGATAGGGTATCAGGATGTGTAGGTCTGATATGTGACGCGCGATCTTATCCACCGTGCCGCCATCGCTCTAGTAATGAACCAAATGTAACAAAGGTTCCTAAACTTTAAAGATAACGAAACACCAACCAAATACCTATTATTTTATGGAACCCCATATCAAATCATTACAAATCAACACTGAAACATAAGAAGATTTGAATGCTTGGTAACTACCTATCTTTTTACATAAAAGTAATGAATCCTTTTCATCACATATTTTGCGCTATTTCAAAATAATATTTATAACCGTGGTTTTATTTTATAGCTAATAATAAGTCATTTTGGCGGAACCCTGATGACTATTCTACGGAACCCCTAGGCTCCGCGGAACCCAGTTTGGGAATCCCTGCACTATAAGTTAATTCCGCTACTGATTATAAATTCTTTATCTCTAGACTTGTTAACTGCTGCCCATGAATCAATAAGGAAAACAGAACGCGTTAAAAATAATTATATAAATGTTTATATAAGCATGGGAGGAGAGGGGGAGAAGGCGGTCACAAATTACAAAAAATCTGCTTACCTAATACTTGATCGACACCTATAGAAACGCTACAATTTCATAGTAGAATAACTTTAATAAATACTGTAGATTCAGTTGAAAGTCATTATTATGAATGCCATCAAAATTTCCGAAGTGGTAGTGTCTGCGACACCGTGAAATCACCGCTCCCCTCCAACGAGCGACAATTAGCGATTAATGTACTGGAAATACTTTCAGCGCGCCGCGATCGTCTCCATCCGCGACATTCGTTCATATTGTGACTGTACGTATCCATTGATACATTCGGCAAGACAAGAAAATCAAATTTCTTAAATCTCATTAGATTTTCCATACCTTTTTCTAAATTTAAAACTACTACCTAATTATTCAATGCGCAAGATCAAAACGCGAACCAAAATAGATAAATATCAGCTTGGAAAATGCAAATTCAGGTCTTATACCATTCATAATATAAATTAAAATATCCACACTTCCCAATACAATTCTTTGTAGGGAAATTATTGGAATACGTAGGTATAGAGAGACAGCTTTGTCATTCTTTCGCTGAGGCTTGCTTACGATTAACATATAATCTAAATATCACTTTGAAGCATATTTTCCGTTTTCTGCCGTCGCTTTGCTCTTGCGAAATATTTAATTAGAAAGAAAAAATCAAATTTATAAGAATCACTTGTTATGAGTTAGCGAATAACGCGTATGATAGCTTCATTTTACAAAGGAATACATATCAACTGTTTGTTTTTAACTCAATCCAATTTCGGTTATTAAAAACATTTATAAACCAATTGGTGTATGTTACTATAATAAAGGGCTTCCAACCGGATTATGTCCGGGCGATACACGCACGCAGTGGAAGACACGGGTGCATCTACCACTGCGCCCTCAAGAGGACTCCTGGCCTGGCACCGGCCATATACAATATACAGAAGCTATTACTCATGGATGTCAGTATAGAGGGGTGGCGTGGGAAGCGAGGGCCGGCACAATGCCATCGGTGCCAGCAGTTTCTGCACTCCTCCCACCACTTCCACCGCCCTATCGCCTGTGTGAGGTGCGGCGGATCACACCCGGCGCATCTATGCACACGACTGCTGGAAGAACCTGCGACCTGCATTAATTGCAATGGCCCGTACTCCGCTAACGACGCCCGTCAGTGCCCCGTGTACCGACGCGAGTTCAGAAACCGCCGTGCCGGAACCGTTGTCCGGACTGGTGACGCCGGATCATAACGACGAGATCCAACACAGGCCCCCACGATAATGAAAGCGTCGGCGACAGCGACCCTGATGGCCCCCGCCAATGACCCCACCCCGAGAAACGCCCAGAAAAGAAGAAAACCCGATCGCACTCGCACTGCGACGCGCCCAGCCACAAAATCAAGCACATAACGTGCGACCCAACGATCTGCCCGTGTTCACGGGCAGCGACGGAACAGCCACTGAAGGAGGCAATACGCCTCGAACAGTTTCCTCACCCGCCCCTCTCAAGGGTAGAGAAGGCCATACAGTACTATAATAAATATTATAGTTTCTTAGTTATTTCATGCAAATTCTTCCTCGATAAATAATTAACTTTGACAAGATGATAGCAGTGAATGCAATACCAAACTAAGTTAAGGCTTTCGCCCACAAATTCGAATGTAATTGAGCTTCTTTCCGTTTCGGTAAAGTTTTAAAGTGTCTTCTATCATCGTCTAGAGTAGAGTCTATCAGTATCTAGAGTAGAGTGCCTGCTCCAGGTCTACATTAGATAAAATATTAATTATTTTGATTCAGAATTACATGCGACGGAGAGACCTTGTGGATGTATAAAGGCTTTTTAGAATTTACATAAGGCATAGGGATGAAGAACCCGACCAAAAATTAAATCTAAGGGTATCCACTCGTATGTTATGCATATATTTTTTTTATTAGCTACAATCTTTCCATCACGTATCGATGCATGACTAGGCTGTTGTTAAAAGCTGTTCAATAAATAGAATGATGATCAATAAGGAAATACAAAAAACTCAACTGCAAAAACAATGAAACTTTTTGGGATATTTTAGAAATCACATATAAAGTTTTATTTTTATTTGTTCTTTATTTTTTTGTTGACAGATGTTGTAATTAAATATTTTATAACTCCAGGATTAAGTCGAATCGAGTGCTACAGAATATGCCAAACAAATAGAGATACAAACATTTGGACAACATTACTGTGTTATAATTGTATTCTTATAAAATGTAAAGTTTCCGTACTACAATGGAGATAGTCGCACGTCAAGCGAAATTAACTTTCAACTCTTTTAGTGTCGTCTTCGTCTTTTAGTACCGGCGTCTGCTTAATGATGGTTTCCAATTGGACTTGCCTTCGGTAACTTACGGTTTTATTAAACGCCGGAAATAAATTATATAGTTTTACTTTCATTTTAGAAGTAACCCCTTATTAATGTTAGACTATATCTTTAGGTGTTGTAAATACGTAATATTTGCAACATAATGTAATCAAAAGATTTACTTTAAAGTTTTACTAATTTCAGTTGTTTCTGTTCATTTCTCACTTTTTTTTTATAATTTTGTTAACATTTATGTGTAAATAGTCTTTCTTTATCTATCTTATTTATTACAAATAAGCTACTGCCCACAAATTCGTAGTTGTTAATGTAAATTGACCTTAAGAACTACTTTTTTCTGCGTGCATTCAAGAAATTAGTGAAAGTAAAAAAAGTAAATCTTTTGATGTTGAAATTATATATTACGTATGTACAACACAGCAATATACAGTCTATGTATGTCCTTTTCTGTACTTTTAATAATTTGTATCCAAGTTTTACAATTATTGGCTTAGTGGTTAAAACGTGAAAACGTAACGAATAAATACACAACAAGAAAACTTACACTCACATTTATAATATTGGTTAGATTAACATTTTTTACAACTTATTTGTTACAAAGAATACGGATAAGGTACTAAATCAAACGCCCCTTGCAAATGTGTTTCAACATGCAATATACCCCGTATGTTTTCTGTTACAAAGCACAGATGTCTCTATTCACAATATATCGTGATAATAATATAAAGTAACACCCCTTCTTGGTTTATTATAAGTAAGGGTACGTGTGTAGGGTAGCTTATATTGCTATGATCTTGAGTAAGTATATATATATATATATATTAGGCTGGTCGTTAAAAAAAAAAATTTTTGCGACGCCCCCTGAAAAGCTTCCTTTTGATGAAAAAACACTGGGAAAATTTTTTAATTTTTTTTTAATTCAAAAGAACACGTGCCTCTAGACGATCTAAGTTAATTTTTGGGTATAATCATTTTTTTGGGAATTTTTCAGGAAAAATACAATTTTATTCGAAATATAAAAAATTATAGAACTCAAATCAATAAAAATAACAATATTTGATCAAATTAACAATAAACAAAAATCTAAATTCAAAAATTACAATACTATTGGAACATATAAATGTTTTAATTATGACATTATTTAGTTAACAATCTATACAGAGTAACTGAGACGAATTTCGGAAAGTAAATTCTATAGAAACTATAGACGTATAAATGCATGAGAATTAATGGTAAATAATGGAATTCCGTGAACCTTGTTGGCAACTTATCGACAGAGAATTATTGTGGGTCTTCAAACGAGACGTCCAGGGCATGCGCATCTGATATTTTTTTAAGATCTTTTTATGAAAATAATTCATACGTGACTGCTCACAGAAGTATAAAAAGCCCAAAAATGAAGGAGTTTCATTGTTAACTATTTTCAAATCTAAAATAATATTTATTTCAAATTTAATAAGATACTTTCAAAGAAAAAATGATTATACCCAAAAATTAACTTAGATCGTCTAGAGGCACGTGTTCTTTTGAATTAAAAAAAAAAAAAAAAAATCCCAGTGTTTTTTCATCAAAAGGAAGCTTTTCAGGGGGCGTCGCAAAAAATTTAATTTTTAACGACCAGCCTAATATATATAAGTATATATATATATAAGCGTAGTTTTAATAGTTTTGCACCAAACCAAATGGCTTATCTTATGAGTCGTTTTTTATCATATGTTATATTTTGTTATACACATGTGTATGTAGCTTACAAACTTTCGTTAATAAAATAACAAAGTTTACTTACGGAAAAGTGACTGAGCAAAATCTGTAATTATAAAACAAATTAAGTATCTCTTGTTTGTTCGCATTAATTTCTGAAATAGCTGAATTGATTTTGAATCATTACACATTTTCACGACTGATAAGCGGTAAATATAACATTTAACTGACGTATATAGTATATTATCTGTAAAAGGACTATAGGAGTTAAGTAGAAATGACAAAGTTGCAATAAACCATTAACCGACGTTACTTTTTTCACATCAACAAAGCCAGTTGTTAATAAAAAAGCAATAAGTTTCAACATTCGTATTAAAACTGTGTATTGTGTTTTACATAAAGAAGAAAGACATAACTCTTCATATAGTTTTTCAACATTTTTTCATAGAAACGATTTAAACTATCAAAACTTGTACGTTAACAAAAATCGGTGCACTTGAATGCCGGTTCACATAAATAGCCAACAACGTACATCGTCGCCATCAAGAGACCGCAGCATCTGCGTACGTCTCGTGTGGTTAGGAAATAGCCCATTATACGCGAACTAATGTACCACTGAATTGTTTAACAAATTATTATGAATATATAGTCACTGTGAAAATTGAAGCTAAATAAATAACGACGCAGCATTATTTAGTGACTAGCTGTGCCCGCGACTCCGTCCGCGTGGAACCTAAACTAAAAAACATTGACTAATAATTCATCTGAATTTGTTCACTCCATTTACATATTTATCAACTTTTCTCTCGTACTTAAGTTGCGACGTCGTTGAAAGTACAATAAATTTTCATAAACCAAACCGATTTTAATGCAACTAAAACTAAATTTTACTCGAGGATATGCTTTATGATTTTCTTGGTGAGGTTTTTCGTGAACGAAGTACTTTAGCGGTAATACGTGTTCAAACAACCAGACAGACGGACATTTCTAAAAATGATTGAAATGTATTTTATTAGTTATACCAAAACACCTTGAACAATTTTTTTCACAAAAATCTAAAAAGTACAGAAACATTAGATTTACATTATTATTATATGTATAAAAGATGAATAAAACAATTTATGAACATCCCTCTGTGCAATTGCGTGGTGCTAAAACAATATTACTGTATAATTTGCGGCATGAAAATGACAGCTTGATGGCTTCTCTAAATAGTATATTAAGGCAAATGAAAGTTTAAAGGCGAAACAAAAAGAACAGACTCTACGAGAGAGTCGATCTATTAACATCAAAATAGAAACGGGATAAAATGAGATAGTTGGATAGAAACTACAAAATAACCCTTTTAGTCCAATATATGGGTATATTTTAATGCACGTCGCACCACAGGATTACGCTTAATGGTCCATTAGTCGACCGAATGTGGTTTTGGTACTGGTAAACTATACAGGTTTTTATATTTACGATTGGGTGACACCGTAATTGGTAATTTCAATCACATTATACGTATAATACAGTAATATATATATTATTTTATGTAGTAAATTAATATTGTGTATAATAAATTAATCTTAAAAAAATTGTGAGCTGTCACGAAACGCCTAGCAGGTCTGAAACATCGAAATTTATTTTTGTACAGATAATATGCAAGTATAACGAGGGATAGATCAAATCCATATTAATTCGAGCGTAATTGCGGACAAAGCCTAGTAACAAATACATAAATATTCTGAATAGTTAACATTTTTCATTGAAACAATTCGATATATTTCAAATATGTAAAAACCTGGTAAACTCTTTAGTATTACATAGCAAAGTATGAAAACAATTTATCTCCCTTTCTGACAGTCCACCTGCAACCGTCAGCCGTATTTGAAATCGTAAATACAATATTCGCAGAAACTTTTCCTTCAAAGATATTGCAAAACTTTTCACGCCCTCTCGTGTACCTACGTTATGATTTATTACCGCGAATAATGAGTGCGCGCGTCCTCAACAGATGGCGTCACTGAGTTGTTTATTAGAGTCCCGCCGATTTATTGCCTGTGAGGGGTTGTCGGACAAGAATAAATGCTTAAATCGGCTTAAATGTGTCGTTTCTTATTGTTTATTTCTGAAATAGATAGTAAATTATCGATGTAATTTTTTAGATTTTGTTCGTTTCTTTTTTATTACTGTTACGCTATATCTCTTTCTTAGTGTGTACAGTGATAGATATATATACTTATTACGTATACACACAGAGGAAGCTTATGTCAGAATCTTTTCTATTGATGTTATAATTATAATTTAATTCCTAATCATACCTTTTTACAATATTTCCCGTATCTTTTTTGTGTGAAATGGTTTGAGTATATAAGATATCAAGGTAATATTTCTACGTACATACATGCTTATACATGTAATCACAGTGTTTAAGATTCAATTTTAACGAATTTGAATTATTTATATAATCGTTATTATACTTTAAAAAAACGTCTGTAAAATAATCAGACTATATTAAATACACTTTGTGGTGCAACTCTTGTCAAAATATGAAAAAAATAAGAAAATACTGTATTGCATAATGTAGTGCACTACTTAATAAGGAACTGGATAGATCGTGTAATAAATATTTAAAAAGTAAAAATTCAAATGAAAGCCTTAAATTATCTGAATAATTAGTCCTATTTATAACAAAATCAGTCCAATAGAGAATTCTTTTGTTTTTCAACTTAGAATACGAATTTATTAGTCGAAATGAAAATTGGAACATACCGTACACTAGCGCTACCTCTTATTTACCTCCGGTGTTAAGGTTGCCTAATATAAAATAATTGTGAAAGTTAAGTTCCGCTTAATTTTCCTAGATGGCGCGATTATTAGTTTCCATTACACTACATAGTTCTCAAATAAATTGTAGATGGCATTGTAATTTGTTAGTTATATAACCCACAAGATGTCACTGTTAGTAGTATGTATTGCATTATATAGATTTTATTATTTGGGCATATTTTTTTATTGTTATAATAACAGACATAAAGACAATGATATTGTATTTTAATTCATTAACAAAACAATAAAATTAATAACCTATAACAATAAATTAATACTTCCATAAGTGAGATTACAACATTTCTGTTATGTTTTCCAAAAAATAACCTGATTTAATTATCAAACATTTAAATTCATAATCTCATACGATATAAAGATATTTTTAGTTGAAATCAAATTAATATGATAATTCTATTTATGACATAGAAAGAATTCAGGAGTCAGGGTTGCCAACGTGGCGGATATAGTTCTTTTAGTTGCGGGGTTAAAATTCGCTAAACTATTTATAGGTCCAAATTTTATGTGTAATTTTATGACCGATACTAACTGGTGCCTGCGACTACGCTCAGGCGAGAACGATTTTATTGTTTCATGCGAAATACGCGTTTCATCTACATTCATCGTGGTGTATTTTTTATTCTTTATTGGAAACTTTGAAGTCATTACAACCCGCTTACTTATTTTAAGTTACCTGTGCTAATATTTTCATTACTACTTACTCTATGTAGAAGCCTACATAATAATATGACAGTCCTGTATTTGTCAGTTGTTCTTGGTAAAATAGTTTTTGGATCGGATTTCGCGCGATACAGTGACACAAAATCTTACATCACTATGACATCATTACACATATCACCTCCACACACGTACACTCATACACGCTTACACGTGAAAGTGGAAGGGTTTTATTTTTTTCCCTTATCAAACTGAAATAGTTTGGAAAATTATCCGATACGAAATATATATAAGAGTTGTTGAGGTATGTATGCTTGGTACACATATATGTTTCAACAACTCATACATGTATGAACAGTTAGCTTAGCTGAGTTTAGCTCAGATAGGTCGCGAATTGCATGTATCAGGCAACAGCCCAAGCCGAGGTGTGCCGTGCACCCTTAAGCTAGTTGTCAAATAAAATTGGCTGAGTGCCTTAAGCGCTCGCCTTCGTAGTCCGGTGAAGCTGTTAAGACCTTGCTAGGTCAATAGCGTAAAGAGTTCGAAAAAAAAGTATCGTAGCGTGAATAAATAAGAACAACTTCATTTTGATTCGTTCAAGTTAAATCTTTAATAAATATACAGATTCTTTGACTGCAATCATTTTATCAGGATTTTTCCATAGATAGTTATAGACTACTTATTCTTTATATTCGATTGACCCTTTGTAAATTTTTTATACAAAATAACAGCAAACTATAGATTAACGCCATCTAGTGCCGCAATGATGTAAAAGAGATAGTATATGTTCTTGATGTAAAGACACATAGGAGTGCCGACTTTCATAGCGACAGACGAATGGTGTTGTAATATATTAATCGTAACTATATCAACGTACATTTACGCTATATGCAATTATTTTTGTAATAATTTTGTGGTTATGATCTCAATTCGGAGGGTTTTAAGGGTATATTTATTAGGCTGGCAACCTATAGGAACGTAAGCTAGTACGTAATAAAACCTCGCGTTTAAACCTTCCGCGAAGGTGTGAAAATGATTTTTGTTTTTCGTTTTTTCAATTCACTCACGCTGAGGCGCGATACACCGTGGGAACGCATTCCTCCGCCGCGCCGGCCACCACCGCACTATCAGAGTAAAAGAATCTCCAAATATTTCAAATACTTCCTTCTCTTACTATCATAATAATAGTTAATTATTTGATACTGTATTGTGTTTACGATAGCGCATTGGTCGCCAAGGTCATAATTAAAAGAGCCACATATGAACAATACAAAACTGAAATTTATTAATTTTTTTTTTAAGTGAAGTTTCTTTAGTCTCGTTGCGCGGTAATTTTGGCAGGAGATAAATCTTTTACTTCGCGTTATGACATGTTACGTAAGCATGACCGGCTTGCGTCAGACTAGCGACGCGTAGTCTGTGTACATGTAATATTGATATTTTGCAGCTCATCATACGTTTGATTGATTAAAAAAATGTACATAATTATAACTCAGCGTGCCAATAGATATGAAAACCACACTAATGTTAATAATTCCGGTAAACAAATCCAGAAATTTAAATATTGTCATTCACACTAAAACTATGAATAGTGAAAAGAGAACACATTTATTTCATTGTTTTGAGTGTTCATTTCTGTCGACAGCCCTTATGACTGCCTCGATTTTTTTTAACTTAAGCTTTGCTTTACTGAACACATTTTTATTGAAATAATTAGAATTATAAATACACTCTCGAGCTTACCTTTGTTCAATATGTCGGTTTTAGAAAGCGACAAACCATGCTGGTGGTGTTTTCTTAAAATATACTTATTTTTAGGCTTACGTTTCAAAAATGTTTACTCGTCTAGTACAAGGCAAGTTATTAGATAATATTCCGTGTCTGCACTTACTTTTAGCAAGAGTCTCAACTAAGAAGTGAAAAAGCTGCTTGGGGCCTGCTAGTCGCGGTTTGCTGACCACTGCGCTAGCGTATGTCGAGCATTACATTCTTCAAGTTACCAGAAGAATAAAAATTAGATTTACAGTTTGGTCCACTTTATCTAACGTGATAAAAACACGGGTTGTAGGTATGTATTACTAGCAGTAGCCTGTGAGTTCGCCGCGTTTATATCTTTACAAATGACACCATGACTTGTAACTTTAATGGTTTATGCACCACACGACGTTTTCCTTCACCGTCACCCGATAGTGTTACCAATTTAAATTAGTAAATGTACGCGAATTCCAAAACATTCCGTTGGTACATGCCAGGGCGCGAACCTGCGGACATCGGGTTGATATTCTACCGGTTAAACCACTAGACCACCATGACTCTTTGGGCATATTATAAGGTATAATTAATTCCTATCATGTAGTTCTGGAACCTCAATGATACAGAACAAGGTGATGATTCTTATAGCTCCATCTAGTATATTGTATAGATATCCTTGGTCAAGTCATATGTTGCAGTATGAATGGTGAATATGAATAAATACAGCGAGTAGGAGGCGCGCCTCTCGTTACCACCTATAAATAGAGTTACAACGCGATTCATTCACAGCATCGCTAATATATAGTCCAATGTTGGTCCAAATGTTTGCACCAGATTTTCAATTCACAAAACGTTCATGATATTTGTTTAAACAATAACTATATATTCAGCAAAACCAAGCTCGAGAGTATCACTACATATTATAAAACAAAGTCCTCTGCTACGTCTGTCTGTCTGTTCACGATAAGCTCAGAAAGGACTGAACGGATTTGCATCCGGTTTTCAGCAGTAGATAAAGTGATTCGTGAGAAAGGTTTAGCTATATATTTTGTCAATGTTTTTTTTTATTATCAGGACGGGACAACGTCCGCCGGAACCGCTAGTAATTACATATATAAATATTAGTGTAATTATTCCATAAATATATCATTACATAGTATAAAACAAAGTCCCCTACCGCGTCTGTCTGTCTGTCTGTTCGCAATAAAGTCAAAAACTACCGAACGGATGGGGTTTTCACCGGTGGATAGAGTGATTGATGAGGAACGTTTTAGTATATAATTTGTCAAGGATTTTTTCATAATCAGGGCGAGACAACGTCCGCCGTGCCCGCTAGTCTGTACTAAAATAAAGCTTAAGTTTAGAAAAAGGCTCTTTGAATAAACTTCTATCTTATATTGTTTATATTAAGCTCTTTTGGATGATCAGTTTCCCGACCACTGAAATAAACCATCATCGCTTCAATAATAAAATGATAAATAGTTAAAAAAATTATATAATCGGATTGAATGCTACCAAACATTACTCTTTATATACTTATATTAACGGTCCCGGCAAACGTGACCTGCGTTGATAATAAAAAAAATCCTAAAAATCAACCGCAGCGCCACCTACCGAGTCCAATTGTGAAACTAAACCATTCTTGAGTCCACCTGAACACACATGAAACGTTTCATCAAAATCTGTCCAGCCGTTTAGGAGGATGTCAATCACATACACACAGACAAAAGAATTATATATATAAAGATTTCTATTCCACTAATATTTCCATTAAGCTTTTGTATTGCATCAGCTTTTTATTTGGTGGACGAATGAACTAAAGATAATCGTTTATGATTCTTAAAAAAAGGCAGACGATACATCGTTATCAATAAAAACCACCATGATCCTTGCTAGTAAAGTTTCGGTAATGAAAAACTAAAACAAAATTGTATAAAAAGACGTATCACAGAGGGTCCGTCGGTATGGAGCGAGTTTCACGTCATCTGCTGTTTTTTTTTATAAATCGTATTCAAATCGTGAGGGTAAGTTTTTGCCCTCCCAGTACGACGGGCTCAGCGCACCTGCCTTATGTATTTAGTTAGTGAAAAGCTTCCAAATATCGCCATGAAATTACTATAAAAGTTATAATTGGTTAGCCTTTTCCAAAATACGAATTTCCATAACCTATCTTAAAAGTAATGCGACTCTAATGTTGTTCTGCCACACACAGGTGTGAATATAAAATACAAAAACAAAAGTGAACGTATCACACATTCACTTTATTATAACCATACGATAGATGTCTCAAAATTCCATAATATCATTACATAGTATAAAACAAAGCCCCCTACCGCGTCTGTCTGTCTGTCTGTTCGCGATAAACTCAAAAACTACTAAACGGATCTTTATGCGGTTTTCACTAGTAGATAAAGTGATTCACGAGGAACGTTTTGGTATATAATTTGTCAAGGATTTTTTTATAATCAAGGCGGGACAACGTCTGCCGGGCCCGCTAGTTACTAATAAATAACAATAATATATAAATACGCACGATATATATATATCCTTGAGATATGAAAACATACATAATATTATTATTAAAAAGTTAATTATTGAGTAAGTAGTGTCTTATGGAGCCGAGTAAACCCGTTGTCATAAAAAAAAAGTGGAAGCTACTTTTATTGGAATCCTTACAATGAGGAGCCTGAGCCTTCGCTGAAGGAAAATATTGTAATGAAATCATATCGCGGTCCTTAAGACTTTTGTGGTTCGGAGAAATTCATATTGCTAGCTACCGCGTGGTTGAAGGTCTGTTGCCAGCTACTAAAATCACTAAACTAAAACAGAAGAGATTCTAAGCAAATCCTATACTATATAAAAATATATAAAAATACTTCATTATTTTAACTCCGCGTCAGCATTTTATCTCTTAAAGCAAGACATGTTTTTTAATATACCAAAGCTATTGGACAACTTCGAAATTTATGATTACCGTGGATAATATATGTTTTAGCCATAAACAAAGGAGTATTTTTTTCAAAACGTGGCTTCATCAAAGGATGCGCCGCGTTTTAAATTAGGTCTCATTACAGATAAGTCAGTCAATTTTCTTTCGTTATATTTTGTTGTGTATTATGAACTACTAGCTTTTTTACTTCGCCTGCGTATTTTTTGGTACAATCAGGATAAATATACCTATTTCATTCTCTATGTCCACGACTACTTTAATCAGATCGATTCCAGATAGACGTGAGGATGTAAGATTTAGAAAAACATAATCTAGTACTTATAGTATTTACTAGTTGTGTCCGTGGTTTTATGCGCGTTTTTTTATTATTTGTCAATATTTCTGCTAATAAGCTGTTAATTATAGCAAAATATACCTATATTTTGTAATCGTCTTGTATTCAAACACATATTTACAAAAATATTGTATTGCAGTGTCACCTATTGGTGAGTTATAGTAAAACGTATATCATATCATGCGGGTGGGAGGACACAACTATAGTGTCCGACTGGATCGCGACCACCATACACTTGGTGTAACACCCGCCATAGTGGCACGCCTTGGCGTGCCGCGTTCCGGGATCAGCCTGTGTATATCCAGTTGCTGAGAGGCTATCGTGGTAGTAGAATCTGTAGGGACAATCCGTTAGGGTATATTTTTGGGGGGGATACACTGATCGGTCGGCCAGGGAGACCCGTAGAAACGGTTTTCCGCTGGCTGCCCGCGGTATAGTACAGGAGCCCAATCATGACTAACCACCATGAGAGGCTGCCCCACCATGCCGCGCATAATCTCGGGTAGGATTGTCGTGCCGGTTGGTGACCGGATTTTGGGGTCCCGGCGGCCTATCCCGGGGGGGTACGGGGGCCCTTCCGTCCGGCTGATCAGTTCGATCCCCCTTTAACTTTAGCCGATGATTCAACCTGCTCCTACAGAAACGAAAGCTTCTCCATCTTCACGTCTCTCTCTTTCCTTCCTAGTATATTACTAAATCTTACATGCCAGTACACAAAAAAATTGCAGGTAAAACAGCGGTGCACAACCCCACCACCGCTTTTTCCATGGAGTTCACTAACATCCGTGGACTTCATGCCAATCTTAATGCAGTCCACCAACACCTCGAGACCGTCCGGCCTGCAATTCTTTTCCTAACGGAGACACAGATCCGCCGTCCAGCCGACTCTTCTTATTTGCACTTCCCCGGATATTTGCTCGAGGAAAATTTTCAGGCAAAAGCTGGGGTATGTGCCTATCTTCGGTCAGATGTGTGTTGTCGCCATCTGCGCTACATGGAGGACCCTTCTTTTTCTGTGCTTTGGGTACACGTAGACCTTGGTACTCAAAGCCGTATTTATGTGTGCTTATACAGATCCCATAACGGGGATAATGACACTACTCGGCTATTTGATTATCTTAGCAGGGCAACAGATGATGTCCAGGCGCAATTTCCAACTGCGGATGTGGTAGTATTGGGGGACCTTAAATGCACACCACGAATTGTGGTTGGGTTCCTCCAAGACTGACCATGCAGGACGAACCGCCCATGCATTCGCTCTATGTCATGACCTAAAACAATTAGTATTCCAGCCTACCCGGATCCCGGACATTATAGGTCATGCGCCCACTCTGCTCGACCTTATGCTAACGAGCCATCCAACAGGATATAATGTTTCAGTTGTTGCCCCTTTGGGTACATCGGATCACTGCCTGGTTGTGACATCTGTGCCACGCGCTCTGCCTCCATCTAGTGATAGAATTAAGCGCAAAGTCTGGCACTACTCGTCTGCAGATTGGGACGGAATGCGAGATTATTTTGCATCCATCCCTTGGCGGCAGCGCTACTTTGATGGTAAGGATCCTTCCGTGATAGCCGAAGGGATTGCTGACGAGATACGAGTTGGAATGGAGTACTACATTCCATCATCTGAAATCGTTAGTAATCGGTACGGACGCCCCTGGTTCAATCACGAGTGTGCTGATGCTGTTACTCGCAAGCAGGCCACATATCGTGCTTGGATCAAGGGTCGCGCAAAAAGGGATCCCAACATCAATAACCTCAAAGTAGCTTATAACAGTGCCACCAAGTCATGTAAAAGGGCCTACATCAGAGCTGATGCCCAACGAGTCTCCCGTATTGGCCAGAAACTCGTAGATCATCCGACTAACAGTCGAGCCTACTGGAAGATCAGTACAGGCGAATTTCTGCCAATCATCCCTGCCACCACTGAGGTACACAGATGGATCACTTGCCCACGACCCACGTGAGAAAGCTAATTTATTAGCTAACATCTTTGCGGCTAATTCTCGACTTGATGATCGCAGCACCCTACCCCCAGTTATACCAAGAACCGAGTTCACAATGCCAGATATCCGTATACGGCAAAGTGACGTGCGAAAAGAGCTGCTTTCACTTGATGTTCGAAAAGCCAGTGGTCCTGATGGCATCCCACCTGTTGTCCTTAAGAAGTGTGCAGCCGAGTTGTCCCCAACACTAACACGTTTATACCGCTTATCCTATCGCTCTGGTGTTGTGCCCCAGGTTTGGAAGGAGACCAATGTGCAACCAGTTCCCAAAAAAGGGGACCGTTCAGACCCCAACAACTATCGCCCAATCGCTATCACCTCAGTGTTATGCAAGGTCATGGAACGGATCATAAATACACAACTTATCCGGTACCTAGAAGAGCATTCCTTAGTTAATGATCGGCAATATGGCTTTCGTCCGAAACGATGAACGGGTGATCTTTTAGCGTACATGCTGCATCGCTGGGGGGAGACGATTGATAAACGTGGCGAAGCCGTAGCAATTAGCCTCGACATAGCAAAGGCGTTTGATAGGGTTTGGCACCGAGGTCTTCTATTCAAACTTGAGGCATACGGTCTCCACGACAACCTGTGTAGATGGATCTCCAGCTTTCTACATGAACGCAGAATACGTGTCCTCGTTGATGGACACAGCTCGCAGTTCATGTTAGTTAATGCAGGAGTTCCTCAGGGCTCTGTACTTTCCCCAACCCTGTTTCTAATGCATATTAATGATATGTTAGCCTCTGGTTGCATTCATTGTTATGCAGACGACAGCACGGTTCATGGTGGATTTTGCAGTAGACCCACGGCTAGTCGTAGTGAAACTGACAGAATGCGGGCTGATCTTGTCACTGAGCTCAACCAGTCCTTGGAACTCGTATCTCTATGGGGAACAAGTAACTTGGTTGAGTTTAATGCCAAGAAAACACAGGTTTGCGTGTTTTCCTGTAAAAAATCCCCTTTTTCTCCTATTCTCACTCTTCAGAACGACTTTCTTGCAAAACGTGACAACGTAAGCATCCTAGGTATCAATATCCGCTGCGATCTTAACCTCAGGAACCACATAGGGAGTGTTATCTCTAATACATCTAAGAGGTTGGGCATCCTTAATAAAGTGCGACGGTTTTTCACGCCCGGTCAGCTATACCTCCTCTATAAGGCACAGGTTAGGCCGTGCATGGAATACTGTTCGCATCTCTGGGATGGTTCTGCTCAATACCTCCTTGATGCACTAGACAGGTTGCAGCGACGGGCTGTCCGTATTGTGAATGATGCAGACGTTACTAACAACCTTGAACCGCTTCAGTTGCGAAGAGACATAGCCTCACTGAGCGTCTTTTATCGTCTGTATCATGGTGAATGTTCTGAAGAGCTGTTTGACCTCATTCCATCTTCTCCATTCCACTATAGAACTACACGGGCGGGTACGCGTCTCCACAGTTTCACAGTAGCAACCACCCCGGCAAGAACGAAGAAGTTCGAAAGCTCCTATTTTTGTCGTACTGTGAAGATGTGGAATCGTCTCCCAGCCAGTGTGTTTCCTTCTTCTTATGACATGGGGTCCTTCAAACGAGGCGTGAAGAAGCACTTTTGCAGGTCGGCATGATAGCGATGACTGCCATTGCTATTTAACATTGACAGTCGCCGCTGTTTATAGACTGTACTGTACTTTCCATCAGGTACAGTGCAGTCATTTTGCTGAACCAGTTTAAAAAAAAAAAAAAAAATCATAAAAACTTTGTACGTGAAAAAATACTTAGATGCGCCGACTTCCGTGGTGATCGGTCAAATGATGTAAGAGTCTTTTCATTTAGTTTTATTTTTGACAAACAATCTTCTAGATTATTACCGTCAATGTCGAGTAGCTAATAATATAGATGTGCCTTGTGGTGATTTCAATGTTCTGACAAGATGGTGGCACCCTGGTTAGAACTTTCCATGGAGTTTTTGTTGCATCTCAGAATTCATAGTCCGTGGTATTACTTTCCATCCACTTCACTTGTGCACAATAACCGAACTATATTACGTAAAGTGCCACCAAAATTACAAAATATAGAATCAAATAACACAAGATTATGAATAAAATATCAAATCCACTACACGACAGATTAATAACAATAAAAATTTAATTTTTATAGGTGGCAAAGCCACGCTGAAGCTATTACCGGTTTCAGCATGAATGGGTCGGCTCGTCCGGGGTAGTACCACCCTCTCACAGAAAACCGACGAGACTTAACAGTGCTGACATTGTTGCGTTTCGTTCGTTCAGTGAGAGTGCCGGAGACCCACGTCTTTTCCCCTCCCCCTCTCCCCCCCCTTGCTCCCCTTCCCCCAAACACAGGCTGGCAACGCACTTTCAACTCCCCTGGTATTGCTAGTGTCTATGGACGGTGGTGGACGGTGGAATAATAGCTCTTTAAGTATCTAAAACTCTATTTTGAATTGTAAACAATTAATTTTCACAATTACGAAGTTCATATTTCAAGCGACAAATTTCCACAGCGGACAGCAGATGGGTCGCGCGCGAGCGTTCCAGGGTCGTCACTAAGGATACAATAATCTTTTGCTGTGTTCTGTGTTTGTGTCTTGTTTAGTACTAATGGGGAGTATTCTAACTAATGTTTAAGTGATTACGGCTCACTAATAAGCATATTCGATCACCGCGTCGATCGACGTAGGTTCTAATCCTTGCAAATTGACCAGAGATTTCGGTAAAGGAAAACATCCTGGTGAAACCATACTATGGTCATAGGTGGCCATCCAAGGGGGTGGGAGGGTACTTGCTCTGCTTATTTATGATGACATAGGGGATGGGGATCTGAGTGGTGATTACATCAGCAATATTTATTTATTTAACCAGAACAGATTTAAAAATACTTATATAAATGTGTACATAAGCATGGGAGGTTTGTGTGAGAGTATTACTTACTTTTGCTGATCGGGGGGGCGGTCCGAAAAAACGTTCCCAAGTTTCTAACGCCCGCCTGGCTAACTTCACCCGTAAATTGGGAGCATTATAGTATATAAATATCATATAAGTATTTATATATAAAACGTAAAATAAATTAACAATATTTCGAGTACTTTTATTTTTTGTTAAGTCGAGAAGTCATACTACAGGCGAACTATGTATAGGAGTGGAGTGAACTGCCGTTGGTTTGTTATTAGAGACCGTTAGAAACTGTCAATCGGGAACTTCTAATAAATAAACCTCTAAATAAGTATGCAAATGATATTTTGACAACCCTAACACAGCAAGCGCCTCCCTCAACATCCTCCATTTGCCTTCGGAATGAGCAGTTTTTGCTTGATGTTTTTATTTAACTTCTTCTAATGTTATGCTTATGTTACGATTTTTTCTCCTACTTATCTCCATTTGGGTGTTTGATAATTTAAAAAAAAAACGTTTTTTTTTTCAAAGACAGCATATGGCGCGGCGCGTGCACAGCACATTGCGTTATTTTTTTTCGCATCCGATTAGAAATTCAAAATTCAAATATGGCGACGCATGTGCGCCTGCGCCTATATTGTTGTAAGTTTTTGTTTATTTTTTTTCCGCGTCGATAAAGTCTGGCGGCGGTCGGTAGCCTTTTTTTGTCCATATTAAATAGAAACGATCAAATAAAATGCAATTTAATACGGTTTCAAGTTTACGACATTATTTTTTTTTACGTAGGCAATGGAAATAACGTTCGGATATGCATCCCACCTGATGATAAGTGGTCAATGCAGCCGTTATAATATATTGATAGCTTAATTTAGTGTTTATTTACACATTGCATAATAAATCCCATAAAAGTAATTTAGGATTATTTTTGAAAATTAATTGAAATCTCCAGTAAAATGTGTAAAGAACCTAGGGCCATACAAAAGCATAGCAACTTGTAATTATTCGCAGGGAGAAAATCTCCGCAGTGAAAAGTCTTTTCTTTCGACCAAAAACGAAAGACATATCATTTCGTATCATATAATATGCAACTAATAATTATTCTTCTGTTGTTAATCATAGTTTTTTACAAACTAACACGCCGTCAGATAGGGTGAGCCGTCTTTTTCACAACCTTTTTATACTACCGTATGCTGTAAATGTCGGGTCTTCGAACGCATATTTCATAGTAACAGCAAACTTAAGGTAAAATAAATGACTGAGGGTTTAGAAATTAATGTCTTTCGAGGGATTAACGCTTTCTAATTTGAGTTTTTTGGTTAACCCCATCATTTGCGTTTAACCGCGGTTTCGAATGAGGGTCTTTAACCCCTTTTAACACATTCTTAATAAAAGCTATTATTGGTGATATCCCGCAAGACGATAGTTTTTATCATGACCTGTAAAAAATACGTTTTAGCGTTTCACTACATTCTTACTAGGGTCATTAAAGTATGAATTAAGTACTAAAGAGGGACGAGGAATCATTGATTTGCTTATTTTTAATGACATGAGAGATGTATCCAGATCATGTGAGGTGCGCGGTACTATCCACTGGGCTACCATCGCCCTGTAGCGAACCAATAAGTTAATTCCACTGTAGACTATAAACTCCTTATTTATAGGCTAAACTAAACCAGAACAATTAATAAATACTTACATAAATTTTTACATATAAATATGGGGGGGAAGGTAAGATTGCTTACTTACTTACTTACTTACTTTTTACTTACTTACTTTTGCTGACCAGGAGGTGGGGGCGATCAGAAATTTCAAAAATTCTGTTTACGTAATACTTGAGCGGCCTCATTTGATATGTAATGATGATGAAACTATAGCATGATGGTAGGGTTTTTCCTAAGTCCACCTCGACCTACGTACCACCTACGAGTTGATAATCTGTCGCTAAGTGTCTATATGTGTGTTGCAGCAGTTTTAAGCTAGTCCACTAGATTCAGCGTGCTTACCGTCCTAGACCACATCGTCATTTAACATCAGATGAGATTGTAGACAAACGCTAAAACTTGTCTTCTATATACATATATTAAGAATGTAAACCTGACGTGACTGTACTTGTTAGATTTTTATGAAAAAAAAATGTTGAAGGTGTCTTGGAATAAGTAATAAAATACAGTTTAATTAATTTTTGAAATGTCTGTTTAAACACGCATTACTGCTAAAGTACTGTGTTCATGATAAACCCTAAAAAAATAAAGTCATAAAGCATATCCTCGAGTAACATTTAGTCTTGGTTTCATTAAAATCGGTTCGTTATATCAAAAGTTATTGTAATTTTAATGACGACGCGACTTAAGTACGAGAGAAAAGTAGATAAGTGAAGGGACTTAATACATTCAGATGATTTTATTAGTCACTGTTTTCCACGTGGACGGAGTCGCGGGCACAGCTAATAAAGTATAGAAAAAATTACCGTGACTTATGGTAAATTTCCAGAAGCAATTATAATAACGATGACAGAAATATTCACATTTTATGATCAAAGAATGTGTAGGTCGAGCCGATAGCGTCATTACCTCCCCCGAAAACCTATAACGAGCTCTCATAGACGTCAATCGATCCTTAAATGCTTATTTAATCTACATCAATCTGGTACGTGGACGTAAAACTACGATATACATTCTACGTGTAACATATAGGTTATTAGTGTCGTTACATTTGAAAATAAACTAAATCCTATTTTAGTTGTTCCTAATATTTTACGTTATTTTTCAAGATCTTCAAATTTTGTACACGTACAATATGAAGATTATAAAATAAACTAAAGACCTTAAAAACGACAAAATTGGATCGTCGTTTTCGGTTTATAATTGGAAATCCTTAAAAAATTAAACACGTTACATGAACGATGACGATTTGGATTTAGCTCATTATGAAATATATTAACTCATTTCTACAACAACTAAATCCGCCCCTAACTTTTTTTAAGTGAAACTTTTTTGTATGAATTGAATTTTATTAAACGAAAATGTGTAACGAAACAAAGACAGCTATAAATGTATATACAGGTTTTAGGCTGTGAGAGAATGAGATGGTATATTCTTAATGTACTCGAAATATATACAGAGAGGGAGAGAGGAGAGAAACGTTGAAATCTATAGCACATTATTTTCTGTTGGATCGTAGTGACTATCGCGCGCTTTTAAAAATTACTTTGTGTTATGTATTATTAACATTGCTAATATATTCAAATTTTACAAAATAATGCCGAAAACTATTGTTTATCAGCTGGTATGGAGGTCCATAATGTACTCATCTCATTCACTTCAACATTAATTCAGAATACTGTTTCACTACTACGGCGTCTGAACTTACACTCATCTATTTTTTGTTAAACAAGCTTACATAATAATTCCTTAATATTTTTAACTGTGACAATTAAACTACCCACATCACATAAAACGGAATTCGCAAGCGTTATAACCGCTGCATTACTTCGAAGGTATTTGAAAGCGTTCAGATTTTAGTGTTTTAGAAAATGCTTTGCGTACTGAGTCGTAAACGCTAAGAGATTAATGTTTTATCTAATAAGATTTTTTTAAATATTATACGGGTTTTTTATATCCAAATATTTATTAGAAAGGTAATTTTACGGTATGTTGATATGTTATAGGCCAACTTTGTTATTTATTATTTGTACTACCGGACTATTATGACAAAATGACAAAGTAATGACAAGTCCAATTGGGCTAAGTAATTAAAACTCATTTAAACTTCAATATTTATCACATTTACATTTATCTTTTTAAATTATGCTTTGAATTGGTTTTTGATTGGTTATGCTGAAACTGCTATTATTAATTATGTTAAATAATTATATATTATTTATTTATAATATTTTTTATACAAAATTTCATAATTCGCAATTTCTAGTGGCAATAGATTGAACTTGACATTATTCATATTGCCTGGACTATATAAATAACGTCCTAATTAATCACTTGATTCATTAGATTATATACCTACTTGAAAATAAAAACAAATATTTTAGACAAATAGCGCCGCAGTAATTACATAAATAATAAATAAATTACTCATACTTAGTTAGACACAAGCATAGCTATTAGAATATTTATCCTAAATATAAAAAATAATGTGGCGTCCGTCGCTTCTGGTTATAGTTGATAGTCGCGTACAATACGAGTTCGTTGACCCCAGTCTCAATGATTGGGCAACTTTATGCTATAAAGATTTTTGGCAACGATACGTCCTCTACGATATCCCGCTCTCGGCTTTCCCTTGCTTCTTATAAATAACGTTAGTGATGCGACCATTCGGAGTATCGACTATCGATATTGTGGAACTTATTTGTGTAATTAAACAACTATATATGTTATCATAATTTAGTTGTAGACAAGGATCTCAAAACTCACTATTTATTTCATAATTCTTTGGTTTCTATGAAGAAACTGGGACAACAAACTTTTAACAACATGTCTTTTGGTAGTATTGTTTGTTAAGTTTTATTTATTTATTTTATTATTTTATTATTTGCGCCGTGTGGTGCCGGCAGAGTAGAATAGCACCACCCCATATCTTCCCGTGGGTATCGTAAAAGGCGATAAAGGGAGTGTGAGATAGTACTGACCCCTTGTACTTTCTCACTGTAATACTGTACCATCCGTCTGAGTCCTTCTCCGGTCGTAACGGTCTCCGTTCCACTGGGTCCAGAAGAACAAGGACGAGTATGTGCACCTGTGTCTTGCGCGTACACTTGTGCACCTTAATATATCCTGCGCATATGACCGCTTCTTCTTTCAAGTTTTATTTAGACAATCTTGAAGTAAAACTCCTTATAGCACGGTAGAGGAAAATTTTCGTAACGTGTTACGTGTTTTACATTTATTACTTTTACAGTGTGTTAGTTTAATACATAAATATAAAATAATTTAAAATATAAAAAGCTTATTCGAAGTGGTCTCCATTCGCTGCCATACAGTCCTTTAAACGTTGAGGCCAGTTAGTTATCAATAGAAGCACGCACTCTTTCCATGGGAAATTCTTCACTGTCAATCGTACGGATTGTTTTAGGGACTCCAAATTATCATGGCGTTTAGAGCAAGCCGTACTCTCTAAAACTGACCACAAATCATAATCTAGTCGATTTAGATCGGGACTAAACGACGGCCAGTGTTCAGCTCTGATGAAGTCCGAAACGTTCGTTTCCAACCAAGACTGCGTAGACCGAGCTTTATAACCCGGCGCCGAGTCTTGCTGGAAGTACCATTCTTGATTATTGAACATGGTGTTGTTAAGGGGCTTCACTACCTTCTCAGGAATGGTATCTTGATAAACTTGTGCCGATGTTTTGATACCTTTCTCACAAAAGTATGGCTCAGTCACTCCTTCATAGCTAATACCCCACCAAACCATCACTGAAGTCGGATAGTGCCCACTTTGCACTCTGTCGACTAATTGGGAAGCTTCCTTAGAGCTTTGAGCATAAATACGGTCATTTTGTTTGTTAAAATGTTGCTCAATTGTAAAAAAATTCTCATCCGTAAACAAAATTTTTCTGTGACCTCCCTTTGCGTACCGCTTCAGTAGTTGTTTAGATTTTACCACCCTATTCTTTTTTAAATTATCAGTTAAGAAATTATCAATACGTCTCTTATAGGCTGCAAGTCCTAAGTCGTCTTTTAAAATACGCGACTTGGTTCTAGGTGCTATCTTCATCTCCCGAGATAAAATCTTTTGCTTTCGGACCGGATTTCTTCGAATTCTTTCCCTTACTGCTTTGATCACCTTTTTCGTACGAACACTACGTGGACGGTCAGAACTTTTTCTTTTCAGAGGAGGTCTCATTATACCTATTAATAGCCCGGTACACAAAAATTTTACTAATACCAAGCATATGGAGAGTTTTAAATATTGCATTTGGCTCCATACCTACTTTGTGTAATGCAATCACAGCGATTCGGTTCTCTTTATCACCCCACTCCATTTTAATATCGCAAAATATTGTACAATGTATTGGCGCCAAAATGAGAAAACTCATTGAACAATCATATAAAAATGACAGATTCCAAATTCAAATGTAATATTTTGTTTATTTTTAATTGTAACAGTATTTATGGCCAGACTAAATATATAGGCCAAAGAAGTGTCACTTCTTCGGTGTGTATACACTGATACACGCAATGTTTTTTTATTATGTACTAACAATCAGACACACATTCTAAGTGATATTAAGTGATCACTGTCTCTTATAGATATGCAAATCTAACCTCAATAGGACCGCAGTTCTAAAGCCAGTCTTATTTTCTGTGGTTTCCTAACGAACACTTTAGAATCGGAGCAAGAAGCGCGAAGACATCTGCTATGCGACAGAAATTGATCCTTGTACAAACCCTCCAACTCGAATAAAAACAAACAGGGTGTGTCTTAAAAACACACGATACAAGTGAAACTTTTGTATTACAGGGAAAATTTAATGAAAAAATACAACATAAAAAAACAAACGTCATGCTGAGTTCCCAGGCGGTCACCCATCCAAGTACTGACTGCGCCCGTCATTACTTAACTTTGGTGATCTGACGAGAACCAGTGTTTTCAACACTCTACCCGACACAGTGTTTACACCCACCACTTTCTGTCACACAAAAAAGTTGCTGATCAGAATTTAAAAGCCCTTAAAATTCACTTAAAATAAGTTTTTTCTAATTTTCGTGATTTTGATATACCTTCATAATAAAAATTAAATGCGACGCAATTAATATACTTTACTAAATGTTGATTCGGAAAAGTACATGCCTTCGCTGTTTAGACTTGAATTATCATCCCGGTGAGCTTCGAATATACACATAAATGTTACAACAAGCTACCTTAAAGGTATGTTAGTCAACTAGCTGTGCCTGCGACTTCGTCCGCGTGGAACCTAATGTACAAAACAGTCACTAATAAAGTCATCCGAATGAATTGGGTCTAATTACTATCTACTTTTCTCTCGTACTTAACTCAAGCCGTCATTAAAATTACAATAACTTTTGATAGAGTGGACCGATTTTGTTTCATACAAAGACTAAGTTATTCCCGAGGATATGCTTTACGATTTTCTCGGTAAGTGTTTATTGTGAACCCAGTATTTTAGCAGTGATGCGTATTCATACAAACAGACAGACACACATGTCTTAAAATGATTGAAATGTTTTTTACTACTTATTTCTATATACCTGTAATATTTTTTTACGATCTTAAAAGTGTAGGCACGTTAGATTTACATCCTGTATATAGATGGAGAACAAATCACAGTCTATTAGTGTAGTCTCTTGTCTATGAATTGTGTGTGTGTGTCTCGCAGATCGTAGATTTTTATCTACACGTACCAGAGGATTTAATGTAATGTCTTCAATAAATCTAAATCAATCATGTAGTAATCTAATACGATAAATTATTTGTCTCAGCACTAACAGACTGTAGTAATTTCTGTCCTTGGAGTATTCGAATAATCCTAAATGAAAAAGTCTAGACTGTTGTATAGATTGCGATAAATTATGTTTTTTTTGGCAGCAAATTTTATTACAGTTTGACCGCGAATATACTTTACAAGTAGTATTTCTCTCTTTGACTCAAAATAATTACAGTACAATTTATTAATGACAGGTATAAAAGTGAAATACGTAGACAATGTGTCAGTGTGTCTATTAACATTTGCCATTCTTACAAGTGAATATGCGAATTGCGAACGAAGATACCAAAAAACCGAATAACTTCGAAATCCGCCATTCGTAGTCATTACAACGGGTATAGTATACAAGGTTGTGTATTATAATTGCGGTGTTCTTTTCTTTTTGGGTCTCGCGAGTCAAAGCCGAAGCCGCGAGCAACTATCATAAATATTCAAATTATGACTTTAACTTACAAATACCTGAAGATTAAAAAACAGTGCAGTACTTTTCAAACGACATGATGAAAAAATGTCCCTGACTGGCTCGCTTTCAGGCCGGGATGACAGCGACGACCGGCGATGGATGGTATGTCTTTCGGTGGTCGCCATTGTTTTTGGATTGTACTGTGCTTACTATCAGGCACACTACAGTCACTTTGCCGAGCTGCAATAAAAAAAAAAAAAGGTTATCGTGCATAAGAGAGGTGATTTAAAAAAAATCGATTTCCAACTCAAGTAACTTCTCAGTCGGATCTAACTCGAATAAAAGTCGTAGTCTTATGTGATACGCTGACTCGAATATCAATAAATTACGGAAATCTCGAAAAGTTTCAGTGAAAGAGAGAAAATTGTATTTCTTTGAGACGGCTTCAGGGGGAAAATACTTTTCTTTGTCTATAGTCTTTTTGTGAATTGTAACAACAACGACACTGTGCTTTTGGAGGAGAAAAATATCATGGAGCAGCGTTATTCTAGTAATCGATTGACAACCCCTTTATAAACGTTATTTAAAGAATACATGTGTTTACTTTTGTGATCTTCTAAAAGTATAAATTAGGCAAAGCGAGATTCATTAATGGGTATTTACATTTTTATAAACAAGGCCACTATAGTTTTATTCCGGCAATTAATGCATTATTTCAAATCTTTGAAACGCACGTACAAACATCGAATTTTCATTGTGTAATAATGATCATTAGTTTTTTTTTACATTTGTACTAGATTATAATCTTTGAAACGACTGAACTAACTTTGACGAGACTATTACTAACAGTTACATTAATTTTCATACTACTATCTTGGTTTCATATAATTACGCTATTCCATAGGAGCTAAGCAGTAATCATACATTTAACAGACGTCATTTAACAGACGGCATTTAACAGACGTCATTTAAAATCGATAAAACGTACAGAAAGCTATAACATAATAATATTTGTATAAAAATTTCAAAAATTAACAGCCTACAATAAATTTATATACGTAGTTCTTATGAAATAATAAAACCGTATTAATGAGAACGAAGTCGCGGGTACCAGTTAGTGTTTTATATAAAGTAATTGTCCAACAAATATTTTCGAACCCCCCTTTTATTACTGAGCTACATATTTTTAAATCATATCGTAAGAACAATTTAGACGCTAGATATAAATCACTTCACATTATTAAAGTAGAATTATGTCGAGTCTGAATTGTTTTTAAATTGTTTTAAAACTTTCGATAAGCGACATGACATGAAAGTCCATGTCCTCGCTTCGTGTGATTTCGCTGATTTATCATCATCTAGAATCTTATAAGTAATGACTTTATAAATTTAAATACGGTTCGTCCATGTATTTGCGTTTTTTTAATGATAAACAAGGGTATCGTCCACCTGATGATAAGTGGTCACTGCAACATTTACACGCTTGTAACACCAGAGGAAGAAGACGGAAAAGAGAAAGAAGAATGTCTATAGTCCCACGAGCGAAAGAGAGCTTATTCCACAATCGGAGCATTCCTATAAGAAAACCACTTTGAAACTGGACTTTAGTTCGGTTAAGCTGTAAAGACCCTCGAGGCAAATAGCGTATAGTCAGTTTAAAAGAAACTGATCTGTCCGTGACCATTTTAGTTCCAAGATGAACTCCCTTGTTATATTTTACCAAACTTGAACAATATATTATCAATTATATCTAGTGTTTTATTTCTGCAGACTTTTGGTCCGCATCTTTTTTCTGCTTTTGTTAATTATGTCTACAATACCGACGTGACTGGCGACACAATTAGTAGGTTCATCCATCGGGCCGTGGACGCCGAGGCGCACGACGTTGTGGATTATAATAGGTATTTACCTATGAAATTGCCGTTCTGCAATACTGGCCATTTCAAATCAAAATAATTTTTGTTTGGCTAAGAATTCTAATTTCAAATTAATTTTATTTTAAAAACATGGAATTCTTTTTCCAAAAGTATTCTTTTGTTTATTGATTAGTGTTACATTTTCGTCGCATATCAATCTTTTTTGTCATCATGGATACGTTAAAAATTCGAATAATTATGGAATATGAGTACCGTCGTGGCAGCAACGCGGCACAAGCGGCACGCAACATCAACGACGTTTACGGAGCTAACACTACAAACCAACGCACCGCCTGTTATTGGTTTGCTCGCTTCCGTTCTGGGAATTTCGACCTGAAAAATGAACCTCGCGGTCGTCCGAAGACTTTAAGTCGACAATGACGAATTAAAGGCGATTGTGGAAGCTGATGATACACAATCTACGGCTGAAATAGCAGCAGGTTTCGACGTTAGCGTCAAAACAATATTGATCCAATTGCGTCAAATTGGCAAGGTAAAAATCTTGACAAATGGGTGCCCCACGAACTCAATTTGGAATTTCAATTTGGTAGTTCTCCGTCATCCGCCCTACTCACCAGACCTTGCGCCTACAGACTACAACTTTTTCCAGAATTTGGATAACTCCTTGACGGGAAAAAAATTCAATATCCGAGAGGCAGTACAAAATGCCTTTGAAGAATTTGTTGCCTCCCGTCCAGCTGATTTCTTTAAGAAGGGCATCAATAAACTGCCACTGCGTTGGCAAAGATGCATTGATTGCATGGGTGATTATTTTGATTAATACAAATAAAAAATACATGAAAAAAATTCGTTTAAATTTTTTCATACAAAACGGCAATTTCATAGGTAAAGACCTAATATTTTAAAAATGGCTATAAAAGATCAACATGAAGCCGCCAGAAAGGCAATAATCTCAATTAAAAATTCGAAGTATAATATTAGAGCATAATAATAGTATTAGTTAAAACAAATTTTAAAATTTGTTTTAAATGTGAACAACTAATATTATTATTTTTCTCTACTAATTGTGTCTCCAGTCACGTCGGTATTGTAGACACATGTATTCGTGTGTCTGGATGTGTAGATATGTATGTGTTGTTCTGATATATAAGCCACTTTACTCTGAAGTTATATCAAAGTCGGTTCAGTAGTATTTGTGTAAAACAGTGGTGAACATCCATCCTTCCTCACAACTGTTGTCATTTATAATATTAATATGATAATAGCGAATTTGTTTTATCGTTATATGTATTTATTTGCGGAGGATGTACGCGGGATATACATTATATCCGTCCGTCTAAATCCGTTTTGATAACATTTAACGAAACATACCTTTTAACCGTGGTATGTTTGCAAATAAACAACGCAGACGCACCGGCCCCCAACAGACTGCAAGCGCATAGACTACACAACATACTTAGAATAGACACGTATATCATTTATCTCAAACTAATTAAGCCGTATTTTTTTATATCGTAATAAAAATAATCTGTCTTTCTTCAGATCATAGACAATATATATGTTAAATAATCTGTCTTTCTTCAGATCATAGACAATATATATGTTAAATAATCTGTCTTTCTTCAGATCATAGACAATATATATGTTAAATGTTAGTATGGTTGATATAGTTGTTTATTTAAGAGAAAGTAACAAACACAGACAAATTGTAGTTTCACATGGTAGTTTATGCCCGTAATATTCGAAGCAGATGTTGATCTTCTTCATATATCTCCAGAAATGTAGCATAAGATATAACATGAGATATTACAAAAAAACATTGCATACATTTCACGTTCCTTTCTTACCAAGATGCCTGCATTCGAGTTATACAATAGAATCTGTATTAACCGCTTGAGCTGTATGTTGATAAATTATTTTTTATGTGAAACATCTATAGGCGAGGGTAAACCTGATCTTTGGCGTGGCAAGACGTGGTGACGCGATGCCATACGCAAGCGACTGTGCGCAATCTTTCTTGCTGCACTGAGCTCGCAGACTTATAGTCTATACAGTGTTGTTTACTACGTTACACATGTGTTTCACATCTGCCAAGCGTCCCGTGACGGCTCAATTTTTTTAACCGACTTCGAAAAAGGAGGAGGTTACTACGTTCGGTTGTAGGTATTTTTTTTTACGTATGTTAATCGATATCTCCGTCAATGATGAACCGATTTTAATGATTCTTTTTCTATTTGAATTAGTTATATTCGAAGGTGATCCCATATAAATTTGAAGAAAATATTCAACCCCTAAGGGGGTGAAAATCGTTTATTTGATTTTTTTATGTATGTTAATCGATATCTCCGTCAATTATTAACCGATTTTAATAATTCTTTTTTTATTTGAATTGGTTATATTCAGAGGTGGTCTCATATAAATTTGAAAAAAATATTCAACCCCTAAGGGGGTGAGATATCGTTTGTTTGATTTTCACCCACTTCGTCTCTACGTATTTTCGTGAAATTGGAACCGGTTTATTATACCCATTAGAAACCAGATATATTTATACACACTAAAAATGGAAAAATAAAAAAAATTTACAAAAAAATAAACCGCCTTCGATGTGAAAAACTAATAAGGCACTAAAAAGCGAAAAATAACTGAATTATTAAATTAACCAAATTAAATAAAAAATATTGATATTCGCGCTACCTAATAATATATTTGAAGTCGATGCCAACCTACATTTCAAATTTGTTGCAGGTAATAAAATATGTATACTATACAGATATACATCATGGGACACGAGAGTGGACCCAAACCTTGTATGTAGATGATATGAATGTAGGTTGGCATCGACTTCAAATATATTACGGTCTTTACCTATGAAATTGCCGTTTTGTATGAAAAAATTTAAACGAATTTTTTTCATGTATTTTTTATTTGTATTAATCTAAGTAATCACCCATGCAATCAATGCATCTTTGCCAACGCAGTGGCAGTTTACTGATGCCCTTCTTAAAGAAATTAGCTGGACGGGAGGCAACAAATTCTTCAAAGGCATTTTGTACTGCCTCTCGGGTATTGAATTTTTTTCCCGCCAAGGAGTTATCCAAATTCTGGAAAAAGTAGTAGTCTGTAGGCGCAAGGTCTGGTGAGTAGAGTGGATGACGGAGAACTTCCAACCCCAGTTCTTGCAACTTGGAGACCGTCTGCTGTGCAGTATGAGGTCGCGCGTTGTCGTGCAGGAGCAGCGGAGACGAGCGATTGACGAATGCTGGTTGGAGATGTGCCAGCTTCTCCATCATTGTGTTCAGTTCTTCACAGTACACATCTGCAGTAATGCTCACCCCGTTTGGTAAGAAGCTGTGATGAATCACACCGGCGCTAGACCACCAAACAGTGACCATCACTTTTCTAGGGGTAAGTTTTCGTTTAGAGCATTGTTTAGGTGCTGAACCAGGATCCAACCAACTTACTGAGCGTTTGTGGTTATCAAACAGAATCCATTTTTCATCGCAAGTAACAATGCGGTTCAAAATTCCTTCAGTTGTGTGTCTGTTGAGCAGTGCAAGGCACGTCTCGACGCGTACTTCGCGTTGGCGATCATTGAGTTCGTGGGGCACCCATTTGTCAAGCTTTTTTACCTTGCCAATTTGACGCAAATGGACCAATATTGTTTTGACGCTAACGTCGAAAGCTGCTGCTAATTCAGCCGTAGATTGTGTATCATCAGCTTCCACAATCGCCTTTAATTCGTCATTGTCAACCAAAATCTTCGGACGACCGCGAGGTTCATTTTTCAGGTCGAAATTCCCAGAACGGAAGCGAGCAAACCAATAACAGGTGGTGCGTTGGTTTGTAGTGTTAGCTCCGTAAACGTCGTTGATGTTGCGTGCCGCGTTGCTGCGACGACGGTACTCATATTCCATAATTACTCGAATTTTTAACGTATCCATGATGACAAAAAAGATTGAAATGCGATGAAAATGTAACACTAATCAATAAACAAATGACTACTTTTGGAAAAAGAATTCCATGTTTTTAAAATAAAATAAATTTGAAATTAGAATTCTTAGCCAAACAAAAATTATTTTGATTTGAAATGGCCAGTACTGCAGAACGGCAATTTCATAGGTAAAGACCTATTATTATTAGGTAGCGCGAATATCAATATTTTTTATTTAATTTGGTTAATTTAATAATTCAGTTATTTTTCGCTTTTTAGTGCCTTATTAGTTTTTCACATCGAAGGCGGTTTATGTTTTTTGTAATTTTTTTTTATTTATATATTAAAATAATTATTAGACCATCAACTGATAGTAAAGATAGGTGTCATGGAGGTACTTGAAAATCTAATACACAACTTAGTACATTGGAGTTCTATGTAGAAAACAGATAAACACAGAATTACAGTTAAAAAGGTATTTCTTTTTCATTAGTGAGACAATATCATTTTAGGTTTTTCTTTATTTGTTTTTTCACAGCTTTCAATATACATGATGTGTCTGGACAGAGGGTAGGTTGCGATTTAATGTGAGTTACCTACCCCTCTCTTTGTGGTGTCGCGTGATTATTTTTAAATAATGTCGCCATTAAGATGGTTTCCTACAACAGGCTGGCTTATGATTTAACAAGTCTTAAAAATACGTAGATTAATTTCTTCGAATAAAATTTCAGACAGTCCTGCAACACATGTGCAAAAGTTTACACAGATGTGTGTGCATTTTATATTTCATTTTAAATTCAGAATGAAATGAGTATATTAAAATTGATTTGAAGTAATCTTGTTAACATGTCGGTACGTTCGTAAGACATGGTTCGGATCAAAGCGCCCTAGCGACGGGATGCGCAGACGACGTCTCGACGCGCCGCCTCCCCTGCCCCCCTGTGCCCCCGACACCCCGAACCCCCGGCCCCGCGTACACGTCGCGTCGCCCCTCTCGGCCGGAGTGGCGCCCCGCGCGGCGCTCCGGATATTCGCAGACGCACGCGCTTCTATGAATGATGGAAATGTTATGTGGGAGTATGACTAATGATTTTAACATAATTGAAGCGAAAGTATTTTACAATATATTGTAACGTTCATTGAATTACCGGTTCGGTTGACGACAGTCCGGTTATGATGTCATCGGTTCTTGTATTTGTAAAAAATTACAAACTTGCTTCATATTGTCTACCAGCTTGAAGATAATCGAGCGAATTGTGTTAACGATTGCTAAATCGAACAAAATCAGATTGTTGTACGAAAATAATTTTCAAGAGTTCATAGTTCTTTATGATGTATTTAATTATAATTAATGTAAAAATATAGAGTATTGATTATAAAACCCATATAAATATGGCCTGTAGGTACCAATATCTGATGTGATGAATGATTCCTGAACTTCGAAAGCCCGAGTTTGAATTATAACATAATGAAACAATAGCAACGTGATAGAGCTTTCTTTGATACTCATTTCACTAACTGACACCTTCAAGATGAAAATCTATTGTCATGCACCTAGATATGTATTCTGACAGCAACACCTGAGGGTTAGCTGTCTCTAAATTGAATATTTTACCATCTCGGGTCATATCGTGGACTAAAATATACAGACAGTAAAAAAATAACTATCCACCTCGAAAACTTAATTTTAAAACTGGCCACCAAACACATATCACTGTATTTCGGCCATCGGATTTGAGGCCCAGGTTAGTTAGTTAGTTATTATGAAAAGATAAACCAGATCGAGTTTCTTGCCGATTCTTCTCGATGACTGGCTTGTTTTCCGAACCGGTGGTAGCTTTGACGTTCATAAGTGTCTTCTCAGGGCCTAAATTGAATAAAGAGTATTTTGATTTTGACACATAGCTTTAGCGTTCTGCCATCTTCCACTGTTGCTTCTCACAAATAAGATTATAATTAAATTCTAGATATATTAAAACATACGCCTCGCATACAATTCAAACACATACATCATCAAATTACAAGTTTAGTTCAAATAAAAATGATGAGGGCAGACACTAACATAGTTCTCCTACGCAGACGCGGGCGCAGACAACGAACTCTGATCACAAGTCATAAACGTAAGCGATTTCATGAATTTGTTTATTTTTCTATACTTTGTTACTATTTTATGTTATTATTTTAACTTTAAAGAAATACACTTCTCTTTGATTCAACAATAAATATACATCTCTTGTCATTCGCTACTATTTTGATTTTTTGACTAGAGTATTCGATAAAGTATGCTGACATCGAAACTCGTGGATTTTTTTATAGTTACTGTAACAATACTGGAAACATGTTTGCAACACATTTTTATGCGTAAATAGTTCACTCAAGTTATTAACAATTTTATTGCACGGTAAATGATATTGTGGCGAATACGTATGATGTCGTGGCCTACGTGACCTGAGCAACGTATCGTGCGTACGTGTGTATCGTGGGTACGGGAGCAAGTGACGCGTGCGTTCGTGATAGTAGTTGCGGACGACTGAACGGCTGCGTGACTCGCGGGCGCCGTGCGCTAGCGAGACGACTCTGTCGCACCCCGCGCCGCATGCGTTCCCCGACGCTGCATGTCTCGCGCCGGATCGCGCGCCACAATACTCCCCCGCTGAGACCGTTGCCTGCTACGGTCGATAGTGATCAGGAAATCGTACCACTCGACCACTCCGCGTTCTTCTGCTCGGCGTGGGTTCTGGTTCTTGTACTCGTTGTACTGGTTCTGTTACCTTGTCAGTTTTCGTAACAGATCGTTTGATACTATCTTCCTGAGCTATGTATGCAGGTTTCAGTCTGTCTATCGACACTGTTACTGTTTTGTTCTGCATCCGTAAGTCAAATGTCTTAGAACCCCTTCTCAGTACTTGATAAGGACCGGTATACGACGATTGCAGGGGTCGTTTCGCTGCACCTTCTCGCAGGAAGACATGAGATGCTGTAAGCAGTCCCCTTGGAACATAAAAGGGACGAGTTGAGTTGTGCCACGACGTTGGTTGTGGCGCTAGCTTGCTAATTTGATGACGCAAGCGGTCGGCAAAACTTGTAACGTCACATTCGTTTTGCGTATCTAAAGTGAAGAATTGTCCAGGTAGCCGTAAAGGTTCACCGTAGACAAGTTCTGCTTCTGTGGTTTGGATGTCGTCTTTCCAAGCACTGCGGATACCTAGCAGTACCCATGGTAGCGCTTCTGTCCATTGCGGAGTGGTGTAACAGGCGATGGCCGCTTTGAGTTGTCGGTGTAGGCGTTCCACCAACCCGTTTGCTGACGGGTGATATGCTGTTGTCGTACGATGTGTAGCTCCGATCATAGCTGCGATGGAACCGAAGAGATGAGAAGTAAATTGACGACCACGGTCGGTTGTGATGCGTTCCGGACATCCGAACCGCGCGACCCATCCGGAAACGAATGCGGATGCACAGGTTTCGGCGGTGATGTCGGGCAGCGGGTACACCTCTGGCCAACGAGTGAAGCGGTCGACTATTGTGAGGCAGTACCTGTGGGAATGAGAATAAGGTAAAGGGCCTATTATATCCATATGGATGTGTCGAAATCGAGCTGTAGGTGCGTCAAATTTGACAAGAGGTGCTGATGTGTGCCGTGTAATTTTGTTGCGCTGGCACTCCATGCACTCTTTAGCCCAACGTCGACAGTCACGCCTAATACCCGGCCATACAAATCTCGTGGTGATTAATTTAACAGTGGTTCGTGTGATAAATGCAAAGCTGAGCGGTTTATGATCCGTAAGTATGGAGAATGGTCTTGCCTCGACCATGTACCGAAAATATTTGATTGATTCGTAGACCGCTAGAAGCTCACGGTCATAGGGACTGTACTTGCGTTGAGAAGAGCTCAGTCGTTTGGAGAAGAACGCTAACGGTTGCCAGGTCTCATTGACGCGCTGCTGTAGTACGGCTCCCAGTGCCGTATCCGATGCATCTGTCTGAATAGCAAGTTCTGCCTCGATGTTTGGATGTACTAACAAAGTAGCATCAGCTAAACTGGACTTACAACGCGTAAAAGCCTCAATTTCGTTTGAAGTCAATGTGATTGGCTGTGCGCCTTTCAGATTTGATCCAGTTAGCAACTCGTTAAGTGGAGCTTGAGTTTCTGCAGCCTGCGGGAGAAAGCGTCTATAAAAATTAATTATTCCCAGGAATCGACGTAATTCTTTCACGTTTCTGGGGACGGGATATGATTGAATAGCTGTTATTTTTTCTTTCAGCGGTTGTATGCCATCTGCTGATACAGAATGACCTAGGAACGTTACCTTATTCTGGCCGAACACACACTTGGGGCTGTTGATTAAAACGCCGTACTCTTTCAACCTTTCAAAGAGCATTTTTAAGTGCTGATAGTGCAGGTTCTCAGTTTCCGAAAATATTAAAATGTCATCGACATAACCGTAACAGAAATCCAGATCGCGTAAAACTTCATCTATGAAACGTTGGAATGTCTGTGCGGCATTTCGAAGTCCAAAAGTCATGTGATTGAATTCGAACATTCCAAACGGTGTTGTGATGGCAGTTTTCGGAATGTCATCTTCGTATACACGAATCTGATTGTATGCCTTTATTAAATCGACAGTACTAAAAAACTTCTTACCTGCCAGTTGGTATGTGAAGTCATGGATGTGTCTTACTGGATATCTGTCCGGTATTGTTCGTGCATTCAGAGCTCGATAATCCCCACACGGTCGCCACCCGTCGTCTTTTTTGCGTGCTAAGTGGAGCGGCGATGACCAGGCGCTTTCGGATCTTCGTGCAGTCCCATTCTTCAGCATTTCATTGAACTCACGTTTCGCAATGAGTAGCCGTTCTGGATCTAAGCGCCGAGGACGGCTCGAAACTGGAGGACCCGGTGTTGTGCGAATATGATGCACGATGCTGTGTTTTAGCTCTGTGGGTTTACCAGCTGGTCGAGTTATATCTGGAAATTCACGCAATAATTTATCGTAAATTGTTTCGTCAGCCGTTGTACGTACTGATGAAACGTCAAATGTTTTCTTTGGTTGTGGTGTGGTAATTCCCAGCCTAGTGATCCCGTCTACGAGACGCTGTTCCCTACAGT
>AP028442.1:718480-785980 GCA_036509395.1 Antheraea yamamai
TATATTTTTTTATTTCTTGGAAGCTACGTGTATTATCCGAATTAATCGTGTACTGTAATTTTTTAAATTGTATTTTGATATTACTCTTTTTTTTCGAACTGACTATCGCTATTGACCTAGTAAGGTCTTAACAGCTTCACCGGACTACGCTTGATATTACTCCTTAACCCTCCTTTTACCAATTTTAAATTGCCACCATTTAAATTTTATCACTACCGCTTAATCTCTACGAAAACGCGTAACGATGTGTAGCGTATATAATATTCTGAAAATTCCTTCATCACCCAGCTAAAATCTCATCAATATCGATTCAGCCGTTTCGGAAATCAGCGCGGATAAAACATAGACGCTTAAAAGAAAAGAAAATAGAAGACCTTAAAAGTTATTTTAAATTCCATTCTTCACGAAAGAACCCGGGGCTGGATACTTAGTTCATAACGCTACAATATGTTCTAAAAGAATAACAGGATCAGATAAACCGCTACATATTGTGGTTTTGAAAAAAAAAACCTACCTCATCATTGCATTATGATATCTTCGGAGCGACATCTGGCGTGCGCCTTGCTGAAATGCACTTCTTTAAATACATAGTTTAAACGTAATAAAATTTAAAAATAAACCCTACCTGTATACGTTTATGGTACTAATTTTCTTTGTGCAGCTTAGTAAAAAAATTTGGTACGATGTGTACTGGATTTAGTATTATGGCTGCGAAGCAATAGAGTGTATTTTCATTTCGCAGTGTTTTGGTTTATGGTGGTTTTTTTTTGTCTTACTCCATAGTATATAATTCATATGGCAAGGATAGTATCGTGTTCGCGACAGATGTGCATGCGCGGCCCCGTATTAATTCAGGGCACGCGCCTCCAGAAAGATGACAACGAATTTTAAATTCCTTGTCTATTTATAGAATCTATGTTTACGGTGCAAAATTTTCATCGCCTACCTGGTGTGGTGTATGTTCAAGTTTCGTTTCTTACGGGTCGGCATAGACGCCTCCCTTTACCACCAACATCTTAATATATAAAAATCCAGTGACATGAAGTTTGTCCACGATGAACGCCGAAAATACTGAATCGATCTTCATGAAACGTTGGCATTTATGTATAATTTGGTCCAACTTGAGAGATACGATAATTAATATTTCGATTAATGGCATCAATATTTTTTAATTAGCAATTCATTTATTGTAAATGTTGAGTATTGTTATTAATTGTAAGTTGCATTAATCTTGAAAACAAAATAGCACTTTAAAATAGTTTGTTGAGAGAAAACTATAAGACCGACTGTTATAGATATATCATAGATGGCGCCACGTTTTAATTTTGAATTTCTTTTTCAATAACTGAGCCACAGCAACGCGTGTCTGGGTCAACTAGTAAACTTATAAATTTCTTAAAATCTAGCGAACAAATGGCTAAGCGTATTCGTTATCAAATTTGTTTTATCATAAATAAGATTTTAACAATGAAGATGTATTAGAAATACAATTGTTTTTAGGCCAAATCGCGAATAAACTACTGACGGTATCGGCATAGGTCTATGACCATACGATACAGATTTTTTCACAGATCGTACTTTATTCGTATTTTATAGATTCGATTGAAATTTTGTCATTTTTTTACGCTCAACAAAGCGAGCGGAGTAAACTAGACCTAGGAAACAAGTCTCTACTTATATGTACATTCGTCAAAATCATAATTAGAATACTTTATTCAATTTAGGCCCTGAGTAAATAAAGAAAAATAAATGAAGAAAAATAGATAGTTACATTCGTTTTTGGTGGATGCACAGAGAGAGACATGATTTCGAGACGCTACCATCGTTCGCATATTGACCCACCCTTTAACCTTTGTGTGCTGATAACTCAAAAACCAGTGACCTAATTTACATGATTCTTTTTTAAATTATAGATAGGTATATTCTGTGGTCAAGTTGTGGTATATATTTTGTCGTGTTAGGTAATTTATAGAATAAGTTACGAAGTCATAAATAAATTGCGCAGGCAAAAAATAACTACGAATGCATTTTGTTGCATTTCCAAACTTATAATTTTAGATATGTATTAACAAGCATAATGTAGTAGTCATTTGGATAGAATCAAAATTATTAAAAAAGACACCACAAATCTAACTTTTATATTTTAACCCTTTGGGGGGATTTCTTATTTTTCCCCTTTTTTTTTTTTTTTTTTTTTTTTTTTTTTTTTTTTTTTTTTTTTTTTTTTTTTTTTTTTCCTTTTTTTTGTTTTTTAGTTTTTTTTGCATTTTTTTTTTCTTTTTTTTTTTTTTAAAAAAACTTTTTTTTTTTTTTCCAAATTTTTATTTTTTTTTTTTTTTTTTTTTTTTTTTTTTTTAAATTTTCTTTTTTTTTTTTTTAAATATATATTATTTTTTTTTTCTTTTTTTTTTTTTTTTTTTTTTTTCTTTTTTTTATTTTCTTTTTTTTTTTTATTTCCCCCGCCCTTTCCCTTTTTTTTTTTGTTTTTTTTTTTATTTTGAATTTTTTTTTTTTTTTTTTTTCTTTTTTTTTATAAAATTTTCAATTCAAAAATTTTTTTATTAATTTTTTTTTCTCCTTTTTTTTGATTCCCTTCTTTTTTTAAATAAAATTTTTTTTAATTTTACCTTTTATTTTTATTTTTCTTTTCCAATTTTTAAATTTGTTCGTTTTTCAATTGTTTTTTCAAGGGAAACAACAGCAGATCCTGAGAATCCCTTCTTTTTTTAGATAAAAAGTTTCCTATTTAATCTCGTAATTTTAGTTTCCTTTCCAGTTTCTCAAATCGTTCAGTACTTTCAGAGTGATCGTGTTCCAGGGACAGACAGACAGACAGACAGACAAAAATTGTAAAAAGATTATTTTTGGCTTCTATATCGATAACAAAGTCTACCCCGATAAAAATTTTCAAAAAATATTTAATGTACAGATTTGACTTTGCTACAGTTTTATTATAGTATAGATTAGTGTCCGCTATTACGTGACGTGACCAAGCGAACTACAATTTAAACACAACATACTACAGAACAGGAAACTTAATCGAATACTTTAAAACCGCCCTGAAATCAATATGTGTATATAGAATAAACAATGTATTACTCAACAAGGTTTATTACAAAAAAAAAACATTACGTGTATCAGTGTGTACACGTGGAGGAAGTGAAACCTCTTTGGCTTATAGTATGTATACTAATGGGCCTGCCTTGATAATAAAACAAATCCTAAAAGAACTGCAACGCCACCTACCGTGGCCAATTGTGAATCTAAGCCATTCTTGAATCTACCTGGATGCAGATAAAAAATGTCATCAAAATCTCTCCAGCCCTTTAGAAGGAGTCAGTCACATACACACGGACAGAAGAATTATATATATTTATTTATAAAGAAGATATATGAGAATGTTCATAAATTATATACTATACGAAGTCCCGTAGTATAAATACTTACCTATACATTGACTCATTTGTGCATACTACTAGACTCAGACAGACACTTATACATAATTACACATACACATAAATACCTACCTTACATATAACGCGTTACAAAATCTTACCCTACCGTGCTATGTCTCACTTAAAAAAACCACTAACAATTATTTTATGTAATTCACGCAAACACGCGGGCACAATTTGTCCTTAGTAATATTATGCAAATCGTGTAAAAAAATAAACACACTCTGTAGATCCATGACCTCCCGTTTTCGATATAGGTGGTCCAGTTTATTGTGAGGAAACGAGCGTTAAATCCACCGCGACCCGTAACCGAGTGCTCTATGTACACAAAACTCGCAGACGGGCATCGAACCCGGAATCGAGACGCGGTCGCCGATACCACCGCGATTCTGACATCTCCATTAATGACTTGCCGTTTTATAAAAAAAATAGTCGTGACAGTCATAAGGACCGCCGACAGCAGTAAAAACTCAAAACAATAAAATAACTGTGTTCTCTTTTGAATCTTCAAATCACTTATAGATAATATCATTAGTGTGGTTTCACATTTATTGGCACTCCGAACAATAATTATATATATACCCTCATACAGTCTGTTACTACATGAAGTCTATGACGGGCTGCACAGCTCAATATAAAATATAAATATTACATGTACACAGGCTCCTATACTACGCGTCGCTAGTCTGACGCAAGCCGCGCAAGCGCAATACAGTCGGTCACGCTTACTAGCATGTCATGAGGCGAAATTATAAATTTATCTCCAGCCAAAAAATACCGCTCCACGCGTCCACAAAAGTTTTCATTTTAAAAATTTCTTTTATTTTTATCGATCCCCGATAGATTTTATAGATTTTCTGCAGACACATACCAAGTAACGCGGGTTAGGTATGTCACGTTCATGTACTGGTCGACGTATAATCTATAAGGAGTCGTCCAGTAATTATGTGACACGTTTCTGAGGATTTTTTAACTGCCTTCACCTCCCTTGGTAAGATGTCGTGAGATTTGTCTCGACCCCCTCCCTGCCCGTAATCTCACGCGAGATATATGAAAATTATTATTTTGAGTAAAAATGCGTTGGAATTATTAAAAAAGATAGTGATATAAAAATAATGATTTTTTATTTAGTCTCACCATAGTTTAATATAGTATTTTATCACAGAAAAGTACTTATAATATAAATATGGTCCCGGTAAACGTTGTCCAGCCTTAACAATAAAAAAAAAATATAAAAGTCAAACGTAGTGCCACTTATCGGGTGCAATTGTGAATCTAAACCATTCTTGAATCCGCCTGAACACACACACAAAAAAGTTCATCAAAATCCGTCCAGCCATATAGGAGGAGTTCAGTCACATACTCACGGACAGAAGAATTATCTACATCTATGCATATAACAAAAATGTAAATCTAACGTGTCTGTACTTTTTAGATTTTTGTAAAAAAAAATTGTTACAGATGTCTAGGAATAAATAAGAAAATATATTTCAATCAATTTTAGAAATGGCTTCCGGTCTATTTGTATGTACACGCATCGCTGCTAAAATACTGATGATAAAACCTCTTCAATAAAATTATAAAGCATATTTTCGAGTAACGTTTATTCTTTGTTTCATTAAAATCGGTTTGGTTTATCAAAAGTTATTATAATTTTAATGACGACGCGACTTAAGTTCATTAGAAAATTAGATAAGTATACTTAATACATTCAGGTGACTTTATTAGTCACTGTTTTTAACATAAGATTCCACGAAGTCGCGGGCACAGCGAGTATATATAAAGATTCAAAAATCGATAGCCATAGAAAATATAAAGTAGCTCTAATAAGCTTGCAGAACAACGGAGGTTGTAAACAATACGGTGACCTATTTAAAGCCTAAGCACAAACCTAAGCCAGCTGGTGCGCTGTGTTAAGAGTTGACAGCTGGCGGCGCGCAGCTGTGCGGTTTTTACCGTCGGCGCAGGTTCGCACGCGACTCTAAACGATTTGCATGTGTGTGCGGGCCGCATGGACCGCGGAGCCTGTGCGACATTACTGCCACACAAATCTACCGCTACGGAGGCATTCTTAGCGGATAATTCAACCTATCTATACATATAATAAGAATGTAAATCGAACATGTATGGAGTTTTTAGATTTTTGTAAAAAAAATAATATTGCAGGTATCTAGGAATAAGTAATGAAACACATTTCAATCATTTAAAAAAATATCTGTCTTTCTGTTTGTTTGAACATCACTGCTAAAGTACTGCATTCATGATAAAACCTTTTCAGAAAATCATAAAGCGTATCCTCGACCAAAATTTAGTCTAAGTTTCATTAAAATCGGCTCACTCTATCAAAAGTTATTGTAATTTTAAATTTTAAATTAAGTACGAGAGAAAAGTAGATAGCAATTAAATTCTAATTGCATAAAGTCAGAATATAAAAATTCGAAATACATTCAGATGATTTTATTAGTCACAATTTTTTTACAATAGGTTCCACGTGGACTGAGTCGAGGGCACAGCTACTATAATAAAATCTGTACATTAAATATTTTTTGAAAATTATAATCGGGGTAGACTTTGTTATCGATATAGAAGTCAAAAATAACCCTTTTAAAATTTTTGTATGTCTATCTGTCCTTGTGAATAGGCATCACTCAGAAAGTACTGAACCGATTTTGATGAAACTTGGCACAGCGATAACTAATATTACAAGATTACATCTAGGATACTTTTTGTCTCAGAAAACGCAAGGGATTATGCAGGATCTGCCTGTTTGTCTGTCCCTTTGAACACGTATCACTCTGAAAGTACTAAACCAATTTCGACGAAATTTGGCACAAGGTTACATCTAGGACTTTTTGTCTCAAAAAACGCAAGGGATTCTCCAGGATAACAGACGAAAGTCAAAAATTTGTAGTTAATGGAATTCTTGACAGATTTTGGTAAATTTTCTTTGTACTACCTATAGCAAACAGATTAGCTAAAAATTTAAGCTATATTTTCTTAAGCTACTTAAAAAAAAATACCAAAAAAAATGATCGCTGGGTTCCGAACCGTCGACTCCGTCGGACCATATAATATTTATTCAGTAAGTTATAACTGGGCTACGGCTACATGACATCGCTATGCGTAATTATCAACCACATATGAAAAATATGTGTAAACGAAACTGTCATTTATATGTTGTTACATTTATTTTATTGTATAAAAAATGTTTGCTAAACAAAGGTGACAAGATTTTTTCGTAAAACATAAACCTAGATAATAGTTACATTGCATTGTAGAAGATGAATCTCAATTAGGGTTCTATCAGTACATGTGTTGTTTCGATATTTGATAAAATTAGATTTCTAAATATTGTTGAGTCTTGAAGTAGTTGGGTTCAAGTTTGTGAATCTACGATTAAAATAATAAGTTGAGGTGTTTGCAGTTACCATAGTATGTTGTATTTATATTAATATTATAAAGAGAGGTAAAGTTTTGTTTTCAAGGAATGCTTGGTACTACTGATCCGATTTCAAAAATTATTTCACTGTTAGAAATTATATCATATTATATATTATCCCAAGTTCAGTATCTCAGTGAAAAAGTTGGTTTATATGTCAAAAGTAAAATAAATTTGACAAAATTAAGATTGAATGCAGATTTCACGTATACTTTACAAATTGTTATAAAACAAAATGGACATTTAATGTAGATAAAGTTTACTTTTTACAGTATATTAAGTGATGAACTTACAAGGGTTACTAGGAAGACATTATCGGCAATATATGTAAGTTAGTTTTGATCTTCATTGGACACTTTAGGTAATGCTGCGAACAGGTTCTAGGCTTATTTTAAAAGATTTCTCACATACCAACTGGGTATATGTTTGAGTGAGACCCTGGATAGTTTGGATTTTTAATTAGAAGTGCGAGATGTCGCTGGTATTGGGTTTTAGGTTTCTTAAGATTATTTGCGTTTAAAAATACAATTGAAGCCTGTAATAGCCGTTTTGGTGCTGACGAAGTTGCATGGGTCAGCTAGTTAGTAAATAAAATTATACTTGTTAATTAATCTCACCTACAAATTGTAGAAGAGATAATGGCTTAGTAATAACGTGTAATAACGTTTCGGACGCATACGACGTAGATTTGATTCCTGTAGTGAGTCGGAAAATAAAGACCATGAAGCCTTAGTATTTCTTATACCGGCCTAGTTAATTACCATCCTCATATCGAAAATCTGTTACCAAATTCATCTATGTCTGTTCCGGCAGCTATATGATAGTTCTAGGTGTAGCGTGTTTACCATCTTATACCAGATCTCCATTTAACATGAGGTGACATTGTTACCAAATGTTAAACCTTATAAAGTAATAAACTACGATACGACGAGAGGACCGGGACAAGGACATAGGAGCGTTTTTAAGTGCGTAGAAAAAGAATTTGCGACCATTTGAAATGTGAATTACATATCCTTCATGTATTCTTCAATTACATTTTCGAACTCAGTGTTCCAACAAAATGGTGAACACTTTGTTAAAACTTTTCAGGAATTTTGTGATGTTTCAGAATTCATGTCCTATGTTTTTTTTTTATATTTAATTCAATTCACTTCTCCACAATAACGAAACTATATTAAACAAGATACTACCAATATTACATAATATCAGATCAAATAAAGTAAGATTATGAATAAAAAATAAAAACTAGTAGGTATATTACAGACTAACTGTACCCGCATCTCCGCACGCGTTTTTTAAAATTGTATTAAAGAAATATAAAATTGTGAGACCATGTATAATTATAGCAATGCTCTTTAAAATTGTAAGTACGACACGCACGCCACCTACAGTGACATGTAACGTATTCATTAGATATATAAATACTAACAGTGTGTCGAATGAGGTTTATCATCAGCAACATATTTAGAACCCTAAGCCACCATATAACTACCTCAGTGCTCACTTACACTGATAAGGAACTAATGAAACAATGACTTAAAGATGTTATTATAATGATATAATATCCCCATATTGTCAAAAGTAATACGTTTATGGTCTAATATCTTATTAGAAAGACCCCTTCTAACTTCAAAATCACTATTAATAATTATAATGTTGAATTGTTAACAATTAATGAGCTGACGTCTTGAAATCTTGGATAAATATAAATCAAGATATTAAACTTTATATTTAAGCAGTTTTTGATATTTGACAATTTAAATAGTGCTCATTAAACTCGATACAATATTCTTATATGTTACTATGGTCACTGAGTTATGTAGACGAAAACGCGGTAAACAAAGCAAAATGGCCGCCAAAATGACCAAAAAGACAATTCAGAATACATACATATATACATTCACACAAATATATGAATTTCAATTATATTTATTCTTGGAATCCAGTACAACGCACATGTTTACAGTGAACAACTTATTTTTACTAAATTTCATGCGGACGAAGTTGCGGGTAACAGTTAATCTAAAATAAAATAACCTAAATTACTTTTTATACGGTCAGCTATCAGCTAAAAGTCCCGTAAAAACGGTCCAATCGTTTTGGAGATAACATTGCGGGCGTAACCACGGTTAACAGTTAGTCTAAATTACTTTTTATAATGTCCGCTATCTACCGGTGAAAGTGCCGTAAAAATCGGTCGAACCGTTTTGGAGATAGCACTGCGGGCGAAGCCACGGTTAACAGCTAGTATAAATTAAAATTGCCTAAATTACTTTTTAGAAGGTCAGCTATCTACCAGTGAAAATCCCGTGGAAATAGGGTGAACCGTTTTGGAAATAGCACTGCAGACGAAGCCGTGGTTAACAGCTAGTCTAAATTAGAGTAGCCTAAGTGACCCGCTGTAATTTTAACTGCCTCCCAGTGAAATTCCTGTCAAAATTGGTCCAGCCGTTTCCTACATTACCCGGAACAAACAGACAGACAGACCGACAAAAATTTTAAAAATTGCATAATTGTTATCAGTTGCGTGTATACTTTCACACCCAATCAGTAATAAAATGGTATTTTGATATTACATACAAACACTTCATTTTTATTATATGTATAGATAGATGTGTGAATTTCCAGTAATTGGTGGTTAAATTCGAATACTCGCAAGAGGAGTTAAGGTTCCAATATTCTGCGAATCTTAACCATTCCAGAAGTAATATAATGTGCTCCGACAATTTTTGAAAATTATAGCGAGTAGTGTCAATATCACATAGCGCGAATTTTTTTTTATTGAAGAACAAACAAGTTTAGGAAAAAACAAACGATAATAATCAAAATCCTTCCGATCATATTCCAGATAGACATCCTTTTCATAGACATACCGTTCCATACATTCAAACACAAACATATTAACACAAGCATATAAACTTTCTCAGGAACACTTATCCATCTGCATTCTACTTCATATATTAATATCGGTTGATTGTTGAATGTTTCCTTAATATTTAAAACAGTAATTAATATATTTTTTTCTCTTTTTAAAATATTATTAACAAAGGGATTTACTTACTTTCTTTTTTTTATTAATTTTTTATTTTTTCTTCAGTTCAGTTGCGTGTATACTTTCATACCCAATCAGTAAAAAAATGTTATTTTGATATTACACACAGACACTTCATTTTTATTTTATGTATAGATTAAGATCCTACCAAAAACTCCTACACATAAATAAAAAAATTGCAATAAATTTGGATACACGCACGAAATATGTTTAACATCAAACTAAAGTTAGTGCGATTCCAATAAAACTAGAAAGGGTTAAATACATAATTATCAACATATCTCAAGTAGCTGGAGGGTGATTTCGAGGAAGAGATCTAACCAATTTACCTGTCATGCCTCCTCGTGAATATTTCATACACGTCAGATATGCGCACGCGATCTGCTTTATTTAATTTTTTACTTTTATTAATACAACTTTAGATTAAAAACAACAATCGACAAACAATATTCTGTAAACGATCATTGTGAAAATATTTATAGATTAAAATTTACAATAATAAAAGTATGTAATTACCAACGTAAGTAGATGATTTTCGTTTATATATAAAATTGCTGTATCCATTGAATCATTTTAATAACCTTTGATGATTCAAACTTAATCTAATAAAAAACTATCTTAAGCAATTATTATCTTCAAAGTAAAGACATAGTTACTCAAATAAATATTCTGCAGTTTACTCGTAATTTGAGTATTAGTCATTAATGTTATATTAATATGTTAAATATTTAATACGATATATACAAAACATAACACTGCATTGTTAATAAATAATAAAAGCAAATAACATAACATTTCGCATACCGATAACGATTGTGTTGCAGATTGTGTTGTATCAGAACTTAAAGTAAAATTACAGTGCGATTCGCGTTTGTTGTTCTGTAATGTACAACATTTTACAGCGGCATTAATCTTATTTTTTTTATTTCTTTTCTTAACTCTCGGACTGTTCCAGTCAGTTATTATGTATGCATATAGACAATTGCAATTAATTTTGAGAGAATATAGAAAAATTACCAATATAAGTCATCTTACACAAAAATGCAACTATTTTGTTACACTTTTTTAAGCGTTAACCGCAATACTACACCACAATGATGCCTACTTAGGGACAAACGAAATACCATCGCAGAACCTTTACCGCAATTAGGTTTCGCCAGTTTAAAAAATTACAGAGAAGTCATCGACCTTAGCACCATCTGGTGAGCGTCCGTAGACAATCCTCTTCTATAGATAAAAGGGGCATTTTATAACATTTAACGCTTTAACAATAATAAATATACTATAGATAACATTACTATCGTAATTTATAACGTACCTAATTGGTTAGCTCCCATTCTGAAAAACATGATAATTGAAACTCTATGTCACGTATACAATGCCAAATTATAATCCAAGATCAAAATAGAATTGTAGAAATAATTATCGACAATTATATTTGCGACAATTATATCTAACTATAAATATTTAATAAATAATATTAAACACTAACTTTTCACTTGACTTCGTCTTTTTTTTGAAATATCATAGAAGGCTAAGTTAAATATCATAGAATGTTAAGTGATCACCACCGTCCATAGACACTTGCAACACCAGGGAAGTGTGTTGCCAACCTGTCTTGGGGAGAGGGGGAGTAAGGGAAGGGGGAAGGGGAGGGGAGGTGGGCCTCCGGCGCTCCCACTGACCGAACGAAACACAACAATGCAAGCACTGTTACTTCACGTCGGTTTTCTGTGCGAGGGTGGTACTACCCCGGGCGAGCTGGTCCATTCTTGCTGAAACCATTAATATGTTCAGCGTAGCTCTACCACCTATAAAACTGCGTGTTTTCGCTAAATTCATGATAAAAATGTTCTAGGCTATACCAAATATTACCAAAATTTTGATAGTCATGGTCGCAAAGAGGTAACAAAGCGACAGTCATTTTGATATTCTTAATATTAAATATTAATTTAATTATGTATAGGTGATCTAATATTATTTCTAGTTACATTCGTAACTATAAATAAGCCTTTCATCAAAATTCAAATCATTATTTGTCAAGGAAATTTTCGTTCAATTTTCCCAAACAAAATTATAAACAATAAGTATTCCAACATTTATATATGAATATTAGTTTTAAAATCATTGCATCGTCATTCATACCTTCCCGAGGTCATTTTCCACATATTTATTATACTTAGAAAAAAGGGGAGCATACTAAATAAGCAATAATAAAAGTATTGACCTAAAAAAAGTTCTTCTGATTTAATCTAATGACGAAGGGTTGTCGATTCGAAGTGTATTGGCCTTGGCGCAGAATTTCTTTATTTTTATTGCATCAAGACCGACCTTGTCTAGCTTTCTGAAGATGCTTAGTTTGTTAGTTCGAAAACACTAACATTTAATTATATATTAGACTAAATTTAACTAAACTCTCTTCCACTATCAAATAAAGTAGAAAAAGTAAACATAACTTGTTTTAGCACGTTCCTATTAAGAGAAGAGTAACAGTCCAGCTAAAATCGTCTTGTTTCAGTTTTTGAAAGCGTTCTCTCTAGTGTACAAACACAATGACTGCAATAGACAGAGATAACGCTATATGAAACCGAACTTAGCCGACTTATTCATTTAGTACTTAGTCTTCTTCACGTCGTGCCAAATGAAAATTCGGGTAATGTACGTACAGTAACAATTTAGTAAAGTTGTACGTATACGTTATTGATAACCATGACCACAAGTATACTAATATTTTTCATAGAATTCTTGACGAGCATTTAACTAAAATCTTAGATGATGCTATGCTATGATCTGGCCAAGGAGAGAAAATGCTCTGACCCTTAGATACACATTATATTACTTGATAAGATTACTTGTAAGTATATACCTAGTCTTGCCATAAATAGTGAAACAAAGAAACAAAAATTCTATAGCAAATAACATTTATTACTTTTACAGTGTATTAGTTTAATACATAAATATAAAACAATTTAAAATATAAAAAGCTTATTCGAAGCAGTCTCCATTGGCTGCAATGGATGGCTTTAAACGTTGAGGCCAGTTATCAATAGAAGCACGCACTCTTTCCATGGGAAAATTATTCACTGCCAATCGTACGGATTTTAGAGACTCCAAATTATCATGGCGTTTAGAGCAAGCCGTACCCTCTAAAACAGACCATAAATCATAATCCAGCGGATTAAGATCGGGTCTAGACGACGGCCAGTCTTCAGCTCTGATGAAGTCCGAAACGTTCGTATCCAACCAAAACTGCGTAGACCGAACTTTATGACCCGGCGCTGAGTCTTATTGGAAGCACCATTCTTGGTTATTGAACATGGTGTTGTTAAGGGGCTTCACTACCTTCTCAAGTATGGCATCTTGATACACTTGTGCCGATGTTTTGATACCTTTCTCACAAAAGTACGGCTCAGTCACTCCTTCATAGCTAATACCCCACCAAACCATCATTGATGTCGGATAGTGGCCACGTTGCACTCTGTCGACTAATTTGGAAGCTTCCTTAGAGCTTTGAGCATAAATACGGTCATTTTGTTTGATAAAATATTGCTCAGTTGAAAAAAAATTCTCATCCGTAAACAAAATTTTTCCGTGACCTCCTTTTGCGTATCGCTTCAGTAATTGTTTCGATTTTACCACCCTATTCTTTTTTAAATTGTCAGTTAAGAAATGACCAGTACGTCTTTTATAGGCTGCAAGTCCCTAAATCATCTTTTAAAATACGCGATATGGTTCTAGGTGCTGTCTTCATCTCCCGAGATAAAATCTTTTGCTTTCGGACAGGATTTCTTCGAATTCTTTCCCTTACTGCTTTGACCACCTTTTTCGTACGAACACTACGTGGACGGCCAGATCTTTTTCTGTTACAAACAGAGGAGGTCTCATTGTACCTATTAATAGCCCGGTACACAAACATTTTACTAATACCAAGCGTATGGAGAGTTTTAAATATTGCATTTGGTTCCATATCTACTTTGTGTAATGCAATCGCAGCGATTCGGTTGTCTTTATCACCCCACTCCATTTTAATATCGCAAAATATTGTACAATGTATTGGCGCCAAAATGAGAAAACTTAATGAATAATAATATAAAGATGACAGATTCCAAATTCAAATGTAATATTTTGTTTATTTTTAATTGTAACAGTATTTATGACCAGACTAAGTATGTATAAGTATCATGAGAAAAGGTTTTGTCACCATACAATCTAGTAACTATAGTAACAGTTGCAATCAATTACTAGGTAGAACATGGGGTTGTCGTCCTTTTACCTTTAGTCCGTAAAAAATATTTTAATTCTTCAAAATAAATTGATTTCTTTCGAGAAGCTTGTAAGTCTGTGGTCAAAGTTGAAAGTATCATAATTTTGTCTATAAAAATACACGAAATAATAATAAAAATAAACTTAGGCCAATTCTTGACAATCCATTAAACATAGCTTAATCTAAATAAAATATTCATAAATTCATTAAAAGCAACATTATAAAGCAAAACTTGCTTACAATGGTATAGTGTAATGAAATGTAAGCAGTGATTTAATATTAATTGTAATAACGGACAGAAAATCGTTCAGTTTTTTCGTAATCTAATCGTAAAATTTTAACCATTGGTGATCTGCTATAACTATTCTTTTTGTAAATTATTATGTTTTATTACAAGATTTTACTTAAAATTTTCAGTAACGCTTCTGTCAATGTAATGTTTCACTTATTTGTAAAGTTATTTCCTTAATATGATTACACGGAAAATAATATATATTTATCGTACCACTCACTGTAGCCCGTTGTTTTACTAGCATTTACCTTTTCCTTCCGACTTTAGACAATATGCATTGCGCCGGGATAATTTTTTTAAGCAAGGCTTTTTATTCAAATTACTTAGCTTCTAAGAATCGAAGCGTGAAGTTATCTATTCAATAAGTAGCCTAAAATTACAAAAATAATTTACCAAATGCGCGTTTAAACAAATAATTTCGTAAGCTATATAAGAATGGTAAATTCAAATAACTGTTACTTCCCAAAGCTGGGGCTGAAAGTATACAATATGACCTTATAATAGACTTACAGTTTCATGTTTCCATCGATTTATGGTAATAAACGTCACGCAACTTTACCACTGCTTTATTAAATACTAACATTTGACGATTTTAATCTCAAAGCACCTACTTTTTTTATAACGAACCAATAAATATTTGGAGTTAGTATAACGAGTCGCGTGTGAACTTAACTAATAGTATTCTTAATATATTTGATGAAATTAATGTTAATAAAGGAAAATATGTAAATGTTACAGCAATAAATTATATTTATTGTGTAGAAATGAAAATAAAAGCACTGTATTTTAAAACCATCTACACGGTCTAATGGTGTTAGATACAGCGAGTTTAAGTTCTGAAACACAAAGTTCTTCCATTATTGTCATAAGATTTTACAGCTGGCGCTTCAACGGTTATAATTTACTGAGGCCGGATAAGATTTAGGTCTTCTTTGAGGTTAATTACAAATCGAAATGGAAATACTAAGGCTTTTGAATTACATCTGTTTCGACTTACTTGAGAATACGACACTTAGTTTTTTTGTAATAAAAAGAACAGTAAGCTAAGAAGAGATGCAATACAAAAATAGAATAAACATAAACTGGATAATTCCCGTTATTTAGCTTAAGTTTATAATATCGGTATTCGTTTTTCACATGAGAATGAGGAATCTTCAAGTCTCAAGCCGTTTCTAACAAACCAACGAGAATAAGTAATACCTTTTAAGGTTCACTATCAAATTAACTTTATAAAAACTAAGAAAACATTTGAACACATTACTTCAAACATATTTTATTGTACATGTAAACAATTTTACGCCTATAATGACCCTCGACTGTTGATAAATAACATGTTGAATAGCTTAAATTTGGCAAACCACTTCAGAGCCCCACTAAATCATCGCAAAACCGGAACAACATCATAGACATCTAATGCTGTTTATATTTGTACCGTACGGAAGTCGAAAGCTGTGATAGTTTTTTGTAAAGCCACCCCATGCCACGTGTCTTTAGATCTAAAAGCGGTCGCAGAATGGAGCCTTGTGGAACACCTGCCGGCGTCTGCTAGACCGCGATGTTAACAACAAATGAAAATATACTTCAAGTATTAACGATAAAGTTCAAATTATATTTAAAGCACTAACAGAGGGTATTTGTCAGGAAGAGGGTGTATATTGAATTATATTTAGCTTAGAAGCTCGTACGGTTATGATTGAAGAACGATACGTGGCAAGGTGTGTAGCGGCGCGAGCCTCGGATGTTATGATAACATTTTCATTATTGATTTTACACTCTATATGGTAATCCCGAACGTACATGATTATAATTATGTAAACAAGATTTAATGGCTGGAAGCTAAACGGTTTACAGAAACAATTCGCACTGTAAGTTTAACGAAAGACAAATTTGAACTAGAATTATTGATTACCGCGGTTTGGACATATGAATTATTTTAGTAATTCCATATAATATCCACATAGTCAACACCATCCTAGACATATTACTTACGAAGAGTAAATATTGATCGGATTAATATGTTATATGATAACATATAGGCATAGGCGTTTCCGAGTAAAATATAATTCTTTTATGGACATTATCTTATGTGTCGTACCAATTTCATAGTGAAATATATCCTATATTTTATACATTCAAATGCCACGATGAAGTCTAAGTTAAAAGTTATCAATATCATCATCATTAGAAGTCAAGCTTAAATAGTTTCAATAATAAGTCAATAAATAAATAAATATCCACTTACAAATTACACGGGGAGATTTTTTTAAACACTTTGAAAGAACGATACGGAATCCTATTTAGATTAATAGCTACATTTATAATAAGATTTCGTTCAAATAAACGTCGTCTGTAGATTTTTGCACCTTTCGTTGATCATCGACATCGGAAATCAATTTAAAAGATCCGCCATCTGTTACGTGGTGTGCGACCTTTTCTATAGCTCTATTGAATTTATATCTAATGGTTATTTTTTCTTTTCAGGTAAGAGTTTGCAAGTTGTATTCTAACAAAAAAATCATGTCTCGGCACATTGGACGCACGTGAGTAACATGCCTCTGTTATGGATTATGCGTTTTCATTGTTGTCAGCGGTTCGACCACCTGATTGCCGTTAGGGTTCATAGTTCGATTCCTATTATGAGCAGATGTTTATGATTTTCACTTTTTTGACTAACTGAATTCGGAACTTTTATCCCGTACCAAGACGAAAGTACGTAGTTTTGTACTACTTATCGTATAATATAAGGTGTAGTAAATATCCAATTGCCAATAGGGACGAGGGCTTATATGAGAGTAGCATTATAGTATTACCTTCAAAATGGCAAAAAGTTATCGATCAAAATGGCGCATATTTGACCTGAATCAGATCATTCTAACTACCTATAGTAGTTAAAGCCTTCAATCGCAAGCAAAAATAACGGATTTAATTTTACCACATCTTATATATAAAATGCTCCTTTATGGCTTTGAAAGTTATTTAACTTGCTTTATGTTTCAATGACTACAAAATTGGCGTGACTTCTATTGACAAAGAAATCTTTTAGGACCATTTTATATACCAAAACTATGTTTCTTAACATGGCAACTAATGATAAACTGAACTGACAGAGAGATTACACGGATCTTATTATAACAGACTACTTGCAATAGTAATCTCCAGACCATGAAGCAAAGGCAGGTGCAGCAGCGTAAACTACTAGACATTAAATGAACTGTGAAATCACTGGCAAGTGCGAACACGGTACTCTGACCTCAAGGGACGATCATAAGGCTAATAACTTTAAATTTTCTGTTTGTTGTATTTGCTCACATTTACACTTAATGTTAAGATATGATGTTCTAAAAGATAGGAAAAGTTTGCCTTTGGAATTGTCAATAGATTCATTTAATAAAACCCATTTACCATAATTATTGTATTTGAGGGGTAAACCAATGACTAACGTAAAAGCTCGTTATGCATTTGTTTATCTAAAGTTCATGCAAGTGTAAATTTGAGCAAAATTAAAGTGTCTATTATTTATCACGGCTAATCTAAAATTTATAAAATAAAATTTCAGAGTATTATCCTAGTCACATATTATTACGCGTGTCCATAAGGGCTAAACAGTAATAATAAAAAAACGAGTGGTAATTAAAAGCGGTAAAAGACTTACAACTAATAAATGTTTAGGTTTTATGAAATAACAAAACTATTTCTATGAAACCAAGACACGGGCATCAAAATAAAATTATGTGAAATTTAAATAACTTAGAAACAAGAGCCCGTAATAAAATCATGACCATAAGTAATAATATTTTTTATAGTCAAGGTATATGTTGTTAACTGAAATTATATCCATAAATAAGCATTATCTAGGCAGAATCGCAAGGTCGTCTGGAACGTCGCACTGGGTCTAGTCTAATAATTACATTACCTGTGACCTAGGTTGGTTGTGAGTTGTAGACGGTCGGCACGCTATGCTGCGGACGCACGCGAACCAGAAATATATGAATTTAAGGTTTAGGCAAACTTCAAACCTGCAACGTTGCGACATATTAAAAGTATATCTTAGGAGAGTTACTATTGACCTGCGTCCGTACTATTGACTATATCGGGGGAGTTACTATTGACTCATGACTTACTACTATTAACCCCGTTCTGAAACACCATTAATTCGGGTATCAGCTGTTCATGCAACTTGATTGTTATTGGCTGTCAACAATCCTTCCTGTCTAACAATCCTTTTTTCTTACTATCATAAATCAATCTGTTTCTATCGACTAGCAGTAGTGGTCGCGATTCTGTATTCCAGTCCTAACTAGTTGGTATATGCAACCTGGAAGACGTTCCATACTATTTCTTATAAATAGCTATCTATTGGCCTCAGAACTGCGTCCTTTTGAAGTCAGCTATACACAGATATAGACTACATTGAGTACGTGACATCAGCTGGAATATATAGAAAGAAACAACTGTTTGTTACCTGTGCAACCCTATGCCCTCATGACAGCTAGTGGCCTGCAAACGATTTTTAAATGAGCCGCGCAAGCAAGTCAGATTGTTTTTAATTTAATTGCACAAATCTTCAAAAATAACTAAGATTACCATCATTTTGCCCGCCAAAAATGTCGGAATCGTTTATTTGGGCCGACTGATAAAAACTTGACCAGCCTTCGTAACATGCAACTATTGCAACATAAAAAAACAAATACACTTACGAATTATTGAACTTACTGTATACTAGCGGGCCCGGCGGACGTTGCCCAGCCTTGATAATAAAAGAAAACCTTGACAAATTATATACCTAAACCTTTCTCATAAATCATGTTATCTAATGGTGAAAACCGAATGAAAATCCGTTTAGTAGTTTTTGAGATTAACTCGAACAGACAGACAAACAGACGTGGCAGAGGACTTTATAATATGTAAGGATAATGATAGTTCTCTGTGTATCCACTAAAAACTAATAATGTATTGTTATAAGAATATTTATATGAAAAGAAAAATCAGATCGAGTTTCTTGCCGGTTCTTCTCGATGGGTGACTTGTTTACTTGACCTGTAGTCGTTTTTACTTTTGATGTTGATGAACGCCTTCTCAGGACGTAAATTACATAAAGTACTTATTTTTTATTCGATTTCATATTAAAGTTACAGAGGTCACTACGATTTTTGCTACAAGAAGTCGTTGATATGTAAAATTCTTAAATTGACTAACGTTTTCTTTTCAATGATTCTTGTTACTCGTTATTTCTTCAAAAATGAATTCATAATTTTAGTTGTTAAATCACAGGCTATATTTTCAGAAATAATAATGACGTCTCATCACGCTATATGAAGACTGAGGTGCCTAGAAACATTTGGTTGTAATCATTTTACGCTTATAGATGGAGCGGAGCAGCTAAACCTTTACAGCCCGTTAGTGGTATCCGCCGCAAAATACGAACCCGTACCGAACGCTGCGCGTTGTAAAAGACGTCCGCGACATATTTTTACCGACCCTCCCGATGAAATAACGGCAGTGAACGATCAGTACCAGCCTGTCTCTCCAAACAGAGCGTGCTCACGCCCACGCTCGCGTGACCACAGATAACGCCGCCGTGGTCTGGGGGTAAATTTCGCTCCCGCACACCAGACTAGGTCCGTTCCCTCGGCGTGGAGCCCTCGAGTACGCTGCTCGCGCGATACAGTAACACAAAATCTTACATCACTGCGACAACATTACACATATCACCTCCACACACGTGCACACATACACGCTTACACATGCAAGTGGAAGTGTTGTATATTATGTTAATAATATGTGGGTGGTTGTATCCACCCTATTTAAGTAATAACGCTTGCCAAATATACTCAGTGTGCTACTAGCTACGTGTTGTTACTTATCCTTCGTTCGCATACATATCAGGAAGGATTTTATATTTTTCCCTTATCAAACTGAAATAGTTTAGAAAATTATCCGATACGAAATATATATAAGAGTTGTTGACGTATGTATACTTGGTACACATAAATGTTTCAACAACTCATATATGTATGAATAGTTAGCTGAGCTTAGGTTAGCTCAGATATGTCGCGAATTGCATATATCAGGCAACAGCCCAAGCCGAGGTGTGCCGCGCACCCTTGAGCTAGTTGTCAAAATAAAATCGGCTGAGTGCCTTAAGCGCTCGTCTTAGTAGTCCGGTGAAGCTGTTAAGGCCTTGCTAGGTCAATAGCGTAGTCAGTTCGAAAAAAAAAAGCTAAACCTTTTGATGATTAAATACCAATAAGAACAATAATGAGTTTACGCTTCGTTTTAGAATACATATTCTATAACTAAAATAACATAATATATCATTCACTTAAAATGGAGATAATTTATTTATACATATAAATAAAACTAAAGTGTATGTCCGGGTTAAATTCCGAAACGGGTTAACCGATTTTGACAAAACTTTCACAGTATTATTACAGTATTAGGTCACATAGCATTACACATTTTCATAAAACGTATATACAGCAATCAGAAAATTTGAAATCTTAAAATCCGTATAAGAGTTAACTAGTAAGTATAGAATGACAATAAAAAAGACAATCTTTTCACATACATGGCAGCTGGAAGATTTCACTTTTTTCCATAAGATATGATACACATAGTGTCCCGGACGAAGTCTTAATGCTATCTTAACATATTAATCTTTAATATAAAAAATACACAAACAATAAAGATGTACATGCGCAAGATTCTTAAGAAAATTTTCCTCAACATTATTATAATTTATTTTTATTATTCGCCATATTTAGGTGTTATTATCAAAACAAACATCGAAGATGCTACAAAAAAACATTACAAATGTAACTTTGCTGTCCCTAAAACACCGTTCCTTCTTACAATAATTATTAAAAACATTATTGGAAGTGTTACGTATAACTTTGCCGTTGGTCAATCAATGATTCACACACTAAATGGGTCAATCCATTATCTCGATCCAGATCAGATAAAGGATCGTTATATGTTTATTTAGTTTTTTTATTATTCGAGACCGATACGTGCATTTCGAACGATTTTGTCAATGATCCATGAATAGTAGTGCGCGTTGTGGATATGACTTGTGCGTGTTCAAAATATACAATAACTAGCCGACCCGTGCCCACTTCGTTGGGCGGTAATAGGTATTATCAAGCTACAACTTTTCTCTAGAACTCAATCAGATATATCTCATAATTAAGGCAGTGTTCGTAAGAAACGTTTTCGTTTGACCATTTTTCTCCGACTCCCCAGATATTACCCCCTACAAGCTCACAAACTTTACCTCTTTATAATATTAGTATAAATTATAGATAATATAATTAGTTAATAGCTTCTGCCCGCGACTTTGCATGCGTAGAATAGTTATTTTGGGCTAAGACGCAGCGGAAACTCTCAAAAGGAAAAAATACCCCGATTTGAAATCATTTTTCATTGTTGCTCCGCTCCTATTGGTTTTAGCATGATGATATGTAGCCTATGACACTCATAAATAACGTGGCTTTATATTGGTAAAATAATTTTCAAAATCGGTTTAGTAGTTCCCGAGATTACCCCCTACAACGTCACAAACTCACAAACTTTACCTCTTTATAATATTAGTATATAGATTATAGCCCCTGCCCACGAATTCGTCCGCGTAGTAATAGTTACTACTCTGGGCTAACGCTGACACACAGCAGAAGCTCTAAAAAAAATATCTGGATTTTGAAACATTTTTCATTTGTGCTCCGCTCCTATTGGCCTCAGCTTGATGATATATAGCATATAACCATTCTCGATGAATGAGCTATATAACACTGAAAGAATTATTCAAATCGGAGCAGTAGTTCCTGAGATTACCCCTTACAACGCCTCAACGCCACAACGTCACAAACTCACAAACTCACAACGTCACAAACTTTACTCTTTATAATATTAGTATGGATATACATTTTTTTTGTATTTCCCTATTTTGTTGATATGCTAATCAGATTTCTGGTCACAAAACAAAAATATATTTTTTTAATTAAAAATAATAAATAATTACTGTAAGCATGAGGAAAGACCTGAATATAAAATAACTGAGATATTTACGTATAGTTAACATAGCACTTTACATAGTAGTTTGAAGCGATAATAGCTCAATGGTACTATAACTAAACACCACTGAACACGATTGAAAGATAAAATATTGTGATGAATCCATAATAAAGTAATAAAATGTAAATTATGTAATGTTTTATCAGCTAAATATCATTCTCGAATCGAAGATCTGTTGGTATGCGTCTCGCGATATGTTTCAGCACATAGTATTGTCAACTAGACACCTTTCCAAGTTTAAAGTGAATAACATTTAACTAATTTTCGTCACATCGTGACTTACTTAAATTATGCACAGTAAAAAGAGCACTATAGCACGAGCTTATTTTGTATGATTACATATATATAGTCAATACTAAAAATTCAAAGGTGGTGTATCAGTGTGTATTTGCAATGTATCGCTACTAACATGCATAAGGTTATACTAACATATTTCAGCGTGTTAGCCCTTAAATGCATAATGTCTCAAAAATAAACCATTGCCCCTAACTTATAAATAAAGTATTACTTACTTTTTACGAGTTTTTTGTACTGCATGGCTTACTCTCTTCGTTGAAATCTTCATAAAAAATATGAATACTACTTCCTACATACTCGGCTTTTTATTTTTTTATAAAACTATGTACTATATAGTCCACATAATTTTTTTGTGTAAAAATTAAGGAATCATGCTTTTAAGGGTTAGCGGCTTATATGTAGCACATCGACGGTATTTACTGGTCATATTGACAAATTGTCTCGATTCAAAGCCACTAGGAAGGTGATGCAAATATTTCAAAGAGAATGTACTATTAAAAAATCGTTTTGTTTAAAAGTACCGTGTCCAAAACGTGATTGTTTCGTGACGGGAGGAACCTGTTTCCGAGAACACAATACAGTGATTGTCGCTTAGCAGCGGCGGCGCGAGGCTCTGGCGCGGGCTCAAGCGCACTGCTCCAAAACCGTGGCAAAAGGACGAACGCTACACAAACTGGCCATGGATGGCCGACGCGCTAAGATGCACATCGATATTATATCACTAGATGCGACACTTACAACAATAGTCCATAGATTAATTTGTATAATTAAGCCCGAGAAAGACTTATTTCATTAATTATAAAGATAACTAGCTTTTATTAACGGTTTCGCTTGCCTTAATGTAGATTTAATCTATGATGTACCGCTGGTTTTTTTTATATCTCCTGACACTTTTATTTTCCATTCATGGGTGTTATTTATTAGTATTTTAAAAGGCACGTAATTATGGCTTGTCAAAATCAGTTCTGTAAACAGCACCTACTTACTACCTTTGAGCTTGTTTTTGCAATTTTACGTCGGTTTCAAAATCCACCAAGCAATATCGAAACACGGTAGTGCCGATTTGGTAAAAAAATTTCAAGTCAAAATACCATTATAAAAAAACCTTACTATTCGGTTTATTATGGTATTTTAGTATTTAGAAACGCGAGCGAAGTTTCATCCACATACAGTATAACAAATGACTTTAATACAATAAATGCTTTATCTATCACTGCCATGTCCTTTTGTTAAATTTTTTCCATAAAGTGATAATTGCAAAACCAAAAACTACTGAAATTGCAAAATTATCCTTTTTTGTTAACGTTGGGAATCCCTTATGGATACACCACCCTCCCTGGGGAAAGAGTGGGTTACGTCCAACTCGTACGTACTAAAACCCCACGTTGTACATCTGCCGATATAGTCGGGACTACACGAGATCTCTACAGACTTCATCGTGCCACCCCAGCGGGTGGTACAGAGGTAGAAAACGCCGCCGCCAGGCCACGTCATATCAGGAGACAGCTGTGTACACACCGGCCTTCTCCTCCGACCGCCGGACCTGTGCAATGGGAAGATGGGTCCCCCGACGGGCAAAGTGCCGCATCCTCCTGCCGGTCCTCCGTTGGTGGAGAGGGCCGCTTATTGGCATACGACGGTTGCTCCATGCGTACTATCAGGTACAGATATTAACCGAAGCACCCGTGCCCGGTCAGCACCTGCACCAGACGGAACGACAGAGAGCCCCAACTCCTCCCCATCCACTCCAGCAGGACCGGGTGGACGGCATCAATCGTGTATCGACCGTATCTCGCGTCCGCCAGGTCTTGCCTTCACCTCACGAGCACCTCCTCTTCTCTCCTCTATCTCCCTCGGAGCTAGAGGGTGCACTATCAGTTTTTTGGCCGTCGTAAATTGATATACGATGTCCAAGGACACCGCCAATATTCTCTCACCTTCAGAGGTCGCCTCCGTGGAGATCGTCTTTAGGAGGGTCAGGGCGTCCAACGTGGAATGCCCCGTCCGGAAGCCGAACAACGCGTCTGATAAGTTTGGGCCCACCTCCTCAAGATGCCGGGCAGCCCGGGAAGCAACGATCCTCTCGAATCCCTACCCGGTGTCGTCCAGCAACACGAGGGGCCGATACGTGGACGCGTAATCCATGGGGCGGCCTTCCTTCGCTATTAGGCAAAGTCGCCCCATTTTCCAGGGCTTCGGGAACTGTCCATTCGCAAGACAGCGGTCAAACAGTTCCCGAAGACATCCTCCAAGATGGTCCAACGCGATGGCCAACACCTGGCCCGGGATCCCATCAGGGCCTGGTGCCTCCCGTCCGGTGCGGAGGCGCTCGATCGCCCTCCCTATCTCCTCCTTCGTAACCGAGGGAGGGTTGATCAGTGCCTCCTCTAACACCTGAGCAGGAGGCATGGAGAAAGGGCTAGTTCGAGAGGGTCGGGGAATAATGCTGCTACGACCCTCTCAACCACCTCTGGTTGGATAGCCTCCGTTGCCGGGGGCGCCTGGCCACGGAATTTCTTCCTGGCCACCTGGTATGGGTGCCCCCATAGATTTTTCTCCAGTTCTCGGAGCATCTCCTCCCAGGCCTCCTCTTTCCCCCGGCTGATAGCGACCTGCAATGCTTTTTTGCAAGTCCTGTTGTCGCCATACTGCCGGGCCTTCTCTTCGGGGTCCCTATTCGTAAGTATCCGGCGGCTGCGCCCGTACAGTTGCAAAATCTGACGAGATTAAAAAGAAAATCTTATAGTTAATATTCTTCATATTACTCTAGAAAAAATCTGGCCATTTGACTACAAATAGGGAAATACGAAATTATGATTTCGTCTATTTTACTTGGATGTAAATAGTCCTGGTTGCAAATATCTCTCTCGCGCTTTATTACATTGTTCCATTTATGGACAGATACATTCTATTTTACTAATAAAACTAATATAGAAAAAGATTTGTGCTAACATATACCTAATAAAAATACGGAACACATAATACGGTGGCGTTTAAAATAGCTTAGTACGACTCAATAGAGTGTCTCTTCCAGTGAGTGGGCATCCGTGTAGGTAGGTTCGAGGCGCCACATAGCCTGTTATCGGGAAGCGCGATGCGGCCGGTACCGCGGTGGTCATGGATCCGGACAAGGGTCCACGCGTTTAATTTGACGATAAACTAAAACGATATAACGATAAAACGCGGTCGAAAATGGCGTCAACTTAATAAAAAGATTGGACAGAGCTTTGTCTACGTCTCAACTATTTCTACATATTTCTTTTTGTTATCAGTTTGATAATGTTCTAAGAAATAGCAGATCGGTCTTATAACGAAATAATTTTATACTCGGAATTGCCTTCTCTATTTATTTTTTAATTTCTATTTTGGTAATTCAAGTTAACTTGCATAAAATTATATACCTATTTCTTCTTCTATACGTATGTCACTGTAATTTTTTTTTAATTAATTACCAGTGACAGAATAAGTAATTAAATACATCTCAATAATTTTTAGAGATGTATGTCTGTTTGTTTGTGCACGTATCATCGCTAAACTATAACCCTTATGACAAAACGTCATAAGGAAAATCATAAAGCATATCGTCGATTAACATTTAGTTTTTGTTACAATTGGTTCCCTTTATCAAAAATATTGTAATTCTAATGAGGGCACAAGTTAAGTACGAGAGAAAAATAGATAAAGAGATGCAAAATTCTCTAGTATACCTCATATCTTCTATGTAAATATAAATGGAACGATAGACGTCTGCCGTTTTTATATCACGCAAAAATACTGGGTAGACTTTTTTTATATAGGTTTTAGATACTTATTCTTTATCTAAAAAAATATCACGATATCTTAATTTAATTAACTAAAAGTTATTAAAGTTTTAAGAAATTATGTAACAGCGATGCGTAAAGTGGGGTATGCAGTGTGATACGTACGCAAAGGAGTGGAGAAATAAACGCATAACATGGTTTACAAAGAAATTATGTATTTTATATATTTTACCTTTAGATTTTTTATGTTCTTTGCACATTGTTATGAGATATATTTTTTAAATAGTAAAGAACGCAAACGATGACCCGAGTATCAGCTAGTATATAAATAAATATAAAGCCTTCTTAGTTCTGTTAAAACTCTTCTTTTTCTTCTTTTAAAATGACAACATGTGTGCGCACACAGTTTTGCCAATATCACATGTAGTGTTGTCCAAATGCAAGATCAAGACGAGACTTGGCATGTTCTTGGTATTGGTCTTGCGTCAATACACTTGGTCTTCGCCTTGGTCTTGGTATTGCATCCCCAGTCTTGGTCTTGGTCTTGCAGCAAGAGTCTTGCAAGTCTTGCAAATCTTGCTATTACCTATTTATCTATTGCTCTTTATTAAACACGTTAGGTTAAACCTTAGAACAATCCAACAGATAGGTAGATTTTTAGCTTATATTTACATATACATAGTAAAATCCAAACAAATTAACTAAATTCATAATGAACAAGTTTTTCAAGGACTATTAGTCTCCTTAAAATCGATTCACTCTATCATAAGTTATTGTAATTGTAATGGCGACGTGACTTAAGTACGAGAGAAAAGTAGATATTTATTATTTTTATTATTACTATTTTTTATTAGTAACTTTTTTTTACATTAGGTTCCAGGTGAACGAAGTCGGGGCACAGCTAGTTGAAATATAAAACTCCTAGTTACGTGTACACGCCGAAAGCTGAGTAAAAAAAGGTCATGAGCATTCATTGAAGAACATAGTGACTCTTCGGAAAATCAAAAATTAGAAATGTCACCAACTATATTGTACCTTTTTGACTAACAATAAAATGTATCTACGTGTTTGCATTACGTTCCTCTTTTGATGGAGTAAATCTATATTCATTATTGAATTAAACTAATCTATGCTGCTACTGCATTTATGTATCTACTATAAAATTATTATAATATCTAACTATTCTTACATTTACAATATTCCTTATGAGAACAACACAATATTTATTTGTATCGGTCACGAGTAACTAGAAACTTATTTTATTCTTTAGAACATCGTCGAACGTACATCGGGAACGATCAAACAGTATAGAGAATGCTGTGATACATTTGACGCACAGTCTATCAATAAAGCGGTGCAGCGTCTTTGTCAGTAAATTATCAAATAAACAATCATAATCGCCAGCTGATCCGTTGGTAATCATTTACCGATACTAGAGAATGTCTATCAATATTGTCAATAAGGTTCAAATTCGAATAAATTGCAAGACCGCAAGAGTCTTGCAGGCCCAGTCTCGTCTTGCGCTAGTCTTGCAGGGGTTATTTTTGGTATTGGTCTTGCTAAAATTCGGCGGTCTTGGTATTGGTCTTGCAAAAACGCAAGAACAAGACCAAGACTGCAAAACATTTTGGGCAACACTAGTCACATGAATAGAACTAATAAATGATGGAGATTATATCAATTAATTACTTTTCCTTTTTTTTTAAGAATCTGCCCTGATTGTTCATACATGGTTTAACCAATTTAAAAAGAAATTACATGACTTTTCAGAGCATTTTGTAGACTACATATTGGTACACTTTTTCGTAGTAGGTAAGCAATAGTGACCAAATTACAATTCGAAAATAAAAAAGCTTACATGAAATTTTTATTTGTAATGAAAAAACAGAACACATTTTCAATGAAGTCGGGGGTTCAGATAGTAAACAATATTGTTGTGATTACGGATTGTCAACTAACAATTTGTAATCTTTTGTATGTTTTCGAACAATGATAATTCAATATTAAATATTCAAACAAACTTTCATCTCCTATTGTTAAATCTGAATAGATAATAACTCGTATAAATACCGTCTGCATATCTATCACTCTTAATTGTAAGGGTCTAATAGAAGGTATGCTTGTTTATCCGTAAAACGGAAGGCTTTAATTTTGTATACATTGCGACATTACAGGGTAGTCCGGTAAAGCTGTTAAGACCTTGCTAGGTCAATAGCGTAGTCAGTTCGAAAAAAAAGTGACATTACTACTAGAGAGTTGTCATTAGTTTTACGAATTAAAGAAAAAACACAAGTCTTATGGTGTCTTGAAATAATCATATGTATTTAATATGATTGTCAAATTAATCTATACTAATATTATAAAGAGGTAAAGTTTGTGAGTTTGTGACGTTGTATGGGATAATATCTGGATCAACTAAACCGATTTAAAAAAATTGTGAGTGTCATGGGCTATATATTAACCCGAAACATGAAAAGACTTTTTTGTGGAAATCGGATTTACAAAGTAAGTCGGAGAAAAAACGCTCGAACGAAAACGTTTCTGACGAACGCTGCATTAGCGATTAGAGATATATGATTGAGTTCCAGAGAAAAGTTGTAGAGCTTGATAATACAAATAAATTAAAGTCAGCAACAGCATATATTTTTTTAACTTTTATACTTACGTCACAAAAAGTATTTTTTTTTATAAATGTTTACCGTCCATTTGTAGATAATAATGTTCTTTTCTGTACCCCTAACTACGTGTATATACGTACGTATAACATCCAAACAAACTCATATACTATTTACAATTTGAGCTAGGATTTTATTAGTGATGTACTATTTTATTTTTAATTGGCCGACAACCGTCACTCTAAGAATCAAGCTCTGTATCGCGGGAGACTATACATACCTACATACTCAGAAAAATCATTTGTCGATCATACTAGTAATATTCCTGTATGAATCCGGCGTCATGTGATTAGTAATTGATTACAGCTCCATATGTCTATAAAGAACAATACGTCCGTAGTAGTAAAAAAGACCACTAAAATATTTAAATAATTATAAATGCTTAACTTGAACGTGGTAGTCGTCTGGGCGTGTGCTAGACAATATGTCACTCACTATACCTGTCAAATCTTATTACCAGTATATAAATATATTAGCAGTTTTAATTTCCGCAAGACGAATCTGCATAGAGCAAGTATTCCTGTGAATCATAGGTTAGTTCCTGTCCGGAGCATCGCGTCAACGCAATATGAAGTCAGGTCACGTTACGGGGGCGTGCCGCCCGCTGCCGTCAATGGACATTTGCATGGGTTTCCGTTAAACCAAGGAAACGTACAAACTGATACACAGATCTTTACGCTTTAGATGAGACAATGAACATATATTTTTTACTAGCTGTGCCCGCGACTTCGTCCGTGTGGAACCTGACATACAAAACAGTGAATAATAAAGTTATCTGAATATATTACGTCTAATTACTGTAGTCCGGTGATGCTGTTAAGACCTTGCCAGGTCAATAGCATAGTCATTTCGAGAGAAAAAAAAGTCTAATTATTTTGTACTTTTCTCTCGTACTTAACTCGCGTCGTCATTAAAATTAGAATAACTTTTAATGAAACAAAAACTAAATGTTACTCGAAGATATGCTTTAGGATTTTCTTGAAAAGGTTTTTTCATGAACGCAGTACTTTAGCAGTGATGCATGTCGAACAAACAGACAGACATTACTAAAAATGATTGAAATTCATTTTATTACTTATTCACAACTGCAACATTTTTTTTTACAAAAGTCTAAAATGTACAGATACGTTAGATTTACATTCTTACTATATGTATAGAAATGAGAACTGTTTTAAATTGTATTATTAAAATCAAAAAGACTTTATTCAATTTAGGCCCTGAGAAGGCGGTTACAAGAACTATGAAAAAAATTATTAAATATATAATTTTAGAGACGATAGAGAACTGAAACTCTTAATGCAAGACAAACGAATTATTCAATCAAACCTTAAAACTGTAAAAATTTACAAGACTTACAAAACAACTGAAGAGTTTAATTTCGCTGGTAGTTAGATCTTTGAGAATTTATTAATTGGCTTCTGGTATACCTTAACTATTACCTTGGAAGCAAAGTTCCATCCATTCTCCATTTGGCAGTTGCACGTAAACGGATCAATCATTGTCAATATTAAAATCAAGATACGTAATTAAGTTATTTATAACGTTCCATTCATTCTACCTTACCCTAAAATTAAAACAAACTATGAAGTAGTTCCATCTAGTAACATAGTCATCTTGGTTATCATAATTTGATGAACATCCGACCATGCTTCACGTGTGACTCATCTTTCAATTTCTGGCGTATATTTAAGCATGTCCAGACTGGTCTACGGATCTCCTTATATAGTAATCTATTCACGATTTACTGCCAAATTCAGTCTACTTTGAAGAGTCCTTTGGTTAACAATTACAGCACTCAGTACACGATTATTATGAATCTTATAAGAAGCTTATGTTGGAAGGAAATACTGGAAACTTGATTGTTATTTTCTGGCCATTTTAACATATCGCAAAGTTTCCGGTTTTTAAATAAATTACTTATATTTATCGTGAGAGTTACTATTGACCTGCTTCTGTACTATTGACTACTGTTGACCCGTACTAATGACTGGCTACTATTTACCCCGTTCAGACACCATTGGTTACTTCTAGTCGGCTGTTCATACATCTTGAGTATTTATGGGACAAAAAGTATCCTAGATATAACATTGTAATATTAGTTATCACTGTGCCAAGTTTCGTCAAAATTGGTTCAGTTCATTACTATCAGAGTGATACGTGTACACAGGGACAGACAGACAGACAGACAAAAATTGTAAATAGATTAATTTTGACTTCATTATCGATAACAAAGTCAACCCCGATTATAATTTTCAAAAAATATTTAATATACAGCTTTGGCCTTGTTACAGTTTGATTATAGTAGTAATAATAGAAGAAGATAGATTGCCAAATTTTGTTATTTTGTCAAATGCTTTTTCCTTGTCTTTATTATCCATATTAATTTTTATAGTTGATCGTCTCTGTGTTGTTTAGTCTTTTTTATCTTACCGTTGTTATCACCGGCTGTATTAAATCGAGGGTAGCAAACACATCGATAAGACTACCCTCACGTGCCGTTTAGTAATGTAAAGATTAAACCAATATTAGTTTCCCGTGTCAAAACAGAGTCGTCTGTTCGTTTTTTTTAATATCATTGATAAGTGCCCTCAGGACAGGTGTATGAGGTTTTTGTGACTTCCTATTATCATGTGTATACTTTATCGTTTCATTTATGTTAAGGGGCGATTTATCTCTAAAAGATAACTTGCTTAGTCTAGAAAAAGGTGTGGCTTTCGAGTTTGCAGCGGAGTTAACTCTAGCCTCTTAAGTATGCGTTATGTAAGAGTAAAATAATAGCAGAAATCCTTAAATATTGGCTTCAAAATCGCAACTTCAGTTTTTGTATCCGTCATCACTAGGCGTAACTACAGCAACAATAGCACCATCTCCTCTACTCGTATTCGTAATACAAAAATCTTCTTAAGCCTCAGTATAAAGAGAAGAGTGTATATTTTACTTTACAATCTGAATTTGCTATTATGAAGCCTTTAATAAGCTATTTCAACTATAGCTTTGCTATTGATAATAACGTCATTAGGAGGCGGAATACACCAACAAGTGCTTGCCGAAAGATTTCCATCTTGAAAACGAATGAATCTATAATTCTAAAGGATGATATTTAAATGGAGCATTTTTTCATAAAAACGAGATTAAAGTTAGAAACGAAAAACAGGTCGTTAGCTAGTTGTTCTTTAGCTATATAAATTACTAGAAATGGTTATAAACGAAAGAAACGAAATACACATATCAAACCTACACATCCAGTTCCCCCATCCCTTATGTCATCAAAAATAGTAAATCGAAGTCCCCCCACATCCTTTAGTGCTTAGATAATACTTGAATGACCTTTTCATGTGCCTATTATTATCCTTACTTAGCACGGTAGAAATTGCCCGGCGAAAAAATACAGCGCTACAACTTTACGAAGTTCGTATTACTTATTTCCATAGCATGTAAATTACCAGTAGGCACAACTAAATAAAACCAAATTTGCAAACTTTACGGTGCTTAACAATAACTATAAAAAAACCCCGCTAACTAAAAGAGAAACGTCAATTTGTAGAAATCAATCGGAGATAACAAACACTTTACGGCTCCTCCTTCCTTCCCACGTCCAGCGTCCGGCCGCAACAATACTTACGTTTTCACCTAAATAAACAAACGGACAATAATACCGTGCCAAATTATTAGCGGTATATAAATCGCTAGTGCTGTTCGACTCTGGATATTTTTTATTACATCGATAACATTGCTTTAGTTGATTTCCTGTAACTAATAAACTTCTCCATAGAGCTTTACACAATTTTCATGGATATATATACTTTTAAGCATAATTTAGAAATATTATCAGCTGATAACGAAGGATCGTAGGAAAGTTGAAAAAATATTCAGAAAGTTTTTTTTTTCTCGAACTGACAGATTCACCCGACTGCTTATATTCACAAAGCTGTATTCGATTACGAAATTTATATAATTTTAATCGTTTAAAATACTTAATACCGTACCTACCCATTAAAAGGAAATTTTTACCGACAGTGAGGAATAGTATATATAAAATCAAAAATCACATTGTTGCACTTTTTTTAATTTTTTCTAAGCCATTTAAAAGCAATCATGAGATTAATCGTCTGATTAACCGTATAAATAATATAGGGATAATTCACTGATGATTAATTTTTTTATGAAATCTCGTGTTAATGCTATTGAATATCTCATATAATAAAGATTATCGATAAAATATACGGGCATCCCTAGATGCAGTGGTCAGATTAGACGCCCCGGTGGGTCGAACTCGCACCGAGGCCGCACAAAGCCTTTTGTATCGTGTAACTCATTACAAAATTTACACCTCCGAGGTGGGACAGCGCGGCCGTGGCGTGCGCTCACACAACCGCATTCGCAAAAAAACCTTTTAAGGGTACCATAGGGTACTGTCTCCGGAAACTTTATTGTCTCCATCCAAGGTCCGACGGCGGCGACATTGATGAATCGCTGGAACCGACGTACAACTTTATTTATTTTTGTTTGTGTTACGTGCTATGAGACCTTTAATTTTTTTTATTTTCTCGTAAAAAAGGATTATGCGTATTATTATACTTTTACGTAAATTAAAGTTGAATTCTACTGAGAATTAAGAACACTCCGCTTTACTTTGCTTTACATGTATCTATTTTTTTTTAAGTTAAGTAAACTTTCACACAACTTTTTACAATGATACAAATTATTTTTTCCCTATAGCACATATTAATTTGAATATGTTTTAAAGATTTATCGAGAGAACCAATTTTTATGAACGTATGCTCCACATGATATATGTACGAACAAAGGAATCGCAGCATATCTCCTAACATAATTATAAATAATTTACCATTCAACCATTCAGCTATTCGGGCACGTATCGTCGAAATTTTCTGCCCGTTTCACAACAATTTAACAAACAAAGTTGATGGATGCGAAGCGGCACTGACAAAGAACCCATCGGGAATCCAAACATCGCGTCCAATTATACAGCCATGTGGAAAAAAATGTCCACCCGCAATATATCGACGACCAGACCGTCGAAATAAAAAAAAATCTATCTAATTGCGGATCAAGTCGAATTTAGAACATGAACGATGCATAGAAGTTTTTGTACAATTTAAATTTTAGTTCATTCCCAATTCTCTCCATTATAATTTTCATTGTATCCAACAAACAAGTTACCGATCCGATTTGATAAAGCCTTGCCAAAGGGTAACGACAGGATGACTCCACTAAGAAGTATGTGGATTCAAATTCAAATATAAACTTTTTGTAAGAAAAAGCACTGATAATAGAACTATGACATTGTGTGAAATGAAAGATTTCTCGTAAAACATAGAGGTACCTTCTGGCAAGCGCAGTTGAAAGCTTTTGAGAATCAGCATCATTTATATTAATGACAACAGTTGATGTTATCTTTAGACGTACCAACAATTAAATATTCAGCAGTATTTAAAAGACGTGACAAAAAAACTGATATCTACAAAAAAGAGAACGTCAAAGAAAATTTAATCTTAATATCAATAAATAACAACGTACAATCTTGACAATCAATAAAACATTTTTACAATAGTGTAATTGATTCATCATTTCTCAACGAAGTGATGCAGCAACAGCACAACAATTTGCTGTAACGATTTCCATAGCACTATCTCAGCAGCGTAAGATTAGAAGTAACATCATGTCTCGCTCCGAGCCTCTTGGCGCATGAATCTTCGTGGAGCTGACAACAGTACGCCCTTGTGAACCTTTGGCCGCAATACCGGCACGGGAACAGTTCAACACGATGACGCGGTACGTCTAACATATGACGGCAAATACAGCAATCTCTGCCAAAATTACAGTAATTCATTATTTATAGCAAAATTAGCAACGCAATTATAAACAAACTGGGATATTATATAATGACCCAACTACTAAGTTTGTCAATCCATAGTACATATATTTTTATGATAACATATGTTTTATACAAAAAACAAAATCTGCGTTTACTGGTACGGTAAGAGTAAATAGATTTTATAGATTCTTGTAATATGAATGTACCTTTCATTTTCATTCTTTATTTTTTCATTTTATTTTTTCATTTTATTCTTATCTTTTTATTCTTAATACTAGCTGATATCCACCCGCTTCGCTGTGCGCGTTTTATGTTTTTATTAGCGGAAAATGTATACACAAGTAAAAAAAAATACCAAAAGGTCAATGAAATAAAGGAAATAAATATACTAGAACTATCTACGAAAAACTTCTCATCGCGTCATAGTCCTGTGTCGATATGTTATGTATATTATGTAAATCAGAGGTGATTGAGTTTCAAAAGCACTGCTCTTCATTATACCTCTCCATATTACTCATGTGATTCTAAAAGATATATGACTGATTACAAGACAGGTTTTCCCTTAATGTTGTAGGTTATATTTTATTGCTATTACATCTTATTATATAATTAACGTATACAAACTCGTAGACGGTTGTTAGTTTAATAATATATAAACGAATCTTATAGAATTGTATAATAGCATTGCGATCTGGAACAAAATGTAAAACATTGTAATCTTATTAAGTATGTAGTGATTAAATTTACTAATTCAATACTGAGTGCAGACATTGTTAAGGAATTGCATTTAGTGTCACATATCAAAGGTCAAGTGACGTGACACTCCATTAAGGTCAATAAATCAGTCGCTCAAACCTTAGAGTTGCAATTACATGCGTCATTACGATCAAACACTTTGTAATACCTTCTAATACGAATCGAACATATGATATACTCAATCATGTCTCTACTACCTCAAAAGGAATGTACATTGCTGATATTTATAACTTTAAACCACCCAAGTTGTATCAAATTGACTAACGACGTGACATGACCAAGCAATTTTACATCCTTAATAAAATTGGTGTACACGTCTTTTTTTTATTATAATGACTGGAAATTAGTAGTAAAATAACGTAAATTCCATTACCGACAAAAAATCATTTCGCACGTCAAAATGTCACAGTGGGCCAGTGACAAAAAATAAGGAGAATAGTTTGTAAAGAATTACCTCGATTTACCCAAATTATGTTCTTGAATGTGGTCACTGAGTTGTGACGGCCTCCCAAACGCCATTCCGCAAACACTGCAGACATAATGCGACACGCCACCGTCTCTAGAATACTGTGGGAATTGTATCATAGGTAGATATGCATAATAATCTATCTGCGGCATGTAAGAAAGAATTCCTTTTAATGTCTCGGTTGATACCTTCAGAAGCGCTAAAAGCCCCAGGGGATCTGTATTCACCGCTATTGTCATTCTCTCTGATTTGGGATTATTAATTTCCTCTACAACTACCATTTTGTCCACGTTAAATCGGGCTTTGGATAATGAGGCTGTTACTTCTGTAGCTCGTTCTCTAGTAGGTATATCGAAAGTTATTTGAACGCCACAAGCACGATCTGAATGTCTGTTTATAATATCTTCTACGCTTCTTTTAACTCTGTTACTTTTAGCTAACTCTTCGCAGAGGATATCGTCGAATTGAGATATGCAAGTTTTATTAAGGTTTTTTCTCTTGGTTTCAATATTGTCGAAAGCGAACGTAGTTTTAGACACATTATGCGTCATATCACAAACAATTCTTCTTTTAAATTCACTGTTTGTTTTAATTTCAAGCAAACAATCATTTATTGACTGTATCAAATCGTTCAATTTACTTTCAACATTCGTCAGAGTCTGAGACTGTTGTACATTGTTATGAGATTTTCCAATTGTTTTCTTCAACCTAACAATATTCTTTGAAACCCGTTCACACTTTTGCTTAATTGTCTCTTCTTTAATATCGTCGATTAAACTCTCTTCACTTACTATATCGTTTAATTCTGTCTGGATTGCGGAATTTTTTAATATAACTCGTTTATTTACTCGTAAACGAGGGTATTTTATGGGTCGAGATTGATTTGAATGTCTTCTCCCAGTAGATCCCAAACTACAGTCACTGTCAACAACAATGGTGTTACCATGAAAATATCTACGTGAAGGCCAATTATTATTGAAGTGTTTAATACCCATTTCCCTGTTACACATCTGAAGATGCCCTTGCGATGAAGTAGGATAACAATATGGACGGCTTTCATATACACAAGGTTTATAATTAGAAATTTGTGGTCTATCATTATATTCATACGATTTATATAAACTATATGGATCTATGCTACCAGAGGCTCCATAAAAATCATCCAATAAATTCTGACATTGATTAGATTGTCTCCAACAATATTTTGTGTTATAGGAATCGTCAATCACATCTGGGCTAAGCCTATCTCGTGTGATGGGCGATTTTATATTCCTATGTTCATTGCCAGCACATTCGTGCTTGTTTTTTAATTCACTTATAAAATTATCCCATCTTTGTTGTCGCTTTTCTCGTTGTCTCGCATATACGATTTTACGAATTAGTTGTTGCAACCTTGCCTTATTAGACATATTTCTGTATACGAATTCATGGTTATAAAAATTATACACTGGGCGGCAATATGTTTCTTTATCGGCACATGTTTTCGCGTCTACACTTGTTTTAGAGTAATTACTATCCCGTAACAAAGAACTATGTGCTTTTTGAATATTTGACTGATGTATAACTGGATTATTATGCATTTTTTTAGAACACGCAACGTAATTTGTACCGCATGTTCTAAAATGAAAATTATCATCTGAATTTATTGTATTATTTTTCCTCAGTTTAACATTTTCGCTAACGGTATTTATATTATCCGTATAATCGTCACAAAATAGCAAATTTCTATTAGTAATAGATTCTCTTTTTGCAGCTTTATGCGTAGCTGATCGATCATCATGATTTGAACTTAGATTGCTATCCGTAAAATGATTTTCATATGTATTATTATTTTTTACATTACCGTGTTGCTCCTCTTTATTTTCAAGTATATTGTCTGTAATATAATCAAGATGATTAAAGTTCATAGTGGATACGAGTTATCTCTGAATTCATTATGATACCACGCTACAATTTAACAAGCAACCAAACAGATTCATACGTATTTGACATTCTATCAGATGGTTACGTACGGAAATTGACATATATATTATATTTAAAAACAAACACATACTTCTTACCTCTTTAGTGTACGCATGTTTCTATCATTTTCCAAAATAAATGCAAAACAGTACTTGAAGAAAACTTGAAAGATTGATAATCAACATTAAATCTAAAATAAATTTTATAACTTCACGGCATTTATTATTTTATAAGTGAATGTAAAATACTTGGAAACTACTTGCCCGTTATAAAAACCCAATGTAATGTCTTATTATCCATGAAACACGATTGGAATCGGTATGTCGGGCACAGCTTACGAGGACCGTGACAGCGAGACTGGACTGTCTGTCGTGCCTTTGAAAATACACCAAAAACGATGAAGATATATTCTTAAGTTCAATTCCAATTATGCTCTTAGTTTCTATTTAAATATCAACCTATCTAACTAAAACTTAATAAGACATCCCGTTCTAGGATCAGTCAACAGTCGTTACCACAATTGGAGTAAAAATATCGGTGATTGCCGGAATATCAAAGATATATATAGCTAGTTATCGAAGCCAAGTCAGTCTTTAAGTCTTATGGTAGATGAATATACACTTACGGATCCCAAACCATGACAAATTAAGAGAGCATTACTGTAATAAGTTTGTCATGTGTAATAGATACAATTATAGATATATACCGTTTGAACTCAGAATACGATACGCTTAAGTATGCCATTAGTGTAGGTATTACAGCTGATGTACAGTGGTCGCAATACAGAAGGACAGTATGTCCTACCTCACCCATATAATTCATAATTTCCTTACTTGATCAGCTCATTAAAAAGCATACGCCTTTTAGGAAAGAACTTTAATCTAAGGTCAGAGGATGCTAGTATCTAACATCAAAAGAGCCATCCCAACGGAGATAATTGCTAAAAGTACTAAATTAAATAATCCCGAACACGACAATGCCATCTTGAGATCCCAAATATATTTTCGTATGGAGAAAAAAACTTCGAATTGTTAATAAAACCATTTCGAAAGGCCCAAGTGAGGGAAACAAAGCGACTGAGTTCACCGACTTAGCAATATCGGTATGAGGTGTGTGGCCTCGTTCAGATCAGGATCAAAATATTTCGTCTCGACCACCCAAACGATACCGAAAATATCTTTATTTTATTCACACAGTGTACACATACGAGTGTTATTACGTCCTTTCTGACAGTTTCGCCTTATCCTCAAACGAGATTGAGGCTCGCTATTATTGAACAATCGTTAAAAAAATCATATCACCTCTAAATCTTCGCATGATTTAAAATCGAATACGATACTAATCGAAAACGCTTAAAACCTAACTATATACAGTTTGAATACCCGAAACGCGCGTGATAAACTTTTTATAAGAAGTACATTTGTCAGGCCCTTCACAGTTCCTATAAATTGTAATTTATCCAAATCTAATCACACAGTTTCATCACTACATATTATAAAACAAAGTCCTCTGCCAGTTCTGTCTGTCTGTCTGTTCGTGTTAAACTGAAAAACTACTGAGCGGATTTTTATGCGGTTTTCACCAGTAGATAAAGTGATTCCTGAGGAAGATTTAGGTATATAATTTGTCAAGACTATTTATTATCAGGGTGGGGCAACGTCCGCCGGGCCCGCAAGTTATAAACATAATTTTCTAATAGCACTTTAGACGCATTAGACAGACGTCATCCCTAAAAAATAAGCTATGGCAGCGAACATTTAGAAGCTCATTCTAATACACTTTTTTTAAATAATTTCAATGAAACATTTGCATAGTGTCAAGTTGTTTTTTATGTACCGGCCGCGGCACGCCCAGCCCTCGTTCGCAGGTTGTCGCATGATTATGTTAATTCCAAATACAAAATATTCATTGAATAATAAAGCTACCCTCACATTTTATCTCACGTTGTTGCTTTTATAGTTTTGTTTGACGTGTCTGAATGTTATTCTGTCCGTCATCTGTTGCTTTTTTTTCTTTTACTCATAAGTTTCTGTAACGGCTCGACTGGCGTCTGAACACAAATTTATTTTTGCGAAGTTAAATACAACATGCGTCATGTAAATGTTTATGTAAGTTTTATTTATTATATATATAAATATTACATGTTTTTTTTTATATCGAACAATTTACTCCATAGCCTTATAAAAAAATACGCTATTACGAGTATATAAATAATGGGAGCAAATTTTATGTACAGTGTAAACTCTTTATAACGAATTTCAAGGCTCCGAGCATTTTTTTTATAAAGATTAAAGTGCTTTCGTTATACGGAAGGAAGAGAAAAAATAAACCAAATTGAACCTATAACAATAATTTCTAATTTTATTACTATCAAAAGATAAATAATTCGAAACATATGTTATGTTAACTTTGCCTAACCCCAAAGGGTTTTGCTATGCCAATATTTGTTTTGCATTTTTTTTTAAGTATTTTGTGCATGTCTTGGGATGTTTATGACCTCAGGTATCTTTCTTAGAAATTTCGGCACCTCAAAAGATCAGTTTTGTAAGCTGATTATAAAAACAATTACACTGTTAAATATATTGTTGATGTGTAAATATGAAATTATTTCTTCGTAATAGAGAACGTCTGTTGCGTTATAAAAAGTAAATTAATGTATGGGTTTTGTGGTATACCAAACCAAATTGAACTAATTTCTACGTTATAGAAAGTGTTTCGTTACAAACGATTGACATTATAAAAAGTTTACACTGTATTTTTATTCTAAACAATTATCTACTGCATTATTTTGATCACTGTTTTATAGTTTAGGTAGAGTACAGTAATAGAATATAATGGTAGTCATTTTATGTTGATTTTTTAAACCTAAGAATTTGTTCAATATTACATACTGAAACAAAACATGTACTATAAATTTACCAAAAAATAAATATTTGATTTAAAAAAAAGTAAAATGGCTTAGTGGTTTTCGAGTTAACCAACAGATAGACAAAGATACACTACCTTCTATAATATGTGAGGATAGTCCTTCAATACGATCTTATGAAAATGTAGGCAAATGCTACCAATATAAATTAGCACCCTATTACAGCGCTGTGTAATCAGAATTTATATTTATATTTTTACCTCCTTTATACATACTTTATAAAATTAATAAACCAGTAACCATGCCCTTGAAGGGGTCGCCTTAGCAATGAATAGAGCGAAAACATGAACCCTGTGGGACCCCAAGAACCCTTTTGCATACAAAGATTAGCTGGTCACTAACTGTACAAATTCATAATAAAATATACATTGTACGTTTTATAACTAGTTATAACAGTTGAAATTGGAATGAAAGGAGTAATGGAAAATGAATAAAAATCTACATCCCTTTATCAAAAGCTATTGATAAGTCGTTTACCGCCAGACAGTATTATTGAGTTGAAGGGTAATCTACAGATGCTCTGGTTGTGAATGGACGCTAGTTTTATTTACATTCCTGTTTATTAAAGGAATGTAATAGATTCATACAGCTAACAGAGACTATACTGATGCAATAGTTGATTATAAAGAAGTGTGTTGACAATTATATTTGAAAAAAATCACACGAACGTAACGAAACTCGTTTAAGCTTAACTTTGACGATAAATAACATTATATCCTTTACTTATAGCTGCTATATTTAGTTACTGTTATGTATATACAAATAAGATTGACTGCGTGTCACAGCTAATTTCCAAACGTTTCAGCAGATGTTGATGAGACTTTGACTGACCGATAGAGATTCTTATTCATAGAGGCTAAACAGTATAGGTATATAGAAAATAACAAAGGTACCTCAACATCAGTAAAAAGATTATAGATATCAATTAATAATTAGAAAGAAAAACAATAACACAATGAAAAATAAGGTCATGTAAACATGTATTTCTACCAGGAACTTGGGTTATATTCCTTAAGAAACAGATAGTAAAGAATTTTGCATTTCGATGTTTTCATTCGCCTTGTCAACTAAAATCTTGTATATGAAGTATTCCACGCCACGTCGGATGGTTCGAAAAAAAAAATCCTAAATTTTGTGAAATGTTTTAGTGTACCCGTACCTGGTAAATTTTTAATTTTTTTTTTATTACTCGTTCAAAAGGGTTTTTTTTTTATTTTTTTGGACATAACTTTCATATAAATTAAATTTGATATTTTGTTTTTAATTTTTTGATTTACATGCCCTTTATAGAAAAAAAAATTCGATTTTTTATATAAACATTGTTCAATTCTTAACTTTAAATCAAATTTAAAAAATTGATGAATCTTCTACCCATTCCTCAACTTTTGAGCCCGTTCTGGTAAAGGGGTTTCTGTAATTGCTATTTATTTCTGATTTTTGAAAATTAGAACTACTTCAGTATTTCAAATCTCTTTTCGATTTCAAATTTGGGGGTATTACATATGTATTTCTATCATAATCAAAGGCGCAAAATTAGAAACTATCTTCGCTAATCAGTATCTAATAAGACGTGAAGTTCTTATGTCAGAAACGCAAGCATTACTGTGAACAGTCGTTTATTACATAAATAATGTACATATATTAAACTTTAAATATACTTAACGTGCTTCAATACACCACTATCCATTCTTAGACTCATCTTAATAAATGCCCAAACGATCGCTATCAAACAAGCTAACAACATTATAAACTAAGAATCTGAACGAGACGAGTATAAACAAATCCGCTTTGTCAATGTTCTACGTCAGAGTGGGACGGATATACACCATTGTATTTACAATAGTTTGTATACATGCATCCACGATTGTACTCCAGACGCACGAATAGGTGTTTTTTTTATTTTATTTGATCTTATTATTCATAGGTAAGCATTATTGTATCTCGGCCAGTTCTCGGGTACTGCTTGTTTGATTTTGGGGTTCTTCGTGACCATAGAGAATCCCTTATAAGGGTATTTGAAATGTAATCCTGTACTTTGTAATGTGAATTTTAAAATTAATCACACGCTTTGCTATGCCGGAACTCAAGTGGATTCTACTTGTCATTTAATAAGAAAATTACACATATTGTAGGTCCTGAGAACGGAGATAAGCTGCATTATCCATAGCTTTAGCAGTAACATACAGAGAGAATCAATCTTGACTGTTTATTTAAGTTTGCTTAAATAGTTTCCTTAAGCATAGACTGTATTAATTAGTGATGGAAATTAAAGAGTTGCATGCTAAACATAGTAATAAGAATGTCTCCTAAATGGAATGCTCAAATTAATTGTAATACGAACCTGTGTCAATCAATACAATACAATACAATGTTGAAACAATGTCATTGGGTTATCATTGCTTTGACCACCGACGCGACGACTGGTTCGCATTATTTCATATAAACGAACACAAAAAACCACTGATAATAAATAACACGTAAAACATTGAGAACAACTGATCTCACATTTTCAAATGTTTCAAACAGTAGCTAAAATAATAGTAAGTATACAAGTAAAAAATACGTCATCGAAATATTTTGAGGTAAAAATACTCATAAAAAAGGTAATATACGGAACCCGTGAACAATGTCGACGGTTTCGTCATAGAATTTTTTCTCACACCACGATTTTATGTGAGGAATGTGAAGTTCGTAAGATTACGCTGCCCGTCGGCGGCACAAAGTCACGGTTGGTGTAGCCCATAGCCCTATTGTTGGCACACCGTCAATGGACTCACCCATTGATACTCCGCGTCCTATTCCCTGAATCTCCATTCTATTTACCTTTAATACCGTTCATAACACTCACAAAGGCTACATCCAATTTAAAATACCTACATCGTATTTATTTAACCAGCACTGTTATTATTTTTCGTAGTGAGCCCCAAATTATCTTAAAAAATTAATCAAACTAGGTATCACGGAAAACTGGATTATGAGTTGTAATCTTAAATTATTGAAAATATGTTGTGGGAGTAATATATGAGTATATAGCTCGATTTGTGTACATAATCAAATCAAATCAATTATTTATTTAATAAATTATTTAATTGTTTAAGTAAGGTATTGTAACAGAATGTATCTACTGTTAGTCATTCTGTGTCGCCTTAATTTACTTTCAAACTTATAACTTATTCCATGTACTACATAATATAATGAAACATATACAAGAATATGGTCAATGAATAAACTTATAATATAAAAAAGATGACAATTGCGTCATTAGTTTTCAAGTTATAAGTACATTAACGAAAAGAGAGCCTTTTATAATGCCAAGATAAACTGACATGAAGCTTAAACATCGTTTGGGTGATTTTAAACCTACTAAAAGCGCCTTCTCCATTTGACTCAGACTATTATAGAAAGAAAAGGTAAAACTCAAACTTCTGCAGACAGACACGTAACTGAAACGTTTGCGACACTAACGGCGCTAGGTATTTCATAAGCTCATACTGAATAATTAGGTAATTCGCGTCCCTCGTCACTAAATTCTCTCATGTCATCATCGAGTAGTGTAGAAACGATTGTTTCGTTTCCCGCTACACTGCACCGTGGGAAACAACACTGGAATCCGTATTATCTTATCTTCGAAGTCCGCACAATCGGCGCTATGTTTGGAAAGACTAGCCTTTTGTTATATTTGCCTAAATAGTTTTGTACATTTCGTTTTTAAACTTATGTTTTTGTGTTAATGATTATATCATCATCAGCCTGTAAGAGACCCACTTCAGGGCCATAGAACTCTTCCCGAAGGAAGGCATGGACATAATCACCACGCCAGCCCACGACGTATTGGTGATGTCAAACGCTAAGAAATTCACAGTTCTGTTTTTCCATATACAGTAGTACTACAAGAATATATCTCAGGTTCAAGTTTCTTCACGATGTTTTCCTTCACCGGTAGACAATAGTGTTACAAATTTAAATTAGTAAATGTACGCGAATTCTGAAAGGTTAGTTGGTACATGCCCGAATTCGAACCTGCGGACATCGAAATGATATTCCACCAGTCAAACCACTAGACCACTGCAACTTTTACACTTTAAGATTGTATAGTACATATGAACAAGTACAGTTGAAGAAGACGGTGGAAGGCGTGTGATTAGTGGTAATCGACAAGCACCATTTATGGCATTCCATGTTTACCAGATGGCAAGGTATTGTAACTCTGCCAACTGGATTGCGGTTAGGCATAGTTGTGTCATGTTCCAGAATCAACCAGCGTTACACACCCAACAGGTGATAAATTTGCAAATTGCAGGCCAACATAATAGCAAGGAATATTGATGAATTGTAGATGTATGGTAGTGTAGAAAACTTAATGATAATGTAGGTGTTTTTCCTTGTTATAAATATAGGTTGCATTCGCATATGTGTATAACAAATATTAAATTATATTAACCAAGCTCTTAATTTACAAGACTTCAAACCTTCGAGGAATCTTAATTGACTCTACATGATCCCTCGTGTTCTCATATTATCGTGCTAATTTACATTATTTCACAAATTATAATAGTTATTAATGTATGATTTTAATAGCAGTTATTTCGGTTATTATGTGTGGCAAATAAAAGGAATATCTTGAAATCTTTAGCGCAGTATCAAACATTTTTTTTTGATATGTATAAAAAATGAGCTAGGCTACGAAAGAAACGAATGAGAAAAGATAATATATGGCAAAAATGCGAATGTTAAGATAGATGTGTGATGTGACTAGAGTGAATAAGATTCAGAATGAGTATGTCAGAGGAAGAGTGAAAATAGCACCAGGGACAGAGAAGTTGAGGAATAATAGCTTAGCATGAAACGGGCATATTATGAGAAGAGATGAAAGTCATGTAACCAGAAAAACGTTGAGTATAAAGATGGACGAATATAGAAATAAAGGAAGACCGAAAAAGGTAAGGATTGTGTGAAAAATTATATGCGTATGAAAGGTGTGAATACTGATATGACATCTGATAGGCGTGTGTGGAAAAGGTAAACATGTTGTGCCGACTCTACTTAGGCGGGATAAAGATAAGAAGATGAGGACCATGCCGGGGTTCGAACCTGCATTGACATTCCACCGATCAGAAGGAAGACTAGATCTCAATAAATTACAATTTACGATTTGAAGCAACCATTAACACTGACAATTCACAACTAGACTTGATACAACGCAATATTCTCTTCCAAATTACGCTTCATTTGTATAGAATATTTTTTGTGATTTGATGCTATCGTTTGATGCTAAAGACAATTTCAATGATGACCGAACGTATACCAAACTTGAAAGTTTTACTGAGAGGTTCCGTTTTTTATGAGTCCATAGCGTCGTGTTTTTTATCAGTGATTTTACGGTGAGACGCGTTCCCACACGCGCCTTCCTCTCTCTCGGACCTTATTTTTTATTGCACTTACATGCCTTGACGACTATATTACTCCTGAATATATGGACAGAACTCCGTAGAAGTGTGTTGCTTATCATACTAGCGGTGCTAGCGGTTTCACACACGCTTAACCCATCCAGTCCTCAGTGCTTGATACCGCGCGGCGTACCACACACGTTTTCTGACCAGACTTTATATTCTTCTCAAGGGTCGTAGTGTGATATTAGGAAAAATAAAAGAAACCATTTCAATTAAAAACAACAATTAGAATCATGATAAATTGAACGTTAAATAAACATCTCGCTAAATCGTTTGATAGTCGTATAAAGAACAAACAAGAAGCGAGAAGTAAACAGCTCGCTGACTGGTGCCAGACATAGACGCGACGTCGCGTCGTGTCGTCTCACACAACACTAAGTTGTACTATATCACGCTACTGCTATGTGAAGTTTCGTCTATACTATATTAATTAATAATACTTTTGTACACGTCGCTTGACTGGAGTTCAAGACAATTCAACTACAACCGGCAACGCGTTATAGAGTCACAACTCGCTGCAATGCAATTTGAAATGCATATTATTTAAACGAATAGCGGGCATTGATCATTTCTTTTGCATATTATTGGCATAATAACTTCCAAAAATTAAATCGAGACATCTTTAATCTAATCTAATAAAATTCTTTAAGCTATGATTATTAATAATGGATATCTTTTAAAATATACAGAATGCAAATCTATGATCTTGAGAAAAATGAGGGATGTTTAAAAATATGCGTTAATGACAGACAAACTATATTTTTCCTTGAGGTATTTAGCTCATTCCTAAGTCACAGTCATCAGTCGAAGCGAGCTAATGCTATGATATATTTTTTCATATATTCATAAAGCGCTACTCTTTTTTTTTTCGAACTGACTACGCTATTGACCTAGCAAGGTCTTAACAGCTTCACCGGACTAAGTAAAGCGCTACTCGTTTATCGCAAACGATGTAGGACGTGAATCTGTTAATAATTTTCCCACAAACACATAAAACTCAACGGATCACGTTATGTACTAAATAGACAGACAAGGGATTTTTTATAGATTATTTTCATTTGCTAATAAATAACGTTATTGGTAATAAAATAACTTTATTATTTGTCGTCGGATATTTATTGAACGATACAGTTTAGATATAAATGGCTCATAAAAATGAGAAAAATAAGGTACGTTGGAAATAGTCACTTTTATTCTAATAATATTTATGATGATGATGGTTATGGACATAATTTGTTTCCGAGAAAAGGCAATGTGCGTAAACACTATGTACTATGGCACCACACAATCTTATAATTTGAATATACAGTAATAATAACTGAAACCAAATTATAAATAATACTTTGATCCAGTGAAGTTGTGAAGACCCATCAGATCAATAGCTTTATTCATTTCTAAAAAGACCGTTAAGATTTTTTTCTTTAGAATTGTGTTATAAAAGGGAGTTTTTATAATACACCAAAAAAATGTAAAAATTTCCATTACCTAGGTATATTATATTTATTGAGTGCTTTATGTTGATTTTTACCGAAATTTCGACCTATATAGACCCTAAAGTATAGTTTTTGTGATAAGTTTGAATGAACAATATTAAGGTTTTACTAAAAGTTGAGTCTAGATTTCAAAGTAACTAGTTACAGGTTGTATCTCATTTTTCTCTCAATTAGAAGCTCAGGTGAACTGAAGGCACTCAGTATTTCCAGGAGCTTTTGGAAAGTATGTCAAATTCGAGTGTTCTGTACCACAGTTATAGAGAACTATTTGATTGTTTCCCACAGTGGGGCACATCACGCGCCTCACTTGCCCACTGACACTTGTCTCGCCTCATTCACCTTTTTTGGGTTCCCCTCGACGAAATTCTCGACACTTGATCCATTACAACTACCTAATTATTTAGTATAGTAATTTTAATAATAGGAATGAACATAAATCATAAATTATTAAAATATGCAAAAAAAAAACATAAATTTGGTCGTGTTGAAACAAGTTATACAAAATATCTTTGAAATGATTTGAAATATGTTTGGCACTGCAAACTTAGACTGTTGTATCTACAATTGTTTTGCAACGTATCTTCTACATTATTACTGACATTATCGAGTAGGTAATAATATTACTCTTGTTAGAGCTTTTGTGGCATCTCTGAATTCATGATCTGTGGTTTTGGTTCCCGTTCAATTCAGTAGCGCAAAATAACCGATATATTATATATGTATATATTACGTAATACACAATCAATATTACAAAATATACAGCCAAATAACACAAGATTATGAATAAAATATAAAATCCACTACATAACATTCCAAGATACCGCCAAAAACTCGATTTGAAATGTTTGGATGTTGTATTTGGAAATATAATTTTGCTATATACGCGCACAATATTTGAGCCAATCATGAAATAGTACGTTACCGTCGGTTCACACTTTATTACTATTGGTTATTTTCTGGCATCCGACAATTGATTTGTAAATAACAGTTGTATTAAAGTCTTGAATATATCACACGCAAGCCTACACTTATGACTATATTCAGAGCGGTCAAAAAGTTTGACGAGGACTGTACCGTTAGCAAAATTCGACTTTTATCTATGCATTTATTATTGTCGTCTTTTGTAGACGACTTTTTGTTTGTTTATATTCATACGATTATTTATGATTCTATTATTATTTTATTCAAATTGATTTAAAAAAAATATGCAACGATGTAAACAAAGTAAGCGTATAAATCCTGTTTAAAGAAATCATGAAACACGAACTATGCTATCATTTATCAAACATCTTTCATAATTTTTTCCAAGTATTATACATAATACGTGAGTATTTAAGTAGAATAAAAAAAATGTGTGCGTGTACTAGTGTACACACGTAAGAAGTGAAACTTGTTTAAGGCCTTATTTTTCGCAAAATGATCTATATGCAACTTTCCAGAAATTGGTTAAAAAAAAAAAAAAACCCTTTCTTTCTTTATGGCAAACAATTTCATTAATATATTAAAAAATAAAGTTACATTAGATAAAGTTTAAACAAAGGGATTTTATTATCATAGACATGAATACAAACAAGATGGCGCGTAACGGAAAAATGTGACGGTAAATTTTTTCCAACGCCGATAAAGAAGTTTCACTTCAAAAAGATTAAAACAGGTATTTAATTACATTAAATAAAATTTTATATAACTTAATTAATATGCGGAACCTTACAACAATTTGCAGTCAAACTACCTTATTTTAATATACTTTTTAAGCAACCGAGATACCTGGAGCGCGCCACCGGGCGGCGTTTTAACGCTTTGTCGGCGCATCGAAACAAAATGTAATGTATCGCTTGCCGTGTAATCCATTGCTGGTTAATCTCGTAAGTAATTTGTAGATAGTGAAATAGAGAAGGAGGTGGACAGCGTGATAGGAAACAGTTCGGTTGTTAGGCAATATAGGGCGTGTCGAACGGAGATCACGTATCATCGGTCGCGTTCCGGGAAAGTGTTGGCGAAACGCTCGAGACGGTCGCTTGACAAATAGAAAAGTGGTGACCTGACGCTACGTTATTATAGATTTTACTGCCCGGTTTATTTGACCGTGTTTCGAAATGAACCGTCTAAAATAATTGGAGTGTATTATATAAATACAAATCGAACGCTTATTTACACAGGAAATTAATCTCAAATTTGAAAAATAACAGTAACTATAAGGTTAATTTTATGTAACGAATATGGTATTAAACGTTATGTGAGGTAATCCATAGAGAATGATGTTTAAGAGTATGATTTTTTTTTACGGTTAGCGCTTGACTTTGCGTTTTTTGAAGTGAAAACTTCTTTAGGTGCGTTGAAGTGTTTTGGCAGGAGATAAACTTATAATTTCTCGTGATGACCTGGTAGTAAGCGTGACCGACGGTATTGCCATCGCGCCGCTTGCGTCACACTAGCGACGCGTAGTATAGCAGCCTGTGTAGATGTAATATTGATATTTTGTATTGAGATTGTTAAGCCCATCATATGTTTGATTAATTCATAAACTGTATAAAAATGTATAATTATTGTAACTAATACACTTGACGTTGAAGTTGCTAGTCGTGGGCTATGGGGTTGTGTGAGTTCGTGAAGCTCACGAGGTGCTTAGCTTAGTTTAGTAAGATTAGCATTGTTTCATCCGTTACAGCCCAAGCCGAGGTTTGGCCACCTTGGCACCCTTGAGCGTGTTGGCAAGCGGCTAAGCGACATAAGCACTCGCCCTATTAACGCAGTGAAGCTGTGAACGCAAATAAGGCCGACAGCGTTTTGTTAGTTCGAAAAATGAAAGGGCTGAGGAGAGATATCATAGAATAATTAACTATACTATTCGCGCAAACCATATGCTAATAAAGAGTGACAGAGATAGATACGTCAAGCGGATTTTAATGTCTAAAGGCTGGTATGGGCTGCATGAATATATGAACGATGATGACGTATGGAAATGACGGCACTCTCTATGCATTCATCAAAAACGAATGTAAATATCTATGTTTATAAAATATGTATCATGAAAAGATAAACAGATTGAGTTTCTTGCTAATTCTTCTCGATGACCGAGTTGTTTTGTGAACCGGTGGTAGCTTTGATGTTCATAAGCGCCTATAATGGCCTAAATTGAACAAAGTATTTTTTTTTATTTGTATTAAGATGCCTATACGCTTTTATTCACCATGAAGGTTAGTGTAAAAAAGGATTGTGTGGTTTTATAAAACCACGGTAAAAGTGAAACTTTTTTTCACACTATAGACATTTAACTAATTATAGTCTATACACTACACGGTCAGCTGCTGCGAACTATAGGCGCCGCCATATTGGCCCTAGCTGCTCTGACGAGCGCCTTTCACTTTATCCCTACTCCGCGGCCGACCATCACGCGACATGCAACACACAGACGAAAAAGTTTGAGACCATGTAATAAAAGTTTCACTTTAATAAAATTATAAAGTGTCCGCTTTATAATGTATGTAAGGTACCTTGGTTTATTAAAGGAAAAAATACATCAAGTTACGTTTAAGCAATTACTTCGTTACGAGCAATATCCGCTTTAATGAAGCTTTATAAAATTCATGAGAAAAACACATTTTCTCAACCGTATGATATGTGACCTAATGAAAAGTTTATTTTTAATTTGTAAGAATCGTAGCCGATAGGGATTCAGTGAGGCCTGAATGAACATTTGGAAATTTATCACTGATATTTATTAAGCTTTATTAAAGGAATAACAAAATGTAGAAGTTAGCGAAGTTTTTTTTAGCAATCAATCTTCTAGTAGATTATTACTGCCATTGTCGAGTAGGTAATGCTATTACAAGTTTCTTGCGATCATTTCAATGAACTAACAAGATGGTGGCCGTCCTGTTAGAACTTTTGTGGCATCTTATAACTCATGCATGTATTATTTTCCATCCACTTCACTTGTGCACAATAACCAAAGTAGGTATATTACGTGAATCACCACCAATGTTACAAAACATAGAACCAAATAACACAAGATTATGAATAAAATATAAAATGTACTACCTACATGACATTCCAAGATCCCCCCAACACATTAGCAAAATTAAAAAAAACCGGTTGCAGTGTTGCTATTATAATGACTCAGATTTCGAATAAAGGAGGTAGGACAGCAAATACTGTTCCGAACACGTACACAACCTTCTAGGAAGACCGCACAACCCCTCATATTGTCGCTAGAAGGATAATATTGTCGATTTTTATATAGATAACTAGTTACCCGTTCCGGTTTCTCTCGCAAGATAAACATTTTTCTTTGTTACTTGTTACGTATGATTTGAAATCACAAGATTTAAAGACTGCGGTCGGCAAACGGCGGCTCTTTTTCTCCTTCACTGTGGCTCTTCCACAAAATGTTTAGTGCAGACACGTAACATTAATTACTAACTTGCCTTGTAAAAGACACATTGTTTTTGATACGTAACTCTACAGAAAAGAGGCACTTTTTGAGAAAGCAACAATACCACGGTTATCCGCTCGCAAAAAAAACACATATTTAGCAAAGGCAAGCTCGAGAGTGTACTTTAAATCCTAATTATTTTTATAAAATTGTATTTCTTAAAGCAAAGTTTAAGATAAAAAAAGTATCTTTCAATAAACTTTATTTTATATTTAATATTTGGCTCTTTTGGATGACGAGTTTGCCGACCACTATTCTAAGATATTCATGTAAATGATATGTCACCAAAAACAATTTTGATCTAAATTACTTCCTAAAGGTAACTGACATGTTTAATGGGATAATATTTAATAAAATAATAATTAAAACAAATACACAGATAAGTTTTTTTAGAAGTAAGACTTCTTATGGCACGCTACGGAAAAAATTTCGTTACGCGTTAAACGTATGGTAGGTATGTATTTGTTTGTATATTGTGTAAGTATGTATAAGTGTCTGTCTGGGTCTAGTAGTATACAATAATAAATTAATGCATAGTATGTATAATACGGAACTTTGTATAGTATATAGTTTATGAGCATTCTCATATGTATAATTTAATACATATAACCCAAACAAGTTTCATTTCTTGCGCGTGTACACACTGATACCGCAATGTTTTTTGTTATAATATAAAAATTTAAAATGATAACTGTTAGCTATCCTTGTGAAATAGACACTGATATAACTTCCATGAATTTTCTGTTGGTCCTTTAAGTTCATTAGTTTTATTCTTTAATCTATGAGACACGGAGAATCTAATTCCTCATATAACTTTGACGATATATCTATGTTTAAGTATTTTTGATTTTACATATACAAATCTTAGAACATTTTCAATTTAAAGTCTAAATATCAGAGCGATGAGTTTTCATTTGTCAGTCCTTTCTGTTATCTGTCGGCGTATGAAAGTTAATTCTCAAGCAAAAACGCTGGCCCGGGATTCGCTTTCCGGCGACAAATTTATTCGTCCACCCGAAAGCAATTATCGTGGTATTTATAGACACGCCATGAGTAATGTAGACTTTCACTGGCATTGTTTTAGACGTGACTGCGAGACTATCAGCTGAGCGGAAACGGACGTGACGTCACGGGATGTTACCGTAGGTTCTGTCTCGGAGCCACTAGCCGCGCATCCTTCGACTATACTTGTCGAGATGTGTCTCAGTGCTTCTTTCGCTTTTGCTCTTTTGCTTATTTCTAATACGCTTTACAATCCATGGTCCACAACGGAAGACGGAAATAAATTGAATAATCTATGCCAAATTGAAGGTTCAAATAACGCTTCATAATTGTTGGGATTTTTATTTGAAAGTAGTTCTTGCTCGCTGGTCTGTTCCCGTTAATGTAGATTTAAATTATCTCTCGGAAACGATAATTTTCTTTTAGTTGACAGGTGTGCTATGTAACCACTTTATCTACTGGTGAACGCCGCATGAAAATGCGTTCAGTAGTTTCTGAGTTTATCGCGAACAGACAGACAGAGGTAACAGAGGACTTTCGTTTTATAATATGTAGTAATAAACGACCAAGATTTCGGCCCGGTGATGATAGTAATGATGGTAAGGTCATAGGAACAATAATAAATTGACTATTTCCTGTTTGAGGCTCACTAAAACCAATAAAAGTTTTTTAGGTAATAGTATTAGGTTTTATTACAAAGTCCTGAAGCACATTACCGATTTGCCGCATAGTGAGTTCAAGCACCATGTCTGGCGGGTTTTAATGTCTAAAGACTTATTATAGGGTGGGTCAATATGTGAACGATACTGACGTCTCGAAATCGCGCTCCTCTCTGTGCATCCACCAAAAACGAACGTAACTATGTTTGTAAAAAGATGTGTGATGAAAAGATGAACCAGATCGAGTTTGTTGCCGGTTCTTCTCGATGAGAGGGTTGTTTGTCAGAACCGGTGGTAGCTCTGACGTTCATAAGCGCCTTCTCAGGACCTACATTGAATAAAGTATTTTTGATTTTGGGCATCAACTGTATCTGTACTGCATCGCGACTACAATACACAATGAGTTACACCCACCGAAGTATCACATTTGGGTATCTCGCGTTCCGGGATCAACCGTGATAGAAAAATACCCGAATGGATGGTGACCACAAAGCAAACCCGGACAAACGGTGATGTCTCATGATGAATGGTCGCAATATTTTTGAATTGCAAAAGAGCATTAATTTGGTATGAAATCGACGCGGGTGGAATCAAACCCAGGACCGCACGGCACCGCCCCTCGCAGATTAGAAAACTATCCAAACTTCAAAAGAGCCGCTCAAAGATCGCCGCGATCTATCCTAATTATCAAAATTTACCTATAGTTAATAACCACGCGACAATCTATCTTATAACTGTAAATACAAAGCACAATTTTGTTTAAAAAATTATGTCTATCACAAAAACAGCAATAGCAAGTATCATTTCGGCGAAATAATTACAAGAAGCCCGTGCGATTTATATTTTAATATGTTACAAACAAAAAAATATAACAAATATTAGCGTTAAGGTGATTAGAAGGCCACCGGAGTCGTTTTGAAAACAATATCTTGAATTATATACGCCCCTTTCACGGTCCACTAGATAAGGCAATTGAGTACAAGCGTAGGGCTTGCGAGTTCACAAAACCGTTTCCAGATTCGTTTTGCGATAGTTCATTGTTTATGATTTTTTAAATCTGTATCATCAATTCAGGCACTGAGTTTTTGGCAGAATCATAGAATGTCCACGTAGTGGTTTTTTATTTTTTTTCGAACTGGCTGCGCTATTGACCTAGCAAGGTCTTAACAGCTTCATCGGACTACTAAGGCGAGCTCTTAAGGCACTCAGCCGATTTTATTTGACAACTAGCTCAAGGGTGTACGGCACACCTCGGCTTGGGCTATTGCCTGATACATGCAATTCGCGACTTATCTGAGCTAACCTAAGCTAAGCTAACTATTCATACATATATGAGTTGTTGAAACATATATGTGTACCAGGCATACATACCTCAACAACTCTTATATATATTTCGTATCGGATAATTTTCTAAACTATTTCAGTTTGATAAGGGAACAAATAAAACTCTTCCACTTGCATGTGTAAGCGTGTATGCGTGCACGTGTGTGGAGGTGATATGTGTTATGTTGTCGCAGCGATGTAAGATTTTGTGTCACTGTATCGCGCGAGCAGCGCACTCAAGGGCTCCACGCCGAGGGAACGGACATAGGCTTGAGCCGCTGCCGAGGGGGGTTTAATCTGGTGTGCGGGAGCGAAATTGACCCCAGTCCACGGCGGCGTGATATGTGGTTACACGAGCGTGGGCGTGAGCACGCTCTGTTTGTAGAGATAGGCTGGTACTGATCGTTCACTGCCGTTATTTCATCGGGAACCCTCCCGGTAGAAATATGTCACGGAAGTCTTTTATAATGTGCAGCGTACGGTACGGGTTCGTATTCTGTGGCGGATACCACTAACGGACTGGGATGATTCACGGCTTTTTCAAAATAACTAATCGTAAGCGATTTTACGTACGCTCAGATAGAAGGCATCTCTAGGTCCCAATGGAGGTTTTTTATATTTTATTCATAGTCGTTTACGTAATATAGTTTGGTTATTGTGCACAAATGAAGTGGATGAGAAATAATACCACGGACCATGAATTCCGACTATTTCGATCGAAGTGGTGCCCGAAAAAACTATCACTAAGCCATCATTGTGTTCGTCAACGGAGATATTTCGAGTCCGTCTGATTACATCAGTAAAGGTGTCCTAACTACTAGAGTAATATCTAACCTTCATCTATATATTTATATGTAGTTCCTTGTAGTACTACGGAATGTTTAGATATAAATAATATCAATACTAGGGTATGTATATGCCAGAAATGGACAAAAAGCTTTTCCCAAGGGAACATACGAACTTTATCACACCAGTCCACGACGTGTTAAGAATTTCTAACTCCAAAGACCCTGTCTTTGAAGTGATAACTTCTTTAGGCGTGTTGAGCGATATTTTTGGAAGCAGATAAATTTGCAATTTCTCGTCATGACATACTAGTAAGCATGACCGATGGTATTGCGATTGCTTGATATTTTGCAGCTCATCATACGTTTGATTGATTAATAGACTTCATAAAAATGTATATAATTATTGGTGTGAGTCTCAATAGATATGAAAACCACACTAATGTTTTAATATCAATAAACAAATCTGAAATTTTAATATTGTCATTCACACTATGATTAATATGGAAATTAAAAAAAAAACACATTTATTTCATTGTTTTGAGTTTTCACTTCTGTCGGCAGTCCTTATGACTGCCTCGACGTTTTTTTATCGTGGCAGGCAAATGCCTCAAAAAATATGACGTGCGAATATGAGATTGCTATTATATAAGTAGTAATCAATAAACCAATACGAATTGAAGTATGTGTTATAATAAAATGTAAGGGTAATTTAAAAATATCGCCAGTGTATAGTTGTGGTATGCGCGCGGCGAAGAATGCGCGTCGTGAATCAGTGCGCACTCGCTTGGTATCGACGATCTAAAACAAACAGATCACTGATTGAAAGGGATTCCGCGACGATTACGTGCCAATTTAATTACAATCCTGTCTACTTATCTCTGTATTCGTTTGGGCCCTATATATCTATACAAGCTTCTGTCCGCGACTTTGTCCGCGTGGAATAGTTACGCTTAGCGCACGCACCGGAAGCTCTAAAAAGGAAAAGAAATCTCCGATTTTAAAACATTCTTCCTCCGATCCTCTCGTATTACTCTTACCGTGATGCCTATAGCCTTCCTCGGTAAATGGGCTATCTAATACTAAAATATTTTTTTTAATCGGACCAGTACTTACCAGGTTAGCGCGTTCAAGCAAACAAACTCTTCAGGTTTATAATATTAGTATAGATTAGGATGGTTCTTAGCAGGGGTGTTTTCGAATTTCTCTGCTCTCAGGAGCTCAAAGGTTTCCGAATTAATGAAGAATAACCTCTGAAAATTTGAGCTCTTAATATTAACTCTAAGATCCGCATTCCAACCTAAGTTGCTTATGGAAATAACATAAGAAAAATTTGCTTCGTTCTTTACATTTTATAGAGAATTTACGATCTACAAAAAAAGGTTTGATAAATGATTTTTCGTTGTGTCTATTGGTTTAAAAGTTATTCGAGCTCAAAGTTTAATTTTTATATAATTTTCCATATTATCAAGCATACTAATGAAATAAATACTTAGACTATACCATTATATAGTGTTTATATTCATAGAATAATTCTAACACTTCGATTATAATAGAAAATATTAAGAAGCAAAAGGTGACTATGTTGAAAAGTTTTGACAAAGGTTCAGAAAAATTGAAATTTTGAAATCAAACATATAAGAGTTATATTTGCAAATGTTTATCAAAATCAGTTCAGTTGTGTTTATATGAAAGAGCAACAAACATCTATCCATCCTCAGAACGTTTCTCATCTTTCATCACACAGCCGGGCCCGGTGAACGTTGTCCTAGCTTAATAATAAAAAAAATCCTAAAAGTCAACCGCAGCGCCACCTACCGGGTCCAATTGTGAATCTAAACCATTCTTGAATACACCTGAACATACAAAAAAATCATCAAAATCTGTCCAGCCGTTTAAGGAGCCAGCCAGGACTTCAATTAAACACACATGGACAGAAGAATTATATATATTATATTACGGTGCAATTATAATAAAAATGAAGAATGTCTAAGTATTTAGCAAACAAACTAAAAAACATGCAATTGGAAGAGTACAATTTGCTACGTAACCGTAGATACACTGCCCAATCAAATCACGTGTCCGTTTGTCGCGCTGTAATTATAGGCAGATCTGTCTAACACCTTTTTCAGAACTGTGATTAACAGCTTCCTACACTGACATCGTCATGTTTATAATACATTGATACACGGGTTCAGCATAGACCGTTCTGTGTTGATTCACTTATTTACAGTGACGAATGACTGATGATCACGCAAAAGATCACACTTTGATGTTCTCATCAAAGATTTCATATAAGCATAGAATTTTAAAATGTTTGCTTTTGTTCATTAATGCCAATTAACTGGTGGTAATACTGATATCATTATACAATAGTATTTGACGATGTCTCTATCGATAAAATAAATTACCAGAATAAACTGCAGTGTAAACGTATTTATAACGTCTTTCGTTAGAACGGAAAACTACGATTATATTAAAATAATAATAATATTTATTAAAAACAAAGCAAATGACAAAGATACTTACTGAATCTATGACACTGAATTTAATTGAATAACCTATGTATTAAGTACACTAGTTTATCATCGTACCAATAGTAACTATCGTTGACACCTGTACTAATGTTCAACTGTGTCACAGATGTCAAAAATTGTTATAATTGGTTTTAATATTTTATTACTCTTTGTGTTGCTTTGTGTACCTCCTAAACAATGGCAGTAATAAACTAGAAAATTGTTAGCCAAAAATAAAATAATACAAAAAAAACTTACCTTAATAAAATTGAATAAAAACAATCACTAACTATATAGAAAAGGATACGTCGTGATGTTCTCTGCTGAATTTCCAATACAATCATCAAAAATTATTCCACAATGAATGAACGCGATTAAGGAAGCACCTCAGCTACGACCTTGTGTCCACTTGGTTGTACTCAGAGGTCGCTGATTGTTTCCTATATGGCGCCAAGACTAACGACCGAGTCTTGTTTAGAATATAATAACAACTACTTCAAATACAATCTTGCTGTAATTGCAAGTATAATATAAATGATCTAGGATTATTTACTAAGAATTAAACAAGATTTAACTTATACATAATTGCTTCCTACAACTAAGTCTGTAGAGAAGAATACACATACTACTTTCAATTATGGCTAATACATCATTTGAATTTGCCATTATGAAGCTGATATTTAACTTATTCTGTTAATATTATAATTAGAAGTCGGGAAAAAAATGCAAGAATCGTACTTTAATGCTGTTAAACACATTGACAAGAACAAAATATAAAGTAAAAGGAAATAGTACAGTACACGAAATTACTAATCAGACAAAGATAAAATAATAATATAGTTGCTCCTCAGTTTTAACTATCGTTTCACTAGTGGTACACTGTTTTTTAATACTTTGAGTGTCGTAATTGTTTTTGTATAAAATTATTTAGAATTGTCAATATTCTAGCAAAAAATATATTTTGTAAATGATTCTTGTTTTTTTCTGTGGCACTGTTGTTAAAGGTTTTTAATTAAAATTCATGTTGAGAATTACTTCATTAAGTGAACTATTTACTTTATGAGTAAATAAAATCTCTTTAAACTGAAAATTAGATATTAAGTAGATGGAAGACTAAAAAAAAAGAAAAAATATTCTATGTTACAAATAAATGGTAAATGAAACAATTCATAAACAAATGTCTGTTACTCTTTCACACAAAAACTACTGAAAGGATTTTAATAAAACTTTACAATAATACAGTATTATAACTTCAAGTAATAAGTTATGTATCTAAGATTAAGAAAGAAGTAGCATATGATAACTTTAATTATTTTTAGGTCGGTAACAGAGGGTGGTATGTTGAATAACCTCTTCATGACTTGGAAAATTTGTGGAAAACGCAATAACGATCCAGTTTCCTAGTAATAAATATTTCTTGTATATTACCATTTGCCATTACTGTCAATCAAAATTTAATATTTTGGGGAAGTATTCATATTCTCAAGGTCTTAGAATATTGATTAATTGAATATTGATTGCAGGTCGCAATCCAGACTCATCAATAACTTACGTAAGTGTTTTTTCCTACAGTGCGAGGAGTCTATGTCAGCTGGCGACATGTGCGTGTCTGCCGCACGAGCTGGACCCTCCGCGCGGTGGCATCCCGGCTGCTTTGTCTGCAGCACGTGCCAGGAGTTATTAGTCGACCTCGTTTACTTCTGGAAGGAGGGACGACTATACTGTGGGAGACATCACGCTGAGACACTCAAGCCTAGATGTTCAGCTTGCGATGAGGTAAACACTTTTATTATTCCTAGATGTAACTAGCACAACTGTGTGATCAACGATGCCCAGTACCTAGTCATCGGTTGCCTTTCAAGAATTCAGCCAAAACTGACAGCCAATAATAATCAAGACGCACGAACAGTCGATACATTCAACCAATGGTGTCTCAGAATGGGGTAAATAGGACTCCGTCATTAGTACGGATCAACAGTAGTCAATAGTACAGACGCAGGTCAATAGTAATTAGTAACTCCCCCGATATTACATAAAAATGTGGTTTGTCAAGTCTAATCTCCGAAATAGGTTAAGTATATATTATTATTCGTTATAACGCTCTGGTAACAAGATACATTATTGATTCTATATATATAAATATTCATCACTCGACAAAGTACAATCGTTTATCTATAATCAGTAATCGTTTTCTCGATCAGCCCTCTAAGCCGGCACATGGCACGCACTACGCCCCGGGACAGACCCTCAGCACTCGAACCATCCCGCGATTGTATCTCCTTCCGGCTGTTCCAGGATATTGGCGAATGTACGCCAATTACACCGTCCGACGAACGCGGAGTGCGTGCGCGCAACAATTTCGTTCGATGAATTTGTTAATATTAATGTGTTATAACTGACTGATGCAAACGTTGCGTTGTCCGTTTGTCCGGTGCAAATACCGCGTTTGATATCCGCTTTGAATAATTTTCTTTTTTACTTCAATCGAAATATGCAGCTTAGTTTCACGTATGAAATATTGTATACCTAAATGAGTTGTATAAATAACTATAAATGAGAAAATTTGTGAAGACGGATGTACGTTTATCCTTCACGTAAAAACTACTGAACGGACCTTCATGAAATTGTACAATAACATAGTTTGTACATCAAAGTAACACACAGGCTATATCTATTTACACATAATAAGAATGTAAATCTAACGTGTCGGTACTTTTTAGATTTCTTTGAAAAAAATGTTGCAGGTGTCTAGGAATCAGTAATAAGATACTTTTCAATCATTTTTAGAAATGTCTGTTTTTTTTTTTGGACACACATCACTGCTAAAATACTGCGTTCACAATAAAACCTCACGGAGAAAATCATAAAGCCTATCCTCGGGTAACATTTAGTCTTTATATCATTAAAATCGGTTCACTTTATCAAAAGTTATTGTAATTTTAATGATGACGCACTTAAGTACGAGAGGAAAGTAGATAAGTAAATGGACTTCAATCTCATCCGAAAACTAGTGTATTTTGTAATTTTACATTGCGTGGACGTAGTCGCGAGCACAGCTATTAAATTATAAAAATATTGTTTGAATTGGAACAAAACCTGCCATCTTAGCGTTCAACGTGTGCTTCTTAAAAATACATACGCGGACGGTCGGTAATAATTTTATTAATGTAAAATATAAAAAATGCTAATACACATATAAATAAAACTGAATTGACTGTTGTTTGTCCAGGCTATCAAACGACTGAAATAATTTTAAGAAAACATTCACTTACAGATGGAAAACTTTTGAGAAGTACTATATACGTTACATAACATTTTGCTTTCTCGTAGGGGCTTAACAGTAATTATAAAAATTAACAGAAGTGACTAAAAATCAGTAAGAAGTTAATAGCTAGTAAGTAGTCAATAGCTAGTAAGTAGTCATTGGCAAATAGTTAACATATTTAACGAACATATTTAAGTTACCTCAGATCTAATAACGGATTTCCATTGAATTGCTATTTGTATTTTTTTTATGAACCTTAAGTAATCAGGTCACAATAATAACTTAACATGTACAGTTCAACGACCTCCCACATTAATTCGTCAATAAATCAACCCTGAAAGCGAAGGGTCCAAGCCGGAAACGCTGCGTTTTCGCCGACTGAGACGAATTGCCCTCGAGCGGCCGCGATAAGGGCTTTTAACTCGAGGGCCGATCGATGTAGAGGGCGGCCTAATGGCCACTATTCACAAATACTTCTTAAGTAACTTACGGTAACTTTTTATATTAACATCAAGTTATACCTTAAAAAACTGGGTGTGTCGTAAAGACACGCGATAGAAGTGAAACTAATGTATTAGTACAAGATGAGGTTTTATCGTGAACGCAGTACTTTAGCAGTGATGCGTGTCCAAAACAAACAGACAGATAGACATTTCTAAAAATGATTGAAATGTATTTTATTGCTTATTCCTAGACACCTGCAACAATCCTTTTCACAAATATCTAAAAGATACAGACACATTAGATTTACATTCTTATTATATGTATAGATAGAGGATATCCAGTATAAACTATCCAAATAATAGAGAAAACCGTATCAAATCCGTTAAGCGCGCAAACACACTCGGATATCGATTTTTCTTTATACTATTTAATGATAGAATTAATACTTTAATCTACAGTTTAAGTAATTAATTTCCTTTATTGCGTTGATCTTTATAACATAATCATTTTTAATTTTTTCGGCAAACTCTTTCCGCACCTTTTTCCGATTTTGTTTATTTTATTAGTCATATTAAATTAAAAATCGTTTTTAATTTAGTGCAGCTTATACAGTGAGCAAAACTTACGATATTAAACGTTTTAATAACTAATATTATACTTATTACTGACTTTTGCTCGCGGCTTGTAGTAGTAATTAGCGTTGCCCAAATACAAGACCAAGACGAGACTCGGCTTGGTCTTGGTCTTGCGTCAATACACCTAGTCTTGGTCTTGGTCTTGCTATTGCGCTCTAAGTCTTGGTCTTGGTCTTGCTGCAAGAATCTTGCAAGTCTTGCAATTATCTGTAAGCCTATTTCTATTTATTAAAAGCGTTAGGTTAGACCTTAGAAAAAGACAACAGATCAGTACATTTTGAGCTTATTACAAAGACATTAGAGTGTTCGTTATTTACCAAGTTGGCTTTTTGGTTTGGGTATAGTTCAAATCATTCTAAAAAAATTAAAAAAAATCTATGTTATTTAACCTTGTCTAAATGACGATACTTTTCCCATTCATTTAACATATGGTTTATTTACAATTTTTAGAAATTAATTTTTATCTTGATTGTTTTGTTCAATAATTTACCAAATATTATTAATTCTCCATCCTTGGAATGCATTAATGGGAGGAATGATTACTTAACAATAGAATGTAGTACGTGTGTAGGCGTTGCGTTACGTTACGTTACGTTCCTCTTTTGATGAAATTAATCTAAATGTATTATTGCATTAAGCTTATCTATGCTGCTGCTGTATTTATGTATCTAGTAGCTACATAGTGTACGTACGACAGGAGTCGATACATAATAAATGTTTGTAGGTACAGTTCAATATACAATAATGTGTATTTATTACTAGCTATTGCTCTCGGTTTCGCTCGCCTTAATTAACCTATCTCACGACATTAAAACTTTTTCCCTGATAAAAGATATTCTATGTCTCTTTCCATACTTCGTGCAACATGTAGGCAACATTTCATTATCTGTTAAGTCTTTACGACGTGAAAGCGTAACAAACAAACGAACTCACATTCGCATTTATAATATTCGTTAGGATTTTCAATTCTGATAAAATTTACCTATATTTATTGTTAAATGAAACTTATGCTGTTGTTTCATTCATGTACCTACTAGCTACATGGTGTACGTATGATAGAAGTCGCCACATAGTAAATGTTTGTACAGTTCAATTCAAAGGTACAGTAATTATGTGTATTATTACAAGATTTTGCTCGCGGCTTCGCTCGCCTTAAAATAGACTTGACTTATCCCTCAACAATAGTAAAGATATTCTGTAACCTCTTCTGTACTCCTCACAACGTGTAGATAAAAGTTTATGATGATCAGTTAAGTAATTAAAGCGAACCAAACAAATAAACTCGTACTCGCATTTATAATATTAGTTGGCATGTTTACAATAAATGATTATAATTCTAAATAATATTGTTACCACTATAACATTCTTTGTGAACGCAACACAATCTGTATACGTATTCGTTCTGAGCACCTGAATACTTATTTTATTGCTTCGAACATCGGTGACAATCAAACAGTATAGTTAATCCTGTGGTACAGTTGTCGCACATTCTATCAATAAAGCGGCGTCTTTGTCAGTACATTATCAAATAAACAATAACAATCGCCCACCGACCGCTTGCAAATCAAAATATCGCATAACATAAATAGTGACTATACTGGATCTATTGTGCTAGTTTTAAACTTTGCTAAATAAATTATTATATTCTTTGAGACATGAATACATTTGTTTGTATGTAAATATATTACTTTAAATTGTTTATTGCTAGACGGAAAGGATCATGACTGTGATACCGACACTAGAGCACGTGTAGCGATATCGGTATTGAAACCAAATACTCAATAATGTTTAAATTTAACTTAGCTGCAAGACTGTAAGAGTCTTGCAGGCCTAGTCTTGTCTTGCACAAGTCTTGCAGGGGTCAGTCTTGGTATTGTTCTTGCTAAAATTTGGCGGTCTTGGCCTTGGTATTGGTCTTGCAAAAACGCAAGAACAAGACCAAGACTGCAAGAAATTTTGGGCAACACTAGTAGTAATGTAGTTTTATAGGTATATGTGAGAGAATTTTTACAATTGGTTAGGTATTTTTTAACTGTATCCATTACAAACAAAAAGTCAAATCTTCTTTTTCATAATAGCCGTATAAGTAGGTTACGCGGAGATAGATTAGTATTATATCTCGCATATTCTTCAATAGACTTACGTTAGTGTGAGTAGCACCGTCATATTTTACATTACATATTAGTTTACATATTACACGGCGACTACGTGATAATGCGAATTTGTATATTTTTTGTCACAAAACAAATGAAGAAAATTATAATTACGGTAGTTTATTCATATTTATTAATCGCATGACGAACGGACGGACGGAAAGCATTTTATCTTAAATCGACATGCAAACTTATTTACCGCCGGACGATAATAACAATATTGGTGTGAAAGTTTTATATATAACTTCCGTGGTTTTTTTTGTAGCTTATAATAATCAGGTTCAACGAACTTTGTTCGAACGAAGTAAGTGAGTTAAATTTTAACAATTCAAAGACGCTGATTGGCGAGGAACGATTGTAAAAATCCCTATTAAAACCTTTCTATATTCCTAAATACTGAAATATTTCTCTATCTCTTTCACACTTACTGATGGGAGCATAATGCTTTCTTATTCGCACTGTCCAATATCTATCGTTGTTAATAATAGTAAGACATGGTAATTGTATCCGATTCGTTCACAACCATCACATACATAATGATAAACCTATAATAGTGATTCAAAATCAAATACGCACATATGTCAAAAAACAACTTTCATAAGTTGCAGGTTCTCCAAAACCGCGTCTTACATAAAGTGACCGGTGCCCCATGCTAAGTCCGGAGAGTCGATCTTCACAGGGACCTGGAGATGCCGACTATCTGGACCTTTGTAAAATCACTCACCACTAATTACTTTGAAAAAGCCGCGAGTCATCCCAGTCCGTTAGTGGTATCCGCCGCAAAATTACGAAACCATATCTAACGCTGCGCGCCACCAAAGACGTCCGCGACGTAATCTTACCGATCCTCCCGATGATATAACAGCAGCGAACGATCAGTACCAGCCTGTATCTTCAAACAGAGCGTGTTCACGCCCACACCTGCGAAACCACAGATCACGCCGCCGTGGTCTGGGTGTAAATTTCGTTCCCGTACACCAGACTATGCCCCTCTCAGCAGTGGCTCAAGCTTAAGTCCGTTCCCTCGGCGTGGAGCCCTTGAGTACGCTGCCCGCGCGATACAGTGACACAAAATCTTACATCACTGCGACAACATAACACATATCACCTCCAAACACGTGCACGCATACACGCTTACACATGAAAGTGGAAGAGTTTTATTTTTTTCCCTTATAAAACTGAAATAGTTTAGAGAAAAATATCCGACACAAAATACATATAGCAGTTGTTGAGGTATGTATGCTTGGTATACATATATGTTTCAATAACCAATATAAGTATGTAAGCTTAGCTCAGATAGGTCGCGAATTGCATGAGTCAGGCAAACAGCCCAAGCCAAGGTGCGCCGTCCACCCTGGAGCTGGTTGTCAAATAAAATCGGCTGAGTGCCTTAAGCGCTCGCCTTAGTAGTCCGGTGAAGCTGTTAAGACCTTGCTAGGTACCAATAGCGTAATCAGTTCGAGAAATATAAAAACAAAATCAAAAATACTTTGTTCAGTTTAGATCCTGAGAAGTCGCTTATGGACGTCAAAACTACCACCGGTTCGGACAATAACCTAGTTATCGAGAAGAATAGGCCATAAACTCGACCGGGTTTATCTTTTTAGCATATAAATACTTATATATTTGAAATTCATTAGCCATTACAATCATTTTTAGTGGATGTACAGAGATGAGTCAATTCCAGACTTCACCATCGTTCACATATTGATCCATTCTATAATAGCATCTTAACACCAAAACTCGATTGACATGACGCCTAAACTGTTTATTACAGTTTCTAGTATTGAAATCATGCCGGTCTTTTACAAAGTCCAGCTTTTCAAAGTATTTACGGACATACATTAAATTATCAAGAATGTATTCTTCTTAATATGTGGCATTTCGCTGGCACCCAATTCAATAATGTATTATCTATTCAGTAGGAAAAAATAATTACATTATTAATTTGTTATAACAGTCTTTTGTCCTCTGGATTAATTATAGAATTCATAAGAAATGCTTAAAAAACAAAATTCCGACTACAATTACACCGTAATCAAACATCGCTTTAATAAAACGATTTTGTTATGAAAACCAAGTAACG
>AP028442.1:790980-799683 GCA_036509395.1 Antheraea yamamai
AAGATTCGATGTAAAATATTTGTGAAATGATTAGAATAACGATACTAAATTGCCCAGAACCGGCTGGAACATTCACAATATTATCTGGTCTGTCAAGTCTTAAGACGTGTATCGCGTGGGATAGTACTTCACTCTTGTACTATCCCAGGTCACCAAGCTCCCACTGAGATTCAATGCGGACGCCACGAGACATGCTATCTGTCTCCTAATCAGCCCCCTGAGAAACCTCAACGGTTTTATTGTTTATTAGCTGTGCCCGCGACTCCGTCCGCGTGGAACGTAATGTAAAAAACAGTGACTAATAAAATCATCTGTTTGTATTAAATCCTTTTCCTTATCTACTTATCTTTCGTACTTAATTCGTGTCGTCATTAAAATTACAATTTCTTGAGGTTTTATCGTGAACGCAGTAGTTTAGCTGTAATGCGTGTACAAACAAAGAGACAGACAGACATTTCTAAAAATGATTGAAATGTATTTTATGGCTTATTCTTAGACACCTGCAAATTTTTTTTCACAAAAATCTAAAAGTATAAACCCGTTAGATTTAAATTCTTGTTATATGTGTAGATATATAACTTTAAATAATAAATATATGTAAGGTACTTACATTTTTCGTTCAATATATACCTGATTTATACATAATCATTTTTGCTCACGCGTTCGATTATATTAAAGTAAATTTTTGAAATAAAATACAGCCTATTTATTCTCTGATAAATCTAGGTTTCCATAGATGAATTATTTTTAAGTTCAGTTTATCCATTACAAACAAACAATCAAATATTTTCCTTAATAATTTTAATATGAATATAGAAAATTGATTTATAATTAATCTAATTTAATTATTCACAATTTTTATTTTGTTTTGCTAATATAACCCGTACATATGTTACCGATTTAAAATTACTTCTGTAAAATTTTATCAGTACTTATGGGAAGGTGCAATAATATGTAGCCTTGTGTAATATGTGACCTTTAATTACCAGTGCAAATCTTGTCAAAAATAGTTCAGTTGTCCTGGATAAACAATAATCATTTCATTTTTATTTATGGTTTTTTTAGTTATATTTATGAGTTATTTATTTAATCTCTTTACTTATTTGTTATATTTATTAACAGATAATTCTGGCCGACGAGTGTACCGAAGCGGAAGGTAGAGCGTGGCACATGAAGCACTTCGCGTGCGCCGAGTGCTCGCGCCAGCTCGGTGGCCAGCGGTACATCATGCGGGAAGCGCGGCCGTACTGCTTGCCTTGCTTCGACAACTGCTTCGCGGAGTACTGCGACGCGTGCGGCGAGCCCGTCGGCGTCGACCAGGGCCAGATGTCTCACGAGGGGCAGCATTGGCACGCCACGGAACGGTGCTTCGCTTGCCATACCTGTCGCGCCAGTCTACTGGGTCGACCGTTCCTGCCACGAAAAGGTGCCATCTTCTGCTCCATAGCTTGCTCTAAAGGTGAACCGCCTACACCATCAGACTCATCAGGGCCAGGCCTGAGGCCACCACGAGTTCCTCGTCCAAGACGAATACCATCGCCAAAATCGCCTCCCAGGAGTCCACAGAGAGAACCGTCACCTAATAATATAGACGCGGATTCGGAGCCGAGTGGTTCATTAGCGCCAGAATCACCGCCACCTCATCCCCCGCCGCCACCGCACGCTTGCCTTAGTCTAGATAGAGCTTTAGCAGATTTAAGAATAGAACAATCAATGGTAGAACGCCAAATACAACCATCGCCAATTTCTGACGAACCGAACGATGGTACGCCTGAAGATTGGAAACCCCCACATCCGGTCGAAGCCCAAGCTGTGATCACGCCAGGTCATTCATCGTCAATGCCTGAATTAACTTTGGTGGACGGAAAGAAACCTCAGAGGAAACCTAGAGGAGGTAGAACTGTGAGGTTTTGTGGGGATGATAATGAAGCTTTCGAACCTGACGAACCGATCAGGAGGGAAAAGGTAAGGGATGAGGACGCAAGTAGCTACTGCAGTACGTGTTCGTCATCGTCTTCCTCTGCGGAATCGTATACGTTACCCACGAGGAGGGCGTACGGTGGTGTGAGGATATCCTACGTACCGAACGACGCAGTGGCCTGTGCCAAACGAGAACGTCAGAGAAAAAATGCTCAGCACGATAAGAACTGCATCATCTCGTGATCCTGGCTGTTCATGACGCCTCCAAATCCCTCCTAACGACACCGACCTCCGATAAAAAGACTGACTTTTTGTAAGATTCTCTAAGCCCGAAACGCCATATACTGTTAGTTAGGATCTCGTGGTAATTGTCTTCCTTGAAAACTTTAACAAACATTTTTCAGTTTTAACACCCTATATAGTCTCATAGAATAATTAAGTTCGCGTGCGACAGACTCGTTTGTCGGTAATCTTGCAGGTTATATTTACACATCATTCATCACAAAAAGCGTTTATATCAATAGTTAGAGTAGTTAAACTATAAACATGACAGATATTTGATTATAGGCCTTTGTTTCTGGAAGACTATGCGTACAAATTTAAAAGGCAAACCATATTTTTATGGTATTTTTTACAGGGCTAAATAAAAACAATACGTCGAGATATAAGTTTTAAACGTCAGCTTTAAATTATTCGGGATAAATATATTATAATTTTATAATAACCGTGTAATATACTCATACGTATGCTTTCTTTAGACAATAAGTAATATTCATGAGATGATTTCATTAATTACATATCCCGATTTGCCACTTAGATAAGTAAATATTAAGGAGACAAATGTAATAAAGAAATAGTACAAATTAATATTGTATGTCGTACTATGTCATCTAATTTATGAACTTTGTGTGTAAATAATATAAGAATTTGTATTATAGTATTTAGATAGTTGTTTTCGTATTAAAATTGCTGCAAATTCGACTATGTGAAAACATTTATAATACCTACGTCTAAAAGTTAACTGTTTTATAAAATCTCATTGTAATATTATGTTCAATTAGTAAGTTCATCATTTAATTTAGCGATTGTTTTCGTTATTCCAATAAAATATAAATACGAGCTAACGAGTAACGAGAGTTAACAATAGTGCATACGAATTGTTGAAAATTTCATAATATCTACAACTTGTTTTTCCAATAAATATGAGACGTCAAGCGATAATAGCTCGGTAGTAGTGTGTTCGTACATCACGTAGAGTGACGTAGGTTCGCATCCTGCTATGAGCATTCGATGTAAAAGCTACATCATTCTGAAATTATAGTATGATGATAAGGCTTCATCTAATTCTCGCCTAGCTACCACCCTCAAATTGGCAATCAGTCGCCAAGAACATGTACATATGTTCCGACAGCTGCACTCGAGAGCCAGTCCCACTCTGGGCTTAGCGTGTTTACCATCTTAGAATACTTCATCATTTAATATCAGTTCAGATTGTGATAACACATATAGAGTATAAAAAAGAATCGTCTGTAACTATCAGTACATATAAAATAATAGCAATCGCCGTTGGGATTTTTTTATCAAATCCAAAATTAAGTGCTGGATGTTAACACAGCGCAGTCAAAATTAAAGCAACCACTGACAAATCTATAATCATCTAGTCGCTGTCACGTCAGTCTAGAAGCTTCTTAGTGACTGGGTATACATTGATCTTGAAACGCGAAAACAGTGTCACTATGATAGATGTATCGCCATCTGTATACATCTGCTGATCCCTGACATGCCAAAACAGTCCACCTAATTAATGTATTGTAGTAATATCATGAAGTTGGTGGCGCTATATTTAGATTAAACTCAGCTATTATAATGAGAAGATTCAACAATTTGATTCATAAACAAGGTGAAGTAATTCCATTACATATCTTTATCCGACAGCGATTCCGTAACAATATAATAAAAAATCAAATTCCAATAAAAACAAACATAATTCGGAACACATTTCGGACACGGTATAACATCTGTTGGTCAAAGAAATTCACAAACATAAAAATTCCTTTATTTTTCTTAATTGAATGGAAACAACACAGTTATGCTTTTAAAACTGTACGTTCACATTACAAAAAAAATACATCGTTTGTTTTAAATTAATGTGTATTGTTTTTCCTGTAAAAACGTAGTAAAAAACACTTAATGGACTTGTATCATGAAAATAAAGTAATAATTGTAACGGATTTTGTTTTTTTTTTTTAATAAGTTATAATTTGTAATAAATATAAAATGTTTTGGATTGAATTTCGGAGTTTAATTTTTTTATTCATATATAACTAGCAACTCTTCCCGGTTTTGCACGGATGCAATGCAGTAATGATAATAATTTTTAACTGATTTAGTATATCTATTATCTGATAATGATTTTGACGCTTTGTCACCTACGCTTCAGTTAAAATCTATACTTAATATTATAAAGCTGAAGAGCTTGTTTGCTTGAATGCGCTTTTCTCAGGAACTACTGGTCCGATTTGAAAAATTATTTCAGTGTTAGATAGCTCATTTATATATAGGCTATAGGCATCATCACGCTAAGACCAAATGGAGCGGAGCATCAATGAAGAATGTTTCAAAATCGGGGTTATTCTTCCTTTTGAAACCTTCCGCTGCGTGTTAGTGTTAGCTCAAAGTAACTATTCCACACGGACAAAATCGCGGGCAGAAGCTAGTGATTGTCATTTTCTAAAGTCATTCATTGAGATGGTAAGCTCTAAAGAGTAAACATACAACGAGGATGTATAATAAAGAGGACACAAACAATAAATTAAAAAATATGACAAAAATATAACTGATCATGTCAGAGGAAAACTGCAAGGAAGTTCCAAATTAGGGACATCCAACAAAAAAAAAGCTGTAAAGAGTAATTCTAATCCACATAAAATTCCCAGCGTAATTGACATACCTACTTATTGAATTATACATGTAAGGATTAATGCTACATTAATTAAAATATCCTCGCAAGTAATATAATAATTTGAATATTTTCGCTTATTCCGATAGCTTGTACGGACAGTGCATAAATCGACGTAAGTTCAAATCCTTGTGAATGAGCTAGAACTTTCGATGAAGGAAAACATCGAGATGAAACCATAGGCCGGTTGTAGTCCTTTTCCCAAACCTACCTGGTTAGCTTCCAGCTTCAAGATGACAATCTGTCATCAAGCGCTTATATGACCCGGCAGCTATACTTGAATTTAGTTCCCATTTTAGCATCGTTCCTATCTTAAACCACATTATGATTTAACATCAGATGAGATAGTGGTCAAACTATAAAACCTATAAAGTATTTAAAAAATAATGATATCAATTGTAAATTATCCTTTGGAAATAGACATAAACCATCCAGGACTTTTCTATACTCCTTCTTAAGATGCACAATCCCATAGTACATTATTTTGATCCATTTCTATAAGTGTTATCACCGTGTGTGGCTGTCGCGTCCTCCTGTCGTCCTATATCGAGTCATGCCGGAAGGCCATAAACTTAAAAGTACCACTATGAGAAGTATTAAACTGCTGTATGGTGTTCGTAATTTAGTCAGAAACAGATACTAGATAATATAAAATCGGTATTCCGCCGATTAGGCGTGCAAAGGGAACGATATGATATTAACAAAATGTTCTATTATCTCTCACTATGTCACAATACGCATAATCTATTATAATGGCTTCGACCCGAATATTTACACTATTTCTATATATTAAACAAAATGTGGTGAATTCGATTCCAGCTTTTACAGTTCTGGCTGTCGAGTATATATTAACAATGAATTACGTTAGGTTATTTCACAACCATCATTGTTGCTATAAACTGTTCTGCTCTCAAAAGAAAGGGGGCGCTTTTATATATATTTGGAGTCAGGAAAGAGTGCATCTAATAGAATTATTATAGTTCACGTATGAGCTTATGTTCCCAAACGACATTCACAAAATGACTTGAATGTATTTTGTATAAAGCGCAGACTAGTCTTTTCAACTGTTCTCCGATTTATGTTTTAGTTCGATGCGCTCTTTTTCGTTACAGCGGTAGTGTTATCAATTATTCTGCTACTGCGTTATATGCTGTCTTGCAATTTGAAATAATAACCCGATAATGAAATAAACGATCGTTGCTCGTATCCTGATTTCGAGTGTGAGCAATATGGAGTCATTGTACATTTCACACTTGTTAATTGCTGCATTATGTAATATGTCAAAAAATGTTCACATGTTGCTATAATAACGCATATATAACATACATAATAACTTACAGGGCCGGCGAACGTTGTCCCGCCCTGATAATAAAAACACCTTGACGAATTATATACCTAAACTTCCTCGTGAATCACTTTATCTTCTAGTGAAAACCGCATGAAAATCCGTTCAGTGGTTTTTGTGTTTTACGTGAACAGACAGACAGAGAGACGTGCCACAAGACTTTGTTTTATAACATGTAGTGATTTAGTAATTGATTGAATACAATATGATTATTTTCTCTTTATAGAGTTTAAAGTTAAACTGATACTTGAATTATAATAAAATAATTGATTTTACTATTATATTTTGAAGAGCATAAACATGTTCAGTGTAATAGAAATATTTGGGAGATAATATAACCTAAGTTATAATGAAAATCTTAAACAAAAATTAACAAATTAAAACAAAAACCTTATCACAAAAACGCAGAAATTTGCATCATGAATAGGGTTGTTCTAGTATAAATTGTTCTCCTCACTATTTGCTTTACAGATGTCATACTTAAATTTTATATAGATTATGTGTTATTCCACAATTAAGATGAACGAAACAATACTTTATGTGTTAAAATGCAGCAAGCCGTTTAGGTTACAGAGCATGCTAAAGAAATAGGTACACAATCAAAAAGTAACAACCCTCATTCTACGCAGTCGGGTAAAAAGGACCTGCCATTTTCAAGTATATGATTTTTTCCCCCAATTTTTTTTCATTTCTTAATTTATTCCATTGGGTCAGATATAAATTCAATAAATAGTAATACAAATTGTTGCGATTCACTGTTTCTCACACACTGAAACGTTTAGTAGAAGTAATTGTGTTAATTTCCCACAAGCTAAGATTGAGACACTTTCACTGATACACTGCGATGAGACAGACAAGTGGGTTTTACTTTATGATATTCAACGCCGATATACTTATAGAAGACTAATGATTAATTCATATCCATAAGCCTAATGATTAAATCAATTAGGACTGGCCGAAAGAACCAAAAAAATAATATGTGCTTTGCGTTTGCGTTTTAAACTTTATAGTGGCCAGATGACCGCTAAAAAATGTCCTATAATACTGTGACTGATGCGTTTTCAAGTGCTTGAAGAACTAGCATCCATCCTAAATTGACAGTCTGTTGTCAAGCACGTTAGTTTCGGCAGCTGCGCTCGACTGAGAATTTCTATAAGTACAGCAAAATACCTTCTCAAGTCACACAATAATTAAATATCAGGTTAGATTGCGATCAATCCCTAAAATCTATAGGGAATGAGAAAAGACTTACTAACTCAAACATAACTGCACATCAGATGTTTACACAAGCTTGAAATAAAGAGAGAACTTCACCTCAGACGAGTATATAAATGACCGTAGAGAGTTGAGGATCTACAGGCAGCCATCGTCATACTGGCCTGTAAAATACCGACAAAAGAGTAGCTGATAAGATGAAAATTATGAGAGAGTACTTACACCGCGTCGATCGACTTACGTTCAAATCTGAGCTTTTGTAGAAAGGGAATATGTTGATAGAACCACGGCATGCTGCCCTAGCCTAGCTATTTAACTTTTCTTACAAAAACGCTCTGCATTTTGAAACTTTATCATCTCGAGGCGATTTTATAAATCACATTGTATACTGGATTTTAGAAATAACTATCTGAAGAACTAAGAGTTTCTGCAAAGAATCAATTTTATCTCCATAAATGAAATATAGTCAATGCGTATACTCAACTCTCATGAGCCAATAGCTTGAGAAATTAAGGAAAAATATATTAAAGAAAGTACAATCGTCTCTAAACTTCTTCACCTCTGTGAAAACAGTTGCGCAGAACACAAATCTATATATACATATAATAAGAGTGTAAATCTAACGTGCCTGCTTTTTGTGAAAAAAAAATGTTGCAGGTGTCTAAGAGTAAGTAATAAAATACATTTCTATCATTTTTAGAAATGTCTCTCGCTCTGTCTGTCCGTTTGTATGAATATCCATTTATGTTAAAGTACTGGGTTCACGATAAAACCTCAAGAAGAAAATCATAAAGGATGTCCTCGAGTAACATTTAGTTTCGTTAAATTCAGTTCTCTCTATCAAAGGTTATTGTAATTTAATGATCACGCGACTTAAGTACGTGAGAAAAGTAGATAAGTAAATGGATTTAATACATTCAGATGATTTTATTAGTCATTGTTTTCTTATATTAGGTTCCACGCGGACGGTGTCGCGGGCACAGCTAGTTTAGATATAAATACGTATTATGGTATAATTTAACCCTAAAATTTAATAACATCACCTATCTAAAATATGATATCCTAGTAAAAACTACAATTCTTATTAAAATGTACCAATTTGAGCGTGATTAATGAAGGGTTAAAACTCTGAGTGGTATTTGACACGCTCGGATACTCAACTAGTTAACTCCACATAAGTTATAATTATATAAGCCGAGGGTTAGTCCCGTGGTAAACGTGTCAACGCTACGGAATTTATTTATTTAGTTGAGAAACGACTGGG
>AP028442.1:800183-907852 GCA_036509395.1 Antheraea yamamai
AAACTGATTAAAACTACAAAATGAGGTATTAATAAGGGAACATTAAGGTGCACATGTTTACAGTTCCGCATGATAATGCATAATTTTTGTATAATTAAAAATCCGATGACAGCCGTGACTGGTGATTAAAGGGCAATTTGTGTGCGACCCCCGCAGAGTACGCGCCGCGAAGGGCTAGCACAGGTGTTGTCACGGTACGCGCTTCCACCTGATTCTCAGTTGATTCCGTCATCCTGTTGATCACGTTGAATTTACTAAGTTTTAGTAAAAGACCAACAAAATTTAAATATTGGGAACAGCAACAAATAGACCCTTTCCATATTTCATGCTCATTAAGTCCAAAAACAGTTTTTTAGGTGTTAGGTTTTATAACAAAATGCCAAAGCAGATTACCGATTTTCCGGAAAGTGAGTTCAAGCTCCATGTCAAGCAGGTTTTAATGTTTAAAGTATAGGGTGGATCAATATGTGAACGATGGTGACCTTTGGAAATGACGCCCCTCTCTGTTGTGCATCCGCAAAAAAACGAAAAGAACCTATGTTTGTAAAGATATGTATCATGTAAACATAAACTATATCGAGTTTCTTGTCGATTCTTCTTGATGACTGGATTGTTTGTCTAAATCGGGTGGTAGCTTTGACGTTCATGAAGGCCTCCTCGAGGCCTAATTTGAATAAATTTTTGATTCGATTTAAATTTTCATTTCCAATATATCCATATTTACTTTAAAGATGCCTTAGTGGTTAGCGTGTTCAAACTCTATGTCGAATCGTCGATCGACGTTACCGACGAGTCCGACTGTGCTAGAGCTTTCAGTGAAGGAAGATATCATTAAAACCGTAATGTGGTGATAGGACTTCTTCCGAACCCATCTAGCTACCAACCTCAATGTAAAATAGCTTTCAGAAGGCAGGATTTTTTCCAACTTACCACTTATCGTTGTATTTTGGCCAATGAAAACGATAGGCTCATATGTTTTATGTAGAATCTATAGTTATTGTAAAGTTTTATCGAAATTCGTTGACTACCAGCCTGTCTCTCTAAACAGAGCGTGCTCACGCCCACGCCCGCGTAACCACAGATCACGCCGCCGTGGTCTAGGGGTAAATTTCGCTCCCGCACACCAGACTAGGCCCCCCTCGGCAGCAGCTCAAGCCTAGGTCCGTTCCCTCGGCGTGGAGCCCTTGAGTACGCTGCTCGCGCGATACAGTGACACAAAATCTTACATCACTGCGACAACATTCACATATCACCTCCACACACATGCACGCATACACGCTTACACATGCAAGTGGAAGGGTTTTTTTCCCCTTATCAAACTGAAACAGTTTAGAATATTATCCGATACGAAATATATATAAGGGTTGTTGAGGTATGTATGCTTGGTACACATATATGTTTCAACAACTTATATATGTATGAATAGTTAGCTTAACTTAGGTTAGCTCAGAAAGGTCTCCACGGAGGTGACCTCTCAGGGCGAAAGAGTACTGGCGGTGTCCTTGGACATCGCCAACGCCTTCAACAGTCTGCCACATGGTGTCATACGGGAGGCGCTCCGCTTTTTCGGAGTGCCCCCGTACCTGCGGCGGCTGTTGGAGGCGTACCTGGACGGGAGAGAGGTCGCCTTCGTGGACGCCAGAGGGCAGATGGTCCGGCGCCATACGGCGTGCGGGGTTCCGCAGGGGTCGGTCTTGGGCCCGCTCCTGTGGAACATGGGCTACGACTGGGTGCTCCGCGGCGCGCTCCCTTCTGGAGCGCGCCTCATTTGCTACGCGGACGACACTTTGTCGTAGCCCGGGGTGGGGAATTAAGTAAATTGATGCGCCTGACCACGGAAGCCGTCACGCTCGTGGTCGGGCGCATCAGAAGACTGGGCCTCGAGGTGGCCCTCGATAAGACCGAGGCCCTAATGTTCCATGGGCCTCGGCGAGGGCCGCCTCCAGGGGCCCACATCTATGTAGAGGGCGTCCGTATCAGGGTGGGGGCCCAGATGAAGTATCTGGGCCTCACCCTGGACGGACGCTGGCGGTTCGAGCCCCACTTTAAGGGGCTCGGACCGCGCATAGTCAAGGCGGCAGCGGCGCTCGGACGACTCCTCCCCAACACGGGGGGGCCGGGTGCCGTCTGCCGTCGCCTCTATATGGGGGTCGTCCGATCCATGGCCGCCTACGGGGCACCGTTATGGGTCGACGCCCTCAGCGCCACCAACATCCGTGCGCTGCGAGCTGCGCAGCGTACTGTGGCGTTGAGGGTGATACGAGGATACCGCACGGTGTCCTCGGCGGCGGCCATGGTGCTGGCCGGCTCCCTTCCCTGGGAGCTAGAGGCGGAGGTGCTTGCCGCCGTATATCAATATACGGCGGCTAAGAAACTGTTGGGGGAGCCTCTAGCTCCCAGAGAAATAGAGGAAAGGAGGAGAGTGACGAGGAAAGAAATGGTGGAGAGGTGGAGGCGGGACCTGGCGGACGCGCGGTACGGTCGATACACGATCGACGCCGTCCGCCCGGTCCTGCCGGAATGGTACCAGAGGAGATGGGGCTCCCTGACGTTCCGTCTGGTGCAGGTGCTGACCGGGCACGGGTGCTTCGGTTGGTACCTGCACCGGATAGCACGCAGGGAGCCGACCGCCGTATGCCATCAGTGCGGCGTTGACCCGGACACCGCGCAGCATACTCTATCTGAGTGTGCTGCGTGGGAGGAGCAGCGTCGCACGTTGGCTGCGGCGGTGGGACAGGATCTCTCGCTGCCGAGCGTAGTTGCGGCCATGCTCGGTAGCGAGGATGTGTGGAATGTTGTGGCCTCCTTCTGCGAGGAGGTCGTCTCGCAGAAGGAGGCGGCGGAGAGGGTCCGTGAGCAGGACCCTCAAAGTGGCCGTCTCCGCCAACGGAGGACGGGCAGGAGGAGGCGTCAGTTTGACCGCCTCCTCCCTTTGTAACCGGACCAGGGAAGATGGGTCGGGGGGCCCATCTTCCCATTGCACAGGTCCGGTGGACGGAGGAGACGGCCGGTGTGTACACGGCTGTCTCCCAACAGGACGGGGCCCGGCGGTGACGCTTTTACTGCTGGGCCAACCGCTGGGGCGGCACGATGAAGTCTATAGAGATCTCGTGCCGCCCCAACTATAGCGGAAGACGTACACCGTGGGGTTTTAGTCCGTGCGAGTCGGACATAACCCACTCTCTCCCCCGAGAGGGTGGTGTATCCATAAGGGATTTCCCCACGCTAAAAAAAAAAAAAAAAGCTCAGAAAGGTCGCGAATTACATGTATCAGGCAACAGCCAAAGCCGAGGTGTGCCGCACACCCTTGAGCTAGTTGTCAAAATAAAATCGGCTGAGTACCTTAAGCGCTCGCCTTAGTAGTCCGGTGAAGCTGTTAAGACCTTGCTTGGTCAATAGCGTAGTCAGTTCGAAAAAAAAAAATCGTTGACTACTTAATGCATAGAAGAGTAATAAACATCTATCAATCCACAAAGACTTTCTACTTTGTAGTGTTAGTAAGATTCATAACAGCGTAGTGTATAAGGACAATAGTTTTTAATATCTCAAATTCATATATAAGATCCTCAAAGTTACAGTATGCTATGGCAGCATCACATGTGTCTATATATCATCACCGAAAAATGGAAATGATTAAAAACCATATTTTTATTAGTGATAAAGGACCTTCAGCCATTATGGTATTTACCCTTCAACCATTATTGCTTTAGTCTATACTAGCGAGCCCGGCAGACGTTGTCTCGTTCTGATAATCTAGACAAATTATATACCTAAACACTCTACTTACTATTGAAAACCGCATGAACATCTGTTAGATCGACAGACAGACGTTTGCAGAAGACTTTGTTTTATAATGATACTATATCTGAAGACTCGAATAGCGTCTAAGACACCCTAAACCGTTTTCGCCAAACTTTGAAAAGAACATGTTGATTAGAAGAGCAATCCAAAATGTTATCCAAATTCGATTTATAAGCAATGATGAGAAAAATTTGAGAAATGTTAGTGTTTACGGAGATATAATGAAAGCTGTAGTCGTAGATGGTCTGGACGCGTGGGCAGTCAGTTTTTGGCGAGTGTCAACACGCGCCTGAGTCCGCTTTCCCGGCGAAGTGTAAATGTATTGGTTTTACGTTTGGTAGTACATAGCAGTTATGTATAAATATTTATAGTTAGTCAAGCGAATTTTAACTTACACGCAATAATGAGCATAGTTAAAATATCGAGTTGAAATTGTAAGGTGTAAGTTATTTTCTAATCCATGGTTTATTAGTACAGTATTCGACAATATTTTTGAACGCTTATAATATTATTATAGGAATCTATAATTGGTATTTATTTATTCTTAACTTGACTCAATGTTATGCATATAATATAATATGTATTTATACCTTGTCTTGTGTTCTGTGCAACCATATTTGGAACTATCAAAAATTTGGCGAAAGCTGTACTTTCAGATTCAAAAAGTTATTTATTAGAAATATGGCACTGACACTTGGGGAAACGCAAATCACACCTCGTCAATAACGAATACAAATCTTTGTAATTTTAATACCTAAATTTATTTTACAAAATATTTTAAAAAATGTGTATTTTTTATTATTAGAATAAAACATTTGCGAAGCACATTTGAAATGCATATATGTAGGTACACTGCTACAAATCTTAGATGAGCGTAATTAAGAAAAGTAAAATTACAATATACTTAAATATCAAAATTACCTCTACATAATACCCATAGGTCCGTAGATAATACACATGTTAAATTGATTTGAAGCATCACAGTCTCACGCATTTAACGAGAGATTATTTATATTATGAGTATCATCGAAGAATCTGATTCATTCGAATGAATTTGTTTACTTCACTAACCCGGAAAAGAGCCTCATACAGTTGGCCTTGCAAAAGACAACAGACACTGAGACCAATGCTTGTAACATACAGCGTATGAAAGAATCAATAAAACACCCCGTTTTGACTGTTTGACGTTCGTACTAAGCTGATCAGACTCAGAAAGCTTGAAATGATGGTGTATTTTTTTACGTTAACCGATTTTATTAAATAAGGCCCTCCAACTCTAGCTATAGATAGCTAGTTCTAGACAAGTATGCAAAAACTTCGATAAACAGACAGACAGACAGAAATAAAAGAATAAAGATCTTTGTCTAGTCGTATTCTGTTACTCTCCTTACTCTTATCCTACACGCGCAATTAATTTTTGGCAAATATTTTAGATGTACAGACAAGTCGTTTCTACAATTCAATTATAGTACAGAATTCGAAAGTTGGTATTTTGGCGAGATCTTGTTAGTCTGTCCTGTAATTGCTTATATATTTCATTCATAATCTTGTGTTATTTGACTCTATATTTTGTAATATTGCTGGCATTTTACGTAATGTAGTTCGGTTATTGTGCATAAGTGAAGTGGATGGGAAATAATGCCACGGATCATGAATTCTTGATGATTTTTTTATATTATAGGGGGCAAACAAACAGGTGGGTCACCTGATGGTAAGTGATCACCGCCGTCCATAGGCACTAGCAACACCGGGGGAGTCGCTAATGCGTTGCTAGTCTGTGTTGGGTTGGTTGGGAAAGTGAGGATGAGGTAGAAGTGGGGGTGGAGGTGGTCCTCCGGCGCTCTCACTGACCGAACAAAACGCAACGATGCAAGCACTGTTACTTCACGTCGGTTTTCTGTGAGAGGGTGGTACTACCCCGGGCGAGCCGACCCATTCATGCTGAAACCGGTAATAGCTTCAGCGTGGCTCTGCCACCTATAAAATAACCGATAAATTCTCACAAGGGGTCACCATCTTGTCAGAAAATTGAGATTATCGCAAGGCCATTGTAGTATTATTATATACTCGACGACAATGGTACTACCACTGTCTATAATAAATAATCTGAAAGATTGGTTTTGCCAAGAAAAAAAAAGTCGGAAGTTTTGACATCACAGTACTGGTAGTGACCGGTGACAAGGCGCCAGAGAGTGACTGTGCCCCACAAACGATCCATTACCGCACGTCGTGTGATTGTATGATTGCCGGCACGATTATGTGATTGGGCCACGCGGCACCGTCCAAACACACATCCTTATCAACTATCCTTATGAATCACTCGGGAAATTTGCTGTTTATCTCTTCAAAGATATAATATCCTACCATCCTAGACTAAAATAATCTAGAAGCGCCATCGAATTTGTAATCTCTGGACAAAAACGTCTTGATACATATAGCTTATAGACCTTTAGGTCTTTGAGCGTTATCAGGATGTAATGCGAGCACAAAACAAAGTATTCATTGTTCCTTATTGTTTAATTATGGTTTCGACAATATCGCAATATCCTAGACTATAATAATCTGGAAACGCTACCGCGTTTATAATCTCTGAACAAAAGCATCGTAACAAGGTTGTTAGTGATATGAGATTCTAAAAATTATTTGATATTCATATAAAAAAAGGTATAAATACCATAACTTGAAAGAGTCTTTCTTCTGTAGTGGCTCTTTCTATACTAATCAGTGGCACAATCAGATTGTTATAATCTATATACATATAATAAAAATGAAGTGTCTGTATGTAATATCAAAATAACACTTTTTTACTGATTGGGTGTGAAAGTATACACGCAACTGATAACAAAAATGCAATTTTTAAAATTACCGTCGGTCTGTCTGTCTGTTTGTTCCAGGTAATCTCCGAAACGGCTGGACCGATTTTGACGGGAATTTCACAGGCAAATATAAAAAATTACAGCGGGTTACTTAGGCTACTTTAAATTAGACTAGCTGGTAACCGCGGCTTTGTCCGCAAGGCTATCTTCAAAACGATTGAACCGAATTCCACGGGACTTTCATTGGCAGATAGCTGACCTTATAGGAAGTAATTTAAGTTATTCTATTTTAGACTAGCAGTTACCAGCAACTTCGTCCGCGTGAAATTTAGCAAAAATATGTTGTTCACTGTAAATATATGCATAAGACATGCGTTGTACTGGACTCCAAAAATAAATATAATTGAAATTCATATATCTGTATCTATGTATGTAATTTGAATTATATTGTCTTTTCGGTCATTTTGCTTTATTTACCGCGCTTTCGTCTACATAATTCAGCAAACATAGTAACATATAACAATATTGTATTCAAGTCAATGAGCACTATTTAAATTGTCGAATATTAAAAACTGCTTAGACAGATATGTTTTATATCTTGATTTAGATTTATGCAAAATTTCAAGACGTCAGTTCATTCATTGTATATATGTAGTTCAACATTATAATTATTAACAGTAATTTTGAAGATAGAAGGGGTCTTTCTAAAAAGATAATATAAGAAGACCACAAACGTATTACTTATTGACAATATGGTGATATTATATCATCATAATAACATCTTTAAGTCATTGTTTGATTAGTTCCTTACACAGTGTAAGTGAGCACTGAGGTAAATGGTGCGTTAAGGTTCTAAATATGTTGCTGATGATAAACCTAATTTGATACACTGTTAGTATTTATATATCTAATATATACGTTACACGTTACTGTAAGTTGCGTGCGTGTCGTACTTACAATTGTTTTTAAAGAGCATTTCTATAATTACATGAATACAATTTTAAAAAACGCGTGCGGAGCTGCGGCTGCAGCTAGTATAACAATAAAACCAATGAAATTCATAAACTACAAATATACTTTTAAAATAGTGATAAATTGAAATATTGTATACTTATTCCCTTTTTTCCCCTCCTTTTTTTTTTTTTTTTTTTTTATTTTTTTTCCCCTTTTTTCTTTTTTTTTTTTTTTTTTTTTTTTTTTTTTTTTTTTTTTTTTTTTTATTTTTCTCTTACTTTATAAAATAATTTTTAATATATTATATTATAAAAACTATATATAATGTACCACATTGTCATGTAGATAAATGTATTATTGCGGTCATAGACAAAACTTCATGAAGATAAACGCACACCGTGTAGGTCCATAAATGACACTGACGATGGCGCGAAATAAAAAAAATTGAAAAATTTAGCGTCCGCCCTTTTTAGATTTAAATCTTAATTCGGAAGCCGAGGTGTTAAATGGTAAAAAAATCAGTAATAACGATGACCTTAAATTGCACATGTTGGGTTTTTACTATGAAGGACCATAAATTCTTTAAGCGCGGGTTCATGAAGTTACCAGGTAGGTGGTAAAAAATCATTGAACAGAATGGAAGATATTTGACTTATAAAATTTCATCTCATTTCACACTAAAAAACCGAAATTACTTTCTTGCTAACCTTATAATACGGTCACCATGACTTCACATGTTACTTTTATTTGGTGATCATTATTAGAACTATCAAATGAAGCATTATTTCTTATTCTAGTACCATACTAGACCCAGTGTGTATATATACATATATATACGTATATACTATGACCCAGTCATAGTTTAATTAAATCATCAAATACCATTTTTAATCTCAACGCGAAAATCCACAGTGTACGTATGCCTTCTATGACGTTTTTGCTTAGACTATTTTGTATGAAACCCAACCAAAATACCCAACGATTTCCCATATCGCCTATCGATATCATATAGCCTAGTCTTGCCAGAAATACTGAAACAAAGAAAAAAACATTTTTCTATTGCAAATAACATTTATTACTTTTTACAATGTGTTAGGTTAATACATAAATATAAAACAATTTAAAATATAAAAAGCTTATTCGAAGTGGTCTCCATTGACTGCAATACAGTCCTTTAAACGTTGAGGCCAGTTATAAATAGAAGTGCACACTCTTTCCATGGATAAATTCTTCACTGCCAATCGTACGGATTGTTTTAGGGACTCCAAATTATCATGGCGTTTAGAGCAAGCCGTACTCTCTAAAACTGACCATAAATCATAATCCAGCGGATTAAGATAGGGATTAGACGACGGCCAGTCTTCAGCTCTGATAAAGTCCGAAACGTTCGTTTCCAACCAAGACTGCGTAGACCGAGCTTTATGACCCAGCACCGAGTCTTGCTGGAAGGACCATTATTGGTTATTGAACATGGTGTTATTAAGGGGCTTCACTACCTTCTCAAGAATGGTATCTTGATACACTTGTGCCGATGTTTTGATACCTTTCTCACAAAAGTATGGCTCAGTCACTCCTTCATAGCTAATACCCCACCAAACCATCACTGAAGTCGGATAGTGCCCACGTTGCACTCTGTCGACTAATTGGGAAGCTTTCTTAGAGCTTTGAGCATAAATATGGTCATTTTGTTTGTTAAAATGTAACTCAATTGTAAAAATTTTCTTATTCGTAAACAATTTTTTTTTCTGACCTTTGCGTACCGCTTCAGTAGTTGTTTCGATTTTACCACCCTATTCTTTTTTAAATTATCAGTTAAGAAATGATCAGTGCGTCTCTTACAGGCTGCAAGTCCTAAGTCATCTTTTAAAATACGCGACATGGTTCTAGGTGCTATCTTCATCTCCCGAGATAAAATCTTTAGATTTCGGACAGGATTTCTTCGAATTCTTTCCCTTACTGCTTTGACCACCTTTTTCATCCGAACACTACGTGGACGGCCAGATATTTTTCTGTCACAAACAGAGGAGGTCTCATTGTACCTACTAATAGCCCGGTACACAAACATTTTACTAATACCAAGCTTATGGAGAGTTTTTAATATTGCATTTTGCTCCATACCTACTTTGTGTAATGCAATCACAGCGATTCGGTTCTCTTTATCACCCCACTCCATTATAATATCGCAAAATATTGTACAATGCATTGCCGCCAAAATGAGAAAACTCAATGAATAATCATATAAAAATGACAGATTCCGAGTTCAAATGTAATATTTTGTTTATTTTTAATTGTAACAGTATTTATGGCCAGACTAAGTATATAGGGAAATATAATTATAAATATAATATAATTATAAATTAATTTATACTTGAGAAAATATAATATATGTTAGCGCAAACACCGTTTATCGATTGACGTCACTTATTATGTTAATATTGGTAATGTGGTATGTATGACATGACAAACAGAACTTAGTCATTTTTTGATATTAGGTAAAAATACTTTATATATACTTAATTCAGTGACTAACGTTTCCACGTATAGAAATTATACATTTACTACTAGCTGACCCGGCCACGCGTTGCTGTGGCTCAGTTATTATATCATTACATATTAAGAATTCATAATTGTAGTTGATAATAAGTACCAATAAATATCATTTAACGATTTAAATTATTTTTTTAATATAAAAAACTAATTTTTGTGACTTAAATATAAAAGTTAGACATATGCTGTCAGTAACTTTTTTTTAGGCATTATCAAGCTCTACAACTTTTCTCTAGAACTCAATCATATATCTCTCATCGTTAAGGAGTTCGTAAGAAACGTTTTAGTTCGACCGTTTTTTCTCCGACTTACTTTGCAAATCCGACTACCACAAAAAAGTCTTTTCATTTTTCGAGTTAATATATAGCCTATGACACTCACAAATAACGTGGCTTTCTATTGGTAAAATAATTTTCAAAATCGGTTTAGTAGTTCCTGATATTACCCTCTACAACCTCACAAACTTTACCTCTTTATAATATTTTTTTTTTTTGTCAAAAGGAGGCAAACGAACAGGTGGGTCACCTGATGTTAAGTGAACATCACCGTCCATAGACATTAGCAACACCAGAAGAGTCGCAAGTGCGTTGTCAGCCTGTGTATGGGAGAGGGGTAGGGAAAGGGAAAGGAGGAGGGTCTCCGGCGCTCTCACGGACCGAACGAAACGCAACAATGCAAGCACTGTTACTGCACGTCGGTGTTCTGTGAGAGGGTGGTAGTACCGGGGGCGAGCCGACCCATTCATATTGCAACTAGTAATAGCTACAGTGTGGCTCTACCACCTTCAAATTATGATATATTATAGTATAGATAATAGAATTTATTAGTACATATGTCCGTGGCTCTACTCGCGCTTGCTAGTATTGAATAAATAAATATATTGAGTTATAGCAAAATAAAAATTGTATAAATGATCTCTACGTAAGCCAGTTAATGTGGAATAGCGCCACCTAGTGCCGAGTTATAGTAAATCTTTATCATCCTAACTATCCTAATTAATATTATAAATTCGAATATAAGTTTGTTAGTTTATTTATTTGTTACACTTCCACGTATTAACTACCCAACTGATTGACAGGAAATTTTGCATAAGTGCAGAAATATAGAAAAGGAAAGGGTGTATTCCCGTTCATTCAAAAAAACCTTCTGTACTCGAGGAATAGGGCAAATCTATATCACGAGCGAAGCTGCCAGCAAAAGCTAGTGCATATTATTAGGTGACATGGTGGTCGCTCAAGCGGTGTTGGAATTTATAGATCTCGGATATACCAACATCCAGTTTTATATATTAGGTCTTTACCTATGAAATTGCCGTTTTGTATGAAAAAATTTAAACGATTTTTTTTTATGTATTTTTTATTTGTATTAATCGAAGTAATCACCCATGCAATCAATGCATCTTTGCCAACGCAGTGGCAGTTTATTGATGCCCTTCTTAAAGAAATCAGCTGGACGGGAGGCAACAAATTCTTCAAAGGCATTTTGTACTGCCTCTCGGGTATTGAATTTTTTTCCCGCCAAGGAGTTATCCAAATTCTGGAAAAAGTAGTAGTCTGTAGGCGCAAGGTCTGGTGAGTAGGGCGGATGACGGAGAACTTCCAACCCCTGTTCTTGCAACTTGGAAATCGTCTGCTGTGCAGTATGAGGTCGCGCGTTGTCGTGCAGGAGCAGGGGAGACGAGCGATTGACCAATGCTGGTTGGAGATGTGCCAGCTTCTCCATCATTGTGTTCAGTTCTTCACAGTACACATCTGCAGTAATGCTCACCCCGTTTGGTAAGAAGCTGTGATGAATCACACCGGCGCTAGGCCACCAAACAGTGACCATCACTTTTTGAGGGGTAAGTTTTCGTTTAGGGCATTTTTTAGGTGCTGAGCCAAGATCTAACCAACTCGCTGAGCGCTTGCGGTTATAAAACAGAATCCATTTTTCATAGCAGGTAACAATGCGGTTCAAAATTCCTTCATTTGTGTCTGTTGAGCAGTGCAAGGCATGTCTCGAAGCGTACTTCGCGCTGGCGATCATTGAGTTCGTGGGGCACCCATTTGTCAAGCTTTTTTACCTTGCCATTTTGACGCAAATGGATCAATATTGTTTTGACGCTAGCGTCGAAAGCTGCTGCTAATTCAGCCGTAGATTGTGTATCATCAGCTTCCACAATCGCCTTTAATTCGTCATTGTCGACCAAAGTCTTCGGACGACCGCGAGGTTCATTTTTCAGGTCGAAATTCCCAGAACGGAAGCGAGCAAACCAATAACAGGTGGTGCTTTGGTTTGTAGTGTTAGCTCCGTAAACGTCGTTGATGTTGCGTGCCGCTTGTGCCGCGTTGCTGCCACGACGTTACTCATATTCCATAATTACTCGAATTTTTAACGTATCCATGATGACAAGAAAGATTGAAATGCGATGAAAATGTAACACTAATCAATAAACAAATGACTACTTTTGGAAAAAGAATTCCATGTTTTTAAAATAAAATTAATTTGAAATTAGAATTCTTAGCCAAACAAAAATTATATTGATTTGAAATGGCCAGTACTGCAGAACGGCAATTTCATAGGTAAAGACCTATTATTATATACTAGCTGCCCACCTCGGGTGTAGTGTGTACTAACTAATAAAATGAGGTCAAATGTTACTTTAGTACGAGCATATAATGAAATAAAATATTTTTGACGACTTCCCTACAGTTTTCTATTTCATTCACTCATTTTGCATATGGAGATTTTGTAACTTACATTTTCACTTTCCCGTTCGATCTTTCAAACATTTTCATTGATGCAAATCTTCTCCTGATAATTAGAAATACAATAAAAACAGAATTAGCAAAATACATGCAGCCGTTCTCAAGTGATGCGCACATACATTCGACAGATAAATTTTATTTATATATGTGTATACATTTATGTATATACATATATAATGTATACATATATATACATAATATCAACGTTTAGTCGCCTGAGAATCGGTTGATTTGAAGAAAATTTTTAGTTTTCATCCTGTTCAATCTACGCAAGGCCGTCTACATTCACATTCTTATATAAATTACGTACAAGCGTTTATTGCGTGTTGGAAAACATCGGATAACTGGTTTTCCATACGACTCTGTGTTGACTTTATAATAAAGTTCAAAAACAAAGCAATATTAGCGCAACACTTGTGCCTTTTAAATTGTTTCATAACCCGTTGAGATATGACAATGTATGTTATTGTTTTTTCAAACAAATTCAACAAAATACTGTCGCTACAGTGAAGCGAGGAACGTCGACAAAATATCTAATTTCCTGGATAATCATTAGTTAATAGGTAAATACGCGTGGCTTGAAAATTTCTATAGCGAAGCAATGTCATTGATAAATATTATATAGTTCGATCAAGTCCTACTAATCCTAGCTAACGTTATAAAAGTGAATGTAATTTTATTTGTTCGCTTGTTACGCTTTCATGCCTCAACTACTCAACCGATTATCGTGACATTTTTCATACACGTTGCCTGGAGTACAGAAAAATATATAGAGTACCTTTGACCACGAAAAAAATACTGTTCTCGAAGAATAGGTAAAATCTACAAGTTAAGGATTTATAAAGATACATACGGAAATAAAGTTGCGGACGGCCAATAATACAGAATATAGCAAAATCATTCCTTCTTTATGTGATTTAAAATTCGAGAAAAATTCTTAAATGTTATTTCTAAAATGTCATACTTATTACTCAACTTCAATGTTGTATCATCCGCATTAATCATAGTTGTTTAAAATAATAGATAGGTATAAAGTAAATTATGAATCAGGTTATGACAATGTTGCAAATGCATTCTTTTGCACGAATATCGATACTAAAAGAAAATATACGGAACTCGAGTGAGTAGGTCCGAACGCATACCGACCTTCTTGAATGAATCGAGTCACAATGAACGCGTCCACGACGCCATGTTTTCGCGGTAATCGGACGCATTTTCCCGCGAACTCACAGACCGCAGACGAAATGTTGACTCATTCTCTAACGTCCTTATTATATCAATAGTCATAAAGGTCGATCAACCTTTTTTTATTCGAAGAAATATCAACAAGTATTTATATAATATTTTACACTGAAAATATGCCTTACTAACGGCCGCCCGCGACTTCAGACATGACGTATAACAAAGTCACAGGATTTTTTGGCAGAATCTTGGAATATCATATAGTGGTTTTTATATTTTACTCATAACTGACATACTTTTCGCCCTGATAATAAAAAAAAAACCTTGACAAATTATATACCTAAACATTCCTCATGAATCTCATCTAATCTAATCTACTAGAAGATTGGTTGCCAAAAAAAGCAAAGCCCCAAACCATATTACCAATTTGCCGGATAGTGAATTCAAGCACCACGTCAAACGGGTTTTATGTCTAGAGGCTATTATAGGTTGGATCAATATGTGAACTATGGTGACGTCTGGAAATGACGACCCTCTCTCTGTGCAACCACCAAAAAAGAATGTAACTATCTATGTTTGCAAAAATATGTATGATGAAAAGATAAACCAGATCGAGATTCTTACCGGTTCTTCTCGATGACTGGGTTTTTTTGACATTCATAGGCGCCTTTTCAGGGCAGGGCCTAAAGTGAATAAAGTATTTTTGATTTCAATTTTGACATTAAGCGACGTAGGTTCACATCTTTGCAACTGAGTTAGGAATTTTCTTGCTTTCTTTGCGGTTGTGTGTACTGCACTGAGGCGGCGTAGTGATCAATGAACACAATCTATACTATTCAAAAGTGATTGATGAATAAATAAAATGTTTCCCTGTAATACAAAAGTTTCACTTCTATCGTGTGCCTATGATACACCCTCGCGAATAAGATCCTAGACAGTTATTGGTAACATAAAACAATACTACAAAACCAATTTTCCTTCTAAAGCTATCTCCAAATATTCGAACCACACCTTCAAACCTGAACACACTAGCATAGCCTGAATATATATTTACAAACTTATTTAAGTGATTTTTCTGAGTGTTTTTATTATTAGTTAGGATTACAATTTACCTTCTCATGGACTCAGGGTACTTCTATGCCAAATTTCATAACAAAAAAAACTCAGTAATTTACCACAAAGAAACATATAGATAAACTGTCATAATATTAGTAATAATCAAGACAAAAAAGACTACAGCAAATCCCGGTATTAATTCTCCCTTTTAACTGTAGCTGGCAGAACATTTGTAAAAACTCACTGCGATAAAATAAAAAATATTCTTAGAATTATTCGTCAAAGTCAAAATTGAGTCGCTTCCTGCCCACCACCTTTGTGTGTTCAGCGTGACGTGCGTATACGTACTGTATGGAAACGAAATGAAGTCATATAGAGATAATTTTACAATGTCAAAATATTATTCATGTTTTCATATGTAACTATAGCTTAGTTTTTCTATAATTATTTAAAGGTTGCAATGTTTTTTTATGTAACAGGCACTGACAAAAAAATTAAGTGCCTTCTTCTCCAGTATTCGTCAATCGATGTACTTCTTTTTTAATAGCTATTGAAGTACCTAAAAAATCAACAATTGTTTAATTTTCATGCCACCGATAAATTAAAAACTCTATTTATGACTATATTCGTTATAATTCAGGCTCCTCACGATTCCTTAATTCACAATATTTGTTGTACAACAAACACTCAATAAAGGTTGTAAAAAAAGTCGAGACAGTCAGAAGTTTTGCCGATAGAAGTGAAAACTCAAAACAATGGAATAACTGTGTACGTTTTTGGATTTTTAATTCAATTATAGCCTGAATTATAATCTTCACATGTATGGCATCTTGGCACTCCAAGCAGTAATTACATACATTTTTGCATAGTTTATTGATTAATAAAACATATAATGCACAAACCCGATACAAAATTGAAAATATCAACATAACATGTTTTTTTGTCGAACTGACTACGTTATTGGGCTCGCAAGGCCTTCACAACTTCACCGGACTATCAACATTAAATGTACACAGGCAGCTATGCTACGCGTCGCTAGTCTAACGCATGTGAAATACATCACGAGCATGTCAAGGTCATCGGTGACGCGAACCCATAAGTATTTATCCAACCAAAAATTGCACAAAGCATTTAAAGAATTTTTCACACTAAAACAAATCAAACAGATATACAAATAAATATAGTATTGGTATATTAACAAATAAAGGAAATACTTTTTGCGCTTTATTATAACTTTATTAATAAGTAGCTAACTGCCGCGGCTTCGTTCACATAGAAATTAATTTGTTGTTACACAATAAATGAATAGCATTTGGAGATTGTCATTTGTTTTCGATTGTTATTTTAATTTTCTTATTAATTTATTTATAGCTTAAATAGTGTTTTGAATAATTCTCCGTCTACTTCTCGTGAGAAACGATTTAGCTGTTTCGACGGTTCAAACACCTCCACACTGGAAGGCGCCCGTGACTTTGCCTGCGTTTGTATTTTTGGTGGGAATCCATTTTTTTTTTCTAAAATAAAAATTACGTAAGTTACTGCTTATAATAACATCTGCCGGTGAAACTAACGCTAAAAGCATTTAAATCTTTTAGAGCTTAGCCAGAACAAACAGATCATTTTTAAATAACTGCCGTTTGAAAATCCATTTAGTAAAAAGCTAGAAGTTTACCAGATACAGTAAACTAGCTATTCCTACTTTTAAAAAGTGCACTACGTAATAGACACGATACTCTCACTCAATATATTCAAAACTGAAAAGTATTTTGTCTAAATAATTAGAGCAGTTATTGTTCTTTTTTGTCTTTTGACTGAACAAAAATAATCATCAATTTTATCTTTCTATGTAATTCGCGTGAGATTAGTTTGTGAACTGTGCTTACTTACCGTTAGTAAAATTTCGATATTTACGTTTGGAATTAGTATAAAAAAGTGGCCATTTCTTCGCGTTCTCACAGATATTAAAACAACTTTTTTGTTTGTATAGATTAAATAAATATTGACAGGTTATTTCATTAACATATATTACTTTAAAAAAAACAAAAGCTGAATACTTATGCTTAATTTTTAATCTTTTACTGAGAATTATTAGGTGTGAACTAATTCAACGTATAATGCTATTGAAACAAACAACATACCCTAATAACGGTATTTTGGTTACCTGGTTATAAAGTTTAAGGTTGCCACGTTATAATTACAAAACCCTCTTAAATGGGAACTGTTTCAAAAAGTATGGTAACTGCATTAAAAAATAAATTACATAAATGAGACGATGAGATACTGCTAAATAGGGGTAAAAATCTAAGAAGTCTTAATACTGACAAAGATGAAAGTGTATGAGCTTATGAAATAAAAATTCATACAGCCCACATAACTCTCAGATCTATGGGTAAAATTTAAATTTGGCAACATTGATTCACGGTATTTCTTTATCCCGAACAGATGTTGAAAAAAACAATTAGAATTTTTAAACAATACCTGTTTTGTACCTTTCAGCACGTGCGGAGGATTATTCCAATTACATCTTGAATAATCTTTTTAAATAACTGTTTCTTAAATTTGGCTTATGACTTTAGTACAGGTAGTTCTCCTGCATGTAACCGCCAGCTGTGCTGTATATAATTATTATTTATAATAAATAATTATTCTTATTTTTAGGTCTTTTTTCCTTGTTTATGTAACGTTCACAGGCTGGACGTCTGTATGTTTAGAATCCATTGTTGTAATATTACCTTGTTACACTGGGTACCCGTTACTGTGCATTTTCAACTTGTAGGTGGTACCTATGTTTTGTTTTAATCCAAAAATAAATCCTTTCTTTTATTTCCCTTAAGCTGCAAATGACTTCGTCTGTATATATTACTATTGTATATAAATATATAGTTGTCTGTATATATTTTTATATATTACTAAGTTGCACAAGACTTCGACCGCGTGAAGCCTCATTTAAAAAAAAGTTATTAATAAAATTATCTGAATGTATTAAGTCCATTTATTTCTGAACTTTTCTCCCGTACATAAGTCGCGTCGTCATTAAAATTACAATGACGTTTGATAGAATAATCCGATTTTATTGAAACACAGACTAAATGTTACTCTAGGATATGCTTTGTGATGTTTTCGAGTGAGGTTTTATTGTAAACGTGCAACAATTTTTTTACAAAAATCTAAAAGTACAAATTTACATTCTTATTATATGTGTAGATATGAGAATTACCAATTCCTAAGTCATTCTAAACTAAAGATATTTGTTGAAACAACAAAAAAATGCTAAAATCGTAAAACATTTACTCTACGTAGTGTCCATTGATAAACCCATAAAGGTGAGTAACATTGTAAACCCATTCACGGGACAAACAAAACAACAATATATTTTACAATCTCGTTAATTGTTCTCCCATCTGCCAATGAACTTCTAGTTCTCTACGCATCGTGGATCCATGAACGAAAACACCGTGCGAAACTTATCACTGAACAGCTTTTTTTCATTTTTAGAATTCCTTAGGGAGCGTCCATTAATTACGTAAAGCGTTTTTGAGGACTTTACGGCCGCAAGGTAAGATATCGTGAGATTTATTGGAGAAGGCACAACTCTAATTTCACGTGAAATTAAAAAAAAGACAATTTGCTATATAATTTTTACTAATTTCTACATTACATTTCATTATATCAAAACTAAATAACTTTACATCTATTCATGGATTTTAATACAAATGTAGCAGAATTAGGCCAGGTTTCAGTGTACTTTAATCTAGAGACATGTTTTTAAATTAATTTGATTTTCTCACAATTTTACACTATTTTTTGCCTGAAATACTCATATATATTTGACGAAATTACCTCTCTCCGCCACGTAAGATTCTTTACTTTTCTTGATTTCATGTTTACAAAAAGCCTCAAGTGGGAGAAAGATTTTTTATGCTTTATAGGTCTTTTAGTCTTTGATCACAATCTCACCTGATGTTAAATGTCGATGTGCTCTAAGAAGGTAAACACGCTAAAGCTGGCTCTCAAGTGCAGCTGCCGGAACACACCAACAGGTGCTTGGCGACAGACTTTCAACTTAAGGGTGGTAGCTAGGCTAGACGGACTTAGAAAAACCCATAGCAGCATGATGTGGTTTTATCACGATATTTTCTTTCACCGCGCGCTCCGACTCAGTTGCTAAGATTCGAACCTACGTCCATCGACGCGATGTCCGAACACGCTATCAACTAAGCAATTATCGCTCCAAATAGTGACATACCAAGTGACGAATAGATATAGCCTTGCTAGAAAACCTTTTCAACCTTTGTCCGGAACCAACAACTAATGGATACGATTCACGCCTATATAAAATTTTATTTTAAGAGAATTACCCGTGTTACATTAACAATAGATTTGGCACGTTTACAGTGTTGAGTAAGAGCCATTGTCCGTTTCGGTGTTACCTGTTTTACATTATTTCATACGGCCAGTCCACGAATGCATCATTCCGCGAAACAATGACGTACCTGTTTCCCGTGGGAATCATTGAAAATGAAAAAGAAACGGAAATAAAAATAATTTATTGTCAACTTCGAATATGCGGAAGAATAGAATATCAGCAGGTGACAAAGATTATATTTTCAGAGCGTCACTGACCGAAGCAGTTTATGACCTAACCTCCAATAAAATATTTTTCATCATGATTCGAGGTTTTCTTTAATCACTATTGCTTTTAGATGTTCTGCCTGCATGAAATATGGGTTCCAGAATTTTCTATTTTGTTGCACTAACGTATATTCAAAGCCCCTGTTAGAGGCAGGAATATAAAGTGTACTTAACTCACTCTAAAAGCAAAACGATACTAGAATTGACATCCAAAGAAATATGCGAGCTCCGAAATAGTTAATTAATATCTATACTAATAATAATGTAAAATAACATTTGTACCCTTCTTGTAAATTTACTCGTAGAAATATTTTGTTATTAGTACGTCGCCTTGCTGAGATACTTAGTTATGACTGGGTAGCAATTTTTGGTATTACTTTGTTCTTGCGAAATACGGGTTTCAGACCTTCCCGTTCAACTTGGATAGTGAAAAAATCTACAGATAGTAGGTATAATTGTAATCCTTTATAAAATTAAAAGTATAAATAATAAATTTCACAATATAAAGAATTCGTTATTTTATTTAATTTACCAAAAAAAAAACTCTAATAAATTATTATTATATCTCATATACCTTGATGAGATATTATGCCTATATTGTTAAAATATCTAATTATTTAGAAACGTAATGTCAGATATGTCTATTATTAAGCAGTGTATTCCTAAAAAGAGTCCCATTATACAGCGGTAATAAAATAACATTACTGTAGGCTGTATCATATTTCGCGCTCGTTCCACAACCCATGACATTGTCAACGTAGTGATGTCAACTCTTGTACTAGAGATTTTGTAATATCCGCAATTGAGAATGCCAAAATCCTCGAATCAAAATACTTTTAGTTAAACCAGAATTAATACGCATTCTTGTCCAACTACTCACTAGTGGAGAAAACATTTAGTGCATTACATATGTTACCAGTTACGAGTATGAGATAAAAACAGTAAATGATTCAATTGAAGATTTATTTTAGGTTCGAGGTTTGTATCCAAAGTCAATATATTAATATGACTAATAATATTGTACTTTTCTATAATTTAAAACCTGTCAAAGTGGCTGATTTTGCGTATCGCATTTTGAAATCAGCATGTGTATACTCGGTGTACCTGATAATCATTATCTAACCTTATTATTGAAAATTGGGGCGATTTTAAATAAGTTTCCCTATATATTGCAACGATAATGTATCTAATAATATAGATATAATTTTTATCGCAGATTTCAAGCGATAGGAAAATATTTGAAAGTCACCAGTACTCTTATATTATAGGCTACTTTCCATCACGACCCTTCTGTAATTTTACTGGATCAATGCAATAGATAAATATTCTTTTGTTGCTACATCAGCTCTCGGTACAAAGAAAGTATGATTTGAATGAGAAGCTTAACAGTTTCCTACTTGTTTGTCAAAGGCTTTTTTCCAAACAATTATACAGATATAATCACTACGATATCCCACCACATATTGGCGATTTCAAACTTCGAGGTACATCCAGATATTTTCCCATATACTATGGTACTGCAAGCATATTCCTCAAGTTCAGATTTCCCCACGATGTTTTCTTCTACTGTCACCAGATAGCTTTACTAATTTAAATGTTATTGATATCATAAACGATAAAGTTTTACTACTACTGGATATAACACTGGATAATAGGCTTAATACGCTATGCTCAACGGGCTTGGGTGATAAGTAGGTAATGTAGCGTCTACATTAGGCCAACTGACAGATATTTGGACGTACGTTGCATAGATCGTTAGAGCCGTAAGAAAATAATATGCTTGCGGTTGCTAGTTAGTTAATTTCTGTGAGTTCCGATACGTCGGGATATGAACCCTTGGCCGTCGAATCAATAATCCGTCCAACAAATCACTCGACTACCATGACTTAATAAAGTTAAACAGGTATGTATGTATTTTAATAACTGCTACCGAACGACAGATATGATTTTACGTGCGGATAATTTAGTCTATATTTCAAAACTTGATCTCATCACTATACAAACCTTATAATGGGCTGACCTATAAAAATATACCATAAGGCGACATCACAACTCGCAGTAAATGTCGCGTTCGAGTCCACTTGGCCCAGTTCTAGGTTGTTAATCTAGGTGGGCAATGGGTCTAGACGTCTACACTGTGGTTCAATGGAAATATACCGCATAAAGTTCAATATTAATATTATGTTGATGAAAGTAGATTACTGATATTAGAGGAAAATGTATCGTTACATTTCAAAATAAGCTACAATTTTAGCAATTCCTATATTTTACGTTATTTTTCACGATCTTCAAATTTTGTACATTATATACTTTTTTATACAGTATATTAACTCAACAAACATATGATGGGCCACACATTCTCAATACAAAATATCAATATTAAATGTACACAGGTTGCTGTACTGAACGTCACTACTCCGACGCAAGCCGCGCAAGCGCAATACGCTCGGTCACGCTTACTAGCATGTCATGGCGCGAAATTATAAATTTATCTACTGCCAAAAAAATACCGCTCAATGTGGCTAAAGAAGTTATAGCTTAAAAAAACTGAAAACTTTATGAAGGGTCACAATTAAATATTGCGCTCTGCTTACTTGAGACTTGAAGAAGTACAGGATTTTTATTACAAGCTTTTAATTAATTTTCGATGTTTGTTAGTTTGTCTAAGTTAAATATTGCAAACTGGATTAGATCCAACTCCTTTAGCCCTAGGACTCTGCAATTGCATGTTTTTCAGTACTGACGACAATACAGGAAAATGAAATGAAAACAATATGGCGAATTTCAAAATGTCCGCCATACAAATTGCTTGCTAAAAAAAGCTTGTTTTAAAACCTATTTTGCTTACATTAATTTATTTTAATCTCGAAAACATATGCGGGCGATGACGCACAAAAAACCTAGTACTTTATATTCCCATGGAAAAGTCCTATTGACCATACGTTGTGACATTTTGTTGATACGGTAACATTTGACTTGGACCGCAGTTCAATGCGGGCGCAGACCTGCAACCCACTGGCTATGATTACTTATTACTAAGTAAATACGTTGTGTGATATCATTGGTTACAATCTTAATTAAATTCTCATATTCGTGTATATACTCATGAATGTTGATTAAGAAATAGTAACTTATTTAATACTTTATTATGTATGTCGCCGAGAGTGAAAGAGTTAGTGATGCAAGTTAAATATCGATATAAGTATTACCGACATGAAAATATCGATAAGCGATACAATACATATTAAATAATAACTAGTGGGCGCCCAGTGGTCGACATTCGACCATAATTCATTGATTTTTTTAGGTTTCAACTTTATTCGGGTCTTTTGTCAAAGGGTATATACTTCTATTATCAAAGATTTTCATCATGTCTACTCAGTTATTTGCCACTTTTTTTAAATTGTATAAACATTAAAAAAATGTCTAAATGAAAATCGAAATTAATTATAAATTGCAAACAAAAACAGGCGGTTACATAAGGTGGTAAGGCTCTCAAATTCTAAGTAAAGATAACTCTACGAAAATAAAGAAATTTATTACAACTCATGACACAATTATCAATTAATTTTACACGATATCATGGGTAGGTGGTATTTCTGGGTGATATTGAATTAAACGTTGTCTGTACATTATAAGGAATAGTGATACACCCAGTATCATCGTTTGGAAAAGTAATGGATACACAATAGAATCAAATAATGAATCCAAAACAAAGAAGTATTTAATACTGCCATTAACTTTTGAAAATGAATTCCTTTTTGTTCAAAATTTATCATCAACTGTAATAAATATAATTACTACATCAAATTGAACTGCATCATTGTAACTGCGGAGATCTAAGTCATGAATTACTTTCATGAGCAAACAAACTTTCTTATTTTCATTTTACGAAGTATTTTTGGCTCATTTTTTTTTTATTGAATCATCATTTTAAGTGAGTTCACCACAAAAAATACTAAACATAAACATACTAAATATTGACTTTGACTTTGGTAATATTGCTTTATGACAACATGAAGCAAAGAGACATGAAGTGAAAGCAGTCCTGTCACCTAAAATTTTTGATATTCAATGAGACCAAATAGAATATGCATTATTTCACTGGTTCCATAAATTTACTAAAAAAAATTAACCTACAATTTGACCAGTTAATTTCAAAGGGCATGTAAGGCATGCAACGTCAGTCATGTTAATAATATTGAAAAGGTAAAATATTGGAACGTAAGAGTGACGGACATTTTGACGGATGTCAAAATGACTTTTCCATTTACATGTGTGTATATGTTGTGTAAAATTTGAGCAGTAGTGTGAGTAATGTATATTTTATTTATTTATTTATTGAACACCAACACAATGTACACTGATCATTATTAAAATAAGACACGCACAATTTGTAACGGTAAGTGTCATCGCAATTAGAGGTGTAGACTGCATGCTTAGTCTGACAATGAGCAAACAGTTAGGGTTACAAAATGAAATTATGAAATTCACTAAGTTTACTTAATATTTTATATTAAGAAAATTAATTCCCTAAACAAAATTTGAAAAAAAAAAACAAAAACATTACATCTGAGAGTAATTTGAGATTTAAAGCAGAATTGTATATGATCAATTGGAAAAAATAATATTAAAAGAAATTAAAAAAAAAAAATCTAATATAATGGGAGTACGGGCAATAACGATTAGACAATTTCTCCTTTTAGTTCCTTTCTAAACATGGCAATGTTTGCTGCGAATAAGTCAACATTTGTATTTTGTTTCGATGTACTGTTAAACTCACGAGTTAATCTATTAAGTGGTGCGTTTTTACCTAGGTTAGAATTACTGTGAGTTTCTTTGACGATACTTATAAATCTTGCAGATCTAGGGAGTCTCGTGGGTATAGCAAAGTTGAGGTTTGACAGGAGATAGGGAACGTCGAGTAAGCCATTCGCTAATTTGTACAAGAAAAGAAGATCGAAAGTGCGTCTACGTTCGGACAGCGACTTAATTTTGAAATGGCTGAGCCGATCAGAATACGAGCGGATAGCCTTTGCTAAATTACAAGAGAAGGTCAAATGCCACATGAAGCGCTTTTGAACACTCTCGATCCTTTTTTTATAAACCTCGTAAAAGGGATTCCATACGACACTGCAGTATTCCAAATGGCTTCGTACTAGAGAATTGTACAATACTATCTTCGTTCTAGGATGTCTGAAATCCCTGCAATTACGCAAAACAAAGCCCAGGCACTTAAAGGCTTTATTACATACATTATCAATGTGCCTATTCAGCCGTAACTTGATATCTAATGTAACCCCCAAGTCTCTTATGAACGTTACTTCTTTGAGATAATTATTATTAAGTTTATAATTAGTATCAGGGTTACTTTTTTTTCTGGAGAAATGTATAAAGTAGCATTTGTCTACATTTAGGTCCATCTTATTATCTTGGCACCAAACAGCAAGACGGTCAAGATCTTGCTGCAAAAGCAGAGTATCATTAGATGTCTTGATTGATTTGAAGATTTTTAAATCGTCAGCGAACAGACAGTAGTTGGAATGATGGAAACATTTGCCAATATCGTTGACAAAAATGTTAAAAAATAAAGGACCCAAATGAGATCCCTGTGGAACTCCAGATAGGACTTTGTAAGGATCAGAACTGTGACCACTTACGACAACCAATGATTTTCGTTCCGTCAAATAGGAACTACACCAACTCAGCAAATGTTCTGCTACTCCATAGGCTGAAAGCTTGCTGAGAAGCAATTGATGGTGGACTTTTTCGAAAGCTTTGCTGAAGTCGGTGTAAACGGCGTCAACTATGGAGCGTGTATCCAGCTCTTTAGAGATTCTGTCGACGAATGAAACCAAATGAGTTGCTGTGGACCTTGCCTTCATAAAACCATGTTGGTGGGGATCCATAAGTTGTTTGAAATGTCCTTCGAAAATAGGATGTAGAAGCTGTTCAAATACTTTGGAAAATACCGGTAATATGGATATAGGCCTATAATTTTTTATCTGGTTTTTGTCACCGCTATTATGAAGAGGCAATACATGAGCTACTTTCCAGTCTGACGGAAAACAGGCAGAACTTAAAGATTTATTATAAGTCAGACATAGAGGATGAGCAAGTGATTTAGCGCACTTCGCGACAAAAACCGCTGGCAAGCCATCTGAGCCAGCGCCTTTATTAACATCAAGTCTCTTTAAGATTTTAAGAACTTGACCGTCTTTGAATTTAATTGACGTCATGTAATTGCTTGTACATAAACCTGCCAATTGATTGGGCGCTACTGCAAATTGGCTAGAAGAATACCCATTGTACACAGAAGAAAAATTCTTAGCGAAGAGATTGCAAATATCTTTCCCATTGGTAGCGACGTTTTGGTCAAGCGACATATGCGCAGGATAGTTACTATTACATTTCTTTTTTGCTTTAATAAAAGACCAAAATAATTTTGGGTTATTACTCAAATTTTTCTCTAGTTGAGATATAAGAATTATAGCATACTGTTATCAGCCGTTCAACACGTGTTTTTGCTAACTCAAATGCTAGTAAGTCCATAGGATTATTATTAAATTTTTTAATTTTATTTTTATATTTAAGTATTTCTTTTATGCTGCCAATTAAATTGTGAGAAAACCAAATGGGATACTTTTTAGATTTAGGTCTCGATTTAGGAACGAATAGCTCAATAGCTTTACGAATATATTTATAAAATATTTGTAGCATATTATCAGCGGATTCACATATTTTAAACTCCTCTTCCCACTGTATATCACCTAAATAATTACTAATATTGTTGTAGTCGGCCTTGTAGAAACAAAATTGACTAGTATTGTTTTGTGAGAGAGTTTTATCTGAAGTAAATGACAAGCTAAACGTAAAGGGAGGGTGAAGTGGATCAATGACAGAAAGTGGGCAATTCGCGGCTTTCAAATTACTAACGTTAAAATTACATAAAACGAGATCTAACAATCTATTTTTATAATAATAATTTAATATGCTTGTAATGCATTTTATATAAAAATAATAGTTTTCTGCACTTCTCCTCCGTATAAACTTTAACTATGCAAAATTTCACGTTCATCCGTTTGTCCAATCCCCTTAAAAAGGGGTACAAAGTTTTAGCTTCACGTATTAATATATTTGATGACTAGCTGACCCGTGCAACTTCGTCTGCACCAAATCGGTTATTACCGGTTTCAATTGTATTTTTAAACGCAAATAATCTTAAAAAACCTAAAACCCTATTGCAGCGTTATCCAGCACTTCCAATCGTGAATCCAAACTATCCAGGGACTCAATCAAACATATACCCAGTTGGTATGTGAGAAATCTTTTAAAATAAACCTAGAATCTGCCCGCAGCATTACCTAAAGTAGTGTCATCAAAGTGAAGATCAAAACTAACTTACATATATTGCCGATAAATGTCTTCCCAGTACCCCTTGTAACTTCATCACGTAACGTACTGTAAAAATTGAACTTTATCTACATTAAATTTCCATTTTGTTTTAGTTGTTTGTCTGCATTCAATTTTAATTTTGTCACATTTATTTTACTTCTGACATATAAACCACCGTTTTTACTGAGAAACTGAACTTGGGATAATATATCTTTCTAAGAGTGAAAGAATTTTTGAAATCGGACCAGTAATAGGTACCAAGCATTCCTCGAAAACAAAACTTTACCTCTCATTATAATATTAGTATAAATACAACATAGTATGATAACTGCAAACACCTCAACTTATTTATTTTAATCGTAAATTCACAAACCTAAAACCCAACTACTTCAAGACTCAACAATATTTAGAAAACTAATTTTATCAAATATCGAAACAACACACGTACTGATAGAACTTTAATTGAGATTATTTTCTACAATGCAATGTAACTATTATCTAGGTTTATGTTTTAGGAAAAAATCTTGTCACCTTTGTTTAGCAAACATTTTTCATAGAATAAAATAAGTGTAACAACATATAAGTGACAGTTTCGTTTTCACATATTTGTTTCATATGTGGTTGATAATTACGCATAGAAATGTCATATAGCCGTAGCTCAGTTATAACGTACTGGACATTATATGGTCCGCCGGAGCCGACGGTTCGATTCCAGGCGATCTTTTTTTTTGGTATTTTTTTTAAAGTAGCTTAGGGAAATATAGCTTATCTTTTTAGCTAATCTGTCTGCTATATATAGCACAATGAAAATTTACCAAAATCCGTCAAAAATTTCATTAACTACAAATTTTTGACTTTCGTCCGATATCCTGGAGAATCCCTTGCGTTTTATGAGATAAAAAGTATTCTAGATGTGACCTTGTAATATTAGTTATCACTGTGCCAAATTTCGTCAAAATTGGTTCAGTACTTTCAGAGTGGTACGTATTCAAAGGGACAGACAAACAGGCAGATCCTGGAGAATCCCTTGCGTTTTATGAGATAAAAAGTATCCTAGATGTAATCTCGTAATATTAGTTATCACTGTGCCAAGTTTCGTCAAAATCGGTTCAGTACTTTCAGAGTGATGCGTGTTCACAGGGACAGACAGACAGACAGACAAAAATTGTAAAAAGATTGTTTTTGGCTTCTATATCGATAACAAAGTCTACCCCGATCAAAATTTTCAAAAAATATTTAATGTACAGATTTGACCTTGCTACAGTTTTATTATAGTATAGATATGTAATATGTAAGCTTTATTAAAAAAGTTGTTGCGTGTCACCTCTGAAGCGTGACTGGAGTGGACTTCTTAAAAACAATTGTTTTTGAATATATGTAACATAGAAAGAGAGCAAATAAACGAATCTTTTGTAATACCGATATACCTTTGTTTATATTGATTTAATAAAACGTATTGTGCATACGTTTACATAATGCTTCATGTTTTGTTAACACTCTATCTAGTTTCCCATCTAATGTATGTACCGCGAACTATATAAAGAATTTTGGACTTCACGCGAGCAGAGCCAAAAACACAGCTGGTTTTATTAAAAAAAAATGTGCTTATAATTGTCACAATACGCTGATTATTTCGTAAACTACTCTGTTTGATCTAGATTATTAACAGACTGTAGATAGTTTCTCTTTTATGCAATACTTTGTATCATATCGATTACCTGCGATTTTATAATATCAATACACGTTTCCGTATTCACTTATCTTTATATATAAAAATGGACGTTGTTATGTATATCTATGCTCGATAAACTCCAATATCCTTTGATCAATCACCGTGAATGTTAACTTCTTAGTAAACTTCTAACTTAGAATTTTACTTTTGTATCTTTATGTTCGGGGAGCAAGAGGGTTATATGAGACTCCAAGTAAAGAAGATCCCACGGAGTACAATCTACCGCTATAACGAAACGACACGGGATCATGTTGCCCCGATAGTTAGTTCAGTCTGATACAAAGTTTCCTGCGCAAAAAGACTTGTACAGCTTCAACAGCCTCTCAGACCCCTGGATAAATGATGACAATATAAATTGTCTTCCTATCACTCTACCGGTTTATATAACGTACATTGAGATGACAGGATTTTGTCCTGTCATTAACTTTCCGGTAATTTATAGTCATTTATTGCCATGCCATGTAAAGTTTCGTCAAAATCCTTTGAGTTCTTTTTGAGTAAAAGTGTGACATCATCACAAACTTTTTTTTATAATGTTAATAAGAACATAAGTACATGATATAAAAAATGGTCTGTGTTAATTTCTAAATACGATACTGAAAACCTTTATAGGATATCAATTTAAAACGACATGTAAAGTGTTTTTGGCGGGATCCTAGTCTGTCATGCAGTGTATTTTATATTTTATTCATAATCTTGTGTTATTTGCCTCTATACTTTATAATACTGGTGGTGTTTTACTGAATATAGTTCGGTTATTGTGCACAAGTGAAGCGGATATGAGATAATACCATGGAGCATGAATTTTAAGATGCCACAAAAACTCCATGGAAAGTTCTATCAAGGGAACCACCATCTTGTTAGAACATTGAAATTATCATAAGTAACTTGTAACACCTGCTTGAGAATAGCAGTAATAATATAGGATATTAGTTCCAAAAAATGAATGTAAATAAAATAAAAATTAATAAATAACCTTTAGATATTAAAATCTGCTTAATATGGTGCTTGAACTTACTATCTGACATTTTTTTTTCGAACTGACGCATAGAAGGCCTTTACAGCTTCGCCGGACTACAACGCGACAAAACAGTTAGGTACGTGTTTTGGGATTTTGTTATAAAATCTAATATGTACCTAAAACCTAAAACACTGTTACTGGTCTTACTGAGTCTGAATCTTGGGATGACTAATTTATCTTTGTTTCTAGTATTTAGACATGGTGTTTTACTACATCCAGTTTTTCTAAGTTTTTACGGACACATTATTAAAAATGTATTCTTGTAGAATTACTATTTAACGTATTACAATAAAAAAATCCACCATTTGAAATTTAATCGATATTACAAGGTAGCAAATAAAAATGGCGAAGTAATTGTTTGTTTATTTTATAGTATCTGTGCAAGCGCTAGGAACGACTCGTGTTCAGCCATCTTTAACGAATGTATTTGATCGAATTAATTAATTACGCTGTTTTATAAACGTTTCATAATTAATTGGACACATTTCGAGATGTTTTCTGAACGCTACAAAGTAATTAAGTACTAGACTAATCAATTAATTTCCGATTTATCATTTCAAACATTTTAATGTTTTTATTGCTTCTTTTATAACAGTCTCTAGATTTATTATTTTATTTTACATGGATATGATTTCGTTGTTTCCTAAATTAAGTTATGTTACCTTGATCATATTAATTAATCGAATTAGCTTAATCTACCTTCATGTTGGTTATAATTTGCTCGCGGCTTACCTCAAGTTAATGTTGATCTTGAAAGTAAAATACATGTTACTCGCTGATAACGCAGCTTTATATAAATAAAAGGATTTTTAAAATCTTTTTTTTACTTTAGCCATTACAAACAAAAAAACAAGCTTTTTGTATTAACAATAGTTGTACAGAAAAATAAAACAGAGAACATAATTACATTATTAGCTGTCCCGGCAGACGTTGTCGTATCCGTATCAAGGCATGATAATAAAAAAATCCTAAAAGTCAACCGCAGCGCCATCGACCGAGCCCAACCGTGAATCTAAACCATTCTTGAATCCACTTAAACACACACACAGAATTTCATCAAAATCGGTTCAACCGTTTAGTAGGAGTTCAGTCCCATAGACACGGACAGAAGAATCATATGTACATATAAAGATAAAACATAAACTATTTTCATGAGAACGGAGTAGCGTGTGGAAGTTAGTATTTTATAAAATTCGTTTGGAAAGATCTACAAGCCCTTTGATAATGTTAAGAGTTAATGTACAAGTTTACGTCATAGTAAATGGAGAATATCCAGAACTAGATAACATCGCCCACTCATTTCCTGCAGCAAGCCCGAGGATATGAAGTCATCCACGACTTTTGCGAAACGTTGCCTGAAAATATAAATACCACACACCTATTATCTTGTCGCCGAGTAACAGTAGTAAAGACACTTACAAGTTGTTAAATACATATGGGGCATTCCACGCCAAATCGGACGGTTTGCAAAAAAAATAAATTTTTAAGCCCTAACTTTTATGATATGTTTTAGTACTCCCAAAATAACCCCCCTGGTAAATTTTGCGATTTCTTTATTAGTAGTTCAAAAGATTGTTTTTTTTAACGTAACTCTTAAAAATGGTCTAATTTTTTTTTGTTTTTTTCATGGCCTTTATAGAAAAACATAAATCGAAGGTATTTCAAATTTTATTTATATATAATTTTAATTATAAAGATTTTTGAATATCAAACTTTAAATCGAGTTTTAAAAAGTATTCTTCTATTTTTGTATTTTATTTTAAACTTCTATTCAATCCTCAGAAATTACAAAAAATCTGCTTACGTTAAATACTTGAACGGCCCCTTTAAAGCGACTTTGTTTAATAATATTTATAAATATAGATACTTTATTCCTACATGTTGAAACGTATCAAGGTTGGTACTCTAACATTTGTGGCGGTCGTCCGTTTCCCCAATTCGCGTCAAACGCGAGGCGTGAATCAGCGGTCGCTACCGGCGACATCCTGCTTTACTACAATTGTTTCTAATGATAACGCTTCCTTCCACGGTGTCTCACTTGACACTGATCGCTGATGACATAACTCACCAACCTTCTATTCCTTTATAACTCAAATCTATATCTATAAATTACAGTTAAATGTCTATTCTTGATGGAGCATTATGGTATAATTTCTTTTAAATCTAGCTAGCTACCAGTTACCACCCTCAAATTGAAGATTTGTCGCAAAGTACCTACAAGTGTGTGCCGGCAGCTGCACTTTAGAACAGTTCTTAGGTTTAGCGTGTTTATCATATTAGACCACATCATTATTTTTCCTCAGGTAACATTGTGGTCAATCTGTCAATCTATAAAGTCTTAAAAATCAAGATATAAAACCAAATTAAGTTGCTGACTGAATAGTTTAAAAGAAATTCAAGAACAAAATCAGTAGTATAGTAGACAGTCCTGTAATAAAGGGGGCGCTTTCGGTGACTAAAACATAGTAAAAGTAAATGTGGAGGCAGTATCGCATTTTCTAATACCGTTGACAAACCTTTTTTTATTAACGTGGAGAAATCCTCGTGGACACGCCACCCTTCCGGGGAAGATAGTGAGTTAGTGTGAGATTCGTAGTCAGTAAGATCCCACGGTGTACCGGCCGCCGATTTCGTTAGGGAGTCATGGGACCGTCCATTGCTATCACCGTGCCGCCCTAGCGGTCAGTCTAGCGGAAGGCGGCCGAGGAGCCCTGTTCTAATAGGGAGGCAGACTGGGTGAGTACACACCAGCTGTCTCCCGTCGTCAGCCGAACCTGTGCAATGAGGAGATGGGCCCCTGGCGCATCCCAGGGGTTAATTAGATAAATAAAATAGTTTATAGAGGTATTAGCAGTCACCCGCGACTTTAGTATTTTCATGGCCCTTCTCACTCATCAGGGGTTGAATTTACAAAAATCCTTACTTTGTAACTCACTTACAGTTTAATATATTAATTAATGCAATATTTATGGTCCTAATGAGAGTCGTTTGATCTGTATGAACATACGTAAGTTTACAATCTCAGCAACGCACCATTTGTATGTGCAATGATAAAAGATATTATATTACAAAATAACAAGTTCTTAATGATTTTAAGCAATCAAACAATCACACAAATCTCAGCTTTATTCACGAATAAGGTTGAATATACCTGAACTAAGCAGAATATGATGTTGAATTAATGGTGTCCAATTACACAATCTATAATTCGCCATATTTATTTTATTACCGGCCATAAAGTCGAGATGTTTGCCAAAAATAAAGGAAAATCAGATTTTTAACCTGTGACATAAAAACTTAGTACAGTCTTGGTCAAATAAACAGATTCAAACAGTGTATATTACATTATGTCTTACTACTACTCATATTGTAAACACAACAGCTTGTACTATCGATTCTTTTAAAATTTTCAAACCCATGAAGTAATCTTGTTATAATTTCTATAAGAGACGAAATGACCTGAAACCCAAACTACCTGTGCTTATCACAATTTTCAATAAAAATTGAAAATATTTTATTCAATTTGGGCCCTAGAAGGCGCTTATCAACGCTTATAAAACACTTTACCTATACCTATTGGGCATTTTATTCGGCACTTCGTGTAAAAGAGTGACACGTCCTATTCACATCGGCTTGTTCGATTTTTTTAAACGTTCCCTCTATCGGACAGTACAATGACTGCGATAGACAAGGATAACACTATACGAAGCCGAAGTTAGACGACAACCTCGGTCTTGTCACCGACATGCTAAATCAAAAGCCGGATATCGCTCTTATTTATAATTTAGTAGGGTTGTTTTGTGTTTTTTTTATTTAACCACTTACCTTACCAACCTATCGTCAGATAGTTACATAACTAATGCAAGCAAACTATTCCCACATCGTTTGCTTATTCTATCAAAACATCTGTAGCAAATCTAAAAGATCACACAAGCAAGTAAGAATACATTACCATACGTTATTTATCGTATGTTCTGACCTATATTTTATATGGTAATAGTAATTCCGAAGTATTGTAACGTGATGGTGAATAGCCTAAACCTTTTTTTTAATCTGACTAGTATTTCCATAAATTAGCGCGTTCAAACAAACATAAAGACAATCCCTCTAAGTCTACAATGTATATATTTATTTATCTATGAATCTTTTTTCTTAATTTACCTTAATTTTTTATTTATAAGACACAGTCTTTGGGAAGTGTTTTTTTAAGTTACTATCTACATATACGTAATTCTTCTGTGTAAACTCCTCCTACACGACTGGACAGATTTTGATGATTTTTTTGTGTGTGTTTAGGTGGATTCAAGAATGGTTTAGATTCACAATTGGACCCGATAAGTGGCGTTGCGATTGACATTTAAGATTTCTCGTATTATCAAGGCAGGTCAAAGTCCGTCGGGCCCGCTAATATGTAATATTTTATTTGGTTGAAAATTAAGTAACAAAGTAATCATTATGCTTATTTTAATTGAAATAAATTTAACAAAAAAAATGTATATATAAATGAAGGTGACTGTACAAACGTAGACGTCATACGAAGCTGGTGTAGGCAAGATGGCGAGGTACGTCAGCGGACCTTATAAAGATACGGTCTCCCACGCTGCGCACGCGCCGATCGCGTTCAATCCCCGCAATTTAGGTTCCAAGTTTATGATTAAAATATTAAAATACCGATGACTTTCGCTCCAACGTTGGACTCATTTATACTGTTTTTTATTAATAAGTGATAATATTTGTCTCATGTCAGGTGAATTTAAGATATTACTTCTAAAAAATTATGACAATCTGCAAATTTTCTATCGCCACCCAAAGACCATATTCTTAGGAAAAGCATGGGCTGAATCAGAACACCATCTAGGCGTAATGCGAGATTTAGGGTAGTGGCAAATTAATATCCCAATACATTATGGGACTCGATAACATTTCCCAGGTGATCAGGTTTTCTTATGATAATTCAATTCACTGTCAGTTATTGGTATTCTTAAATGCTATATATGATTCTATTGTTTGTCTGATGGTCCATTTAGAATAATCCGACTTAGTGAAGCTATCAAAGTAGATTTTAGTACGATTTTCTATTTTCTATATAATCTAAGCAGTAATTATGAAAATTTGCGATAATCGGCTTAAAGTCGTTAAAGCATATATAGGAATTATGCTCTAATAATTAGGTAGTTTGCCCAATTATTCATAGTTAAGACCATTTTGAAATATAATCTGATCTTTCAGTGAAGGAGAATATGCCAATAAAAGGGCGTATTGTAGTTATCATGATTTCCCAAACATATTTTTTATTAAAGTGAAACTTCTTTCCGCTGCCTCAATTTTTTTGTTCATCTATCGCATGTCGCATTACAGGCGACGCGCGACTGCGGAGTAGGGTTAAAGTGAAAGGCGCTCGGCAGAGCAGCCAAGGCGAATATAGCGGCGATTCAATGATTGAAATAAATATTGTGCTCAGTTTTTAACATGCGTCTATCATCTGAATGATTGTATTTGTTATGTATTCCGTAACTCTAATACGCACATTGAGATAATATATAGTTGGATATCTTGTCTACTATCGATTTCCCATTATCATTCCCATTTTTCAATTAATAAGTTAAGATTAAAAACGCGATTTTAATACCCTCAATCGAATAATTTTCCGAAAACTTTCAGTTAAATACCTACGATCCCAAAAAAGTATTACTTGCATCATGGTTTCATAAAACCACACAATGTTTTTTGTGTTTTATTTATATTAACATTTGAAACCAGGTGTTCTTGTTGGCACACGCCCTCCTATATGGATCATTAAAAAAGTTATAAAATCCGTTTTCATTATTATCTAAGCGACGTTTCGGTTGCGTCAATGATCTGATATGTAATGTGAGTATTATGCTAACCACCGCCAACGGGTTTACCTAATCTAGGCACAAGCGGCCTTCCGGTCGTACTGTACGGCAGGCTGTCTGATAGCTAAGTTACCTTATGAGATATATAACTTTTATATTGCTCCTGTCTCTTTACCAGAAATTTGTAAAGTTATTTTCAGCTTTTATCTTATAAATTACTTTTAAATACAGTTATATAAGCACGGTAAAATGGCTGTGCTAAGCCTTGTAGTAAGTAAAATACAACTGCAATCATAAGAAGATCTATAATCCATCAGAATCTCACTAAATTTCACGTGGGACAGAGAGGGGGTTTCGGCAAAGATCACATAATTTTTTTCCATCAAAAAATAGTGTAAAAATGTGAGATAATGTGACGCACCATCGAACTATTCTAATATAACTGACTCTAGAGCAGAAAATATTTCCAAACAAAAAGATTGTTGGTCAAAATGAAAAAGGAAAAAACCGTAATATCCTGAGAATACCAGCAGCTGAGAAAAGAATAAAGATAACACATTCTCATCAATCCTCTACAGAATAAGCACATGTGTTAAATTATATCACAATCTACTTGATATGCACCATTTTGGTGCTGTAGTATACAATGAAAGCATTTGAAACGAAATGTGAAGGTTCACAAATGCACATTTCATTTTAAAGGCATAACAAGGAGGTAACCGCCTTTTCGGACCGCTTGACAACTTGATAATGGCCATAAAAATCTTCAATAAAGATGATTTGTTGCCAAAGTAGCAATGCGAAAAACAACTTCCCCAATGATACATGACACTATACGATATACGACGATTTATCAAAAATGTTACAAAAACTTATGCCATAAAACTATTAATCATAAAGTTATAGTTCGAAGGATTTTAGTAACAAGTAAATTGTATTACTGATAGAACTAAAATTTAGATACAACACAATTAACTCAATAAGATATTTTAAAAATCAAGATAATATACTCATAAATCCAAAGAAAGTTCATAACAAAGACAATCATTGATAAACAAATACATGCCATTTATTATTTTCAATTGTTTACGGGTATCAGCGCTATTGTGTATTGTCGTACATGTAAAACAAGGCTTGTTTAAGATGTAAATAACTATGTTGAGATTTTTCTGGAACATGCAACATATACCATTGGATTTCCGTGTTGTCCATCATATTCAAGACGCATTTATGTAATATTCTGCCAACTAGAGATCAAAGAGAAATCATATAACATTCTTTCTAGATAACATTTTTTAACATATAATCAAATAGATCATCTTCTCTACAACAATGTTAAAACTGCAATCAATAAAGTTCTGCTACGTTCTTATTTTACATGTTACTATGTTACATTAATTTAACGTTATTTCTGGTAACTTTACAATTTATTCCTTTTTTTTCTTGGCAAGTAACGTTCAATTCATCTATAATCTCATTTGCTCATATAATACCAAAGTGTGGTAAAGTGCTAAGAAAAACTATACATTATGAAATGTAAGGTTCACATAATCTGTAGTTCATCCAAGCTATCGAGATTTGTGACACAAAATAATTTTCTTATTAAATTTTTTATTCAAGACTGTCTCTTAATAGACTCTATTCAAAATGAAACAGGGACTGTTTCATAACATTAAATTAATGAGTGTAGCTTTTTAAATAACCTAGTTAATAACAGAAAGAACCAAATGCGACACTAAATACAGAGACTAAATACAAATATGATGATCAGAGGTAACCTCGGAGGTCAAATAAAGAATGCTGACAAATGCCCAAGTTACATTTAAATAGTCCATTGAGAGTCTCTAACGATAACTAATTATACCGGCAAATTACTTATGATTAATAAAATTATACGTATGTAATGAGACAGCATGTCGCATCTTCCTTCCGGCAACGCGGACGCACAATAGACCGCGATTCCCACGACATTAGCTAACTACATAGTCTGAATAGCACAGCTTACTCAGTTCTCACTAGCAGCGTCTTTAGAGTTGAGATTGCCTTCATGACGCTCACAATTTTTACACTGTTGGGCTGACGTGCCTTCACAGCTCATCAGACTACGAAAGCGAGAGCTTAAAGCGCTTCATCGCTTGGCAACAAGTACAAGGGAGTTAAAGAGATCGATACTAGGTTGTTACCTTGGATGCAACACCGCGAATCTGTCTAAGCTGAACTAAGCTAGCTATTCATACATATAAGAATTCGTGAGACACACATGTGTACGGGCATGTGCAAATACGGTAAAATCAGTAGCTTTAATAGGAGGTTGGCATTACACATACTATTAAAGGCAGAGTATAAATGAGTATGGCCACAGTCGTGCGGCCCACAAAGAGGGCGGATATCCGAGTCGTCGGAATTGATGACTCGGTATCCCAACAAGAGGCTGTAGAGGCCGTGGTCAAGGCGGGTGAGTGTAAGCCCACCGACATGAAAGCAGGTCCGCTTCGCACACGACCGGGGAGGCTCAGCTCTATGTTCGTGAGCCTCTCCCTCGAAGCGGCCCGAAAGCTGGTTGTGTCAGGCCACCTTCTAATCAGCTGGAGTGCGGCCTAAGTCCCTCTGCTGGAGGGTAGACCTCTAAGGTGCTACCGCTGTATGGGCTTGGGTCACACCCGGCCGATGTGCTCGTCGGAGATGGTGAGAGGAGCGGCCTGCTATCGTTGCGGGGAAGAGGGACACCGCGCAAATACCTGCACAGCGGTGAAGCCGAAATGCAGCGTTTGCGCGGATGCCGGAATTCTGGCAGAACATGTTATGGGGGGGCGCGAATGTAAGCCCCCTGTAAAGGGGAAAGCACGCCTCCTTAGGGAGGTGCATGCGGAGGTAACTGCTATGGATCAGTAATGGACTGCATACATAGTAGCTACCTCCAGGGCAACCTGAACCGCTGCGCCGCCGCCCAGGATCTTCTCCTACAGGCGGTGGCGGAGTGGAAAATCGACTTGGCCGTCGTTGCGGAGCCATATCGCGTCCCGGACCAGCCTCACTGGGCTGGAGACGCGAATGGCTCCGTGGCGATCTTGTCCGGGGGGGGCTTACCCCTGTCCGTTAAGGAGAGGGGCGCCGGGTTCGTGGCGGTCGCCTCACGAGGATTCGCAACCCTCGGGGTTTGTTTTTCCCCGAACCGGCCCCTGGTGGTGTTCGAGTCTTTCATGGACTCCCTGGGACCAGTCGTGAGGCGGCTGGCGCCGCTCCCTGTCGTCCTGCTTGGCGATTTTAACGCCAAGTTTAGGACGTGGGGAGGGTCGACTACTGACCCCAGAGGCCAGGCGCTTGAGGAAGTCATCTCACAGAAGGAGGCGGCGGAGAGGACCCGCGAGGAAGATCCGCAAAGTGGCCCTCTCCGTCAAAGGAGAGCAGGAAGGAGGGAGAGGCGGAACGCTCGCCCCCTCCCATAACCGAGCCGAGCCTGAGGGAATGGGTCGGGGGACCCATTTCCTCATTGCACAGGTGAGGCTGACGAGGGGAGACGATTGGTTGTGTACCCAGTAGTCTCTCTATAGTAGGACTAAGCCTGGCGTTCACTCGCCAGGCTGCCGCAGGGGCGGTTTCTCAGGAAGACAGCAGGTTCGATCCCTGGCCACCCCTACCATGCGGCGGACGGTACACCGTGGGGTTTTAGTCCGTGCGAGTCGGACATAACCCACTCTCTGCCCCCAGAGGGTGGCGTATCCATTAAGGATTTCCCCATGTAAATTTAAAAAAAAGTATAAATAAGTCGTTACATTTCAAAATAAGCTAAACCCAATTATAATTGTTCCTATAACATGTTTAATTTTTTAAGATACGCAGTTTTTATACACCGAGAAAGAAGTTCAAATTTTAGAGTTCATAAGGTTTTTAGTATTTTTTTATGACCTTCATATTTTACATGTGCAACATTTGAAGATTTTGAAAAATAACGTAAATTATAAGGAAGGACTAAATTTGATTTTTGGATTTAACTTATTTTGAAATGTAACCACTCAAACATTGATCTCATTGCTTCATAAACATTAGTATCGCTAGCGTCATTGGACACATATTTTAGTGTCTCACGACACATTAAATTTAGGAATGTCAGCGCTTGTGAAACATGTTTTTAAACGAGTCATGAAATATCAAGGATATAAATATTCCTGTAAAAGAAAATTTATCATAACTAATTTTGGAGACGTGAAAAGATTCTGTCAGAAATTTTAGATCTAGTAATGTAATCATCAATTCACTCACCTTTTACTTAGAAGTTTTATATCAAAACTTTTTGGATTCATTCGATTTTTCAACAAATTACTGAAAGGTTTACATATTTAGTGAACGATCTGTACGAACGAATCTGTGCCGACTGTGCGTTTCGCAGAAATGTTGCATTCGTTTTCTAGAGAAATTGTTTTCATTAGCATTGATGCTGATTAGATGTTTTTTTAGTACTATCCAAAATCTTATCTAATATTCACCCAAGCTATATGTTAATAACTCATAACATCGAGTCATCCTGAACCTTGGCAAGTGTAAATGAAAGCATTTAACTAAAATGTAGAGTTTATTCCGGAATATACATATCCATTGATAATTAAATAAATATTATATCTATACTAATATTATAAAGCAGAAGAGTTTGTTTGCTTGATCGCGCTAATCTCAGAAACTACTGGTCCGATTTGAAAAATTATTTCAGTGTTAGATAGCTCACTCGAGGAAGGCTATTAGCTATTTATCATCACACTAAGATCAGAAGCATAGGAGCGGAGTATCAATGAAGAATGTTTCAAAATCATTTTTTCTCATTTTGAGAGCTTCCGCTGCGTGTTAGCTTAGCCCAAAGTAACCTTTCCACGTAGATGAAGTCGCGGGCTGAAATTAGTATACTATAAACCGCCGTAATTGTTCATGAAATGTAAGATTTCATTGTTTTTCTTGACCATTTTTTTTTAATTTTTATTATTTCTTGCCAGACTGCCACTTACACTCTGTGCACCGAACAAATCTTAATTCTATTACGTTTTGTTTACAGACTACAATAAGATTTTGAACGATTGATCCCTAAATAAGATACTTTTGTCCAGTAGTGGTATATTTATAAGCTAGAATTATTAGTACATACGTTGTAATTAAAATAACGTTACATTTTATTAAGAGAGTCTTTGTATTTGAAAATGAGCTAAATCTAATTTTAGCCGTTCCTAATATTTTACGTTATTTTTCAAGATTAATTCGTTATTATTATTGCCTGTTTGGTCGCTACAAATTTCGCAGCTCATTTTATACAACTTGTCTCAATTCAATTTACACAAGACTGTCTATAATATAGTTTTTTAACGAACTAATGAATATAATTAAAATATTAAATAAAGAAAAAAATGTTTTTTTTTTTTTTCGGACTGACTATGCTATTGGCCTTTTTAGAGGCCTCTACAGCTTCACCGGACTATAGAAGAAAAAAATGAGGTGCATGCTGTAAGTAAGAGTAACGAATGTAAAGAGTAGCTGTGATAGAAAACTCACATAACAGTTATTGCATAACTACATTGTTCGCAGCGCATTAAAATTGTTAGTGATTCAGGTGTACTATTCTGACATTTATTATCTACTAGCTTGTGCCCCCAACTCCGTCCGCGTGAACCTAATGTACAAAATAGTGATTAATAAAATCATTTACAATGGATTAAGTCCATTTAGTTATCCACTTTTCTCTCGTACTTAAGTAGCCACGTCATTAAAATTACAATAACTTTTCATAGAATGGAAACAAAGACTAAATGTTACTCAAGGATATGCTTTATGATTTTCTTAGTGAGGTTTTATCGTGAACGCAGTGCTTAGCAGTGATGCGTGTTTATACATACAGATAGACAGACAGACATTTCTAAAAATGATTGAAATGTATTTTATTACTTATTCCAAAAATCACAAAATTCACAAAAATCTAAAAAGTACAGACACGTTAGATTTACATTTTTTTTTATGTCATAGGAGGCAAACAGACATGTGGGTCACCTGATGTTAAGCGATCACCACCGTCCATAGACACTTGCAACACCAGGGGAGTCGCAAGTGCGTTGCCAGCCTAAGTTGGAGGGGGGAAAGGAAGGGGAAGGGGAGAAGAGGAAGGGGAAGGGAGGTGGGCCTCCGGTGCTCTCTCTGACTGAACGAAACGCAGCAATGGAAGCATTACAATACTTCACGCCGGTTTTCTGTGAGAAGGTAGTTCTACCCCGGGCGAGCCGACCCATTCGTGTTGAAACCCATAATAGCTTCAGCGTGGCTCTACCACCTACACCTCTTTCTTAAAGTTTTTATTTACCAATGATACACGAAAAAGTTACACACGTTTTTTTGTTTCTTATGCAATATTATTATATTTCAAACATACAACAGTGATATTTGTAAATGGTGCAATACACCTTTTTATCTCTTACTAGCCTCTACCCGCGACTTCGTTCGCGTGGAATAGTTACTTTGGGTCAACGCTAACACGCAGCGGAATCTCTCAAGAGGAAAAAATACCCAGATTTTGAAACATTCTCCATTGGCGCTCCGCTCCTATGCTCTTAGCGTGATGATATATAGTCTATAACCTTCTCCGATAAATGAGCTATATAACACTGAAAGAATTTCTCAAATCAGACCAGTAGTTCCTGAGGTTACCTTCTACAACGTCACAACGTCACAAACTCACAAACTTTGCCTCTTTATAATATTAGTATAGATTACTGTTTATTACTATCTTTTGCACACGCGAATGACCTGAAACAGACAGGATTCACGAACGAAGAAGGACTTTATAGGAGCGAAGAAATGCATATCTATTTTTAATTATTACAAACATTGTTAAAGGTGAATAATTTTACTTGTGATAAATGGCGCAATATTCTTAAAATACAGTTGGTACTAAATAGTTCAACTAGCAAAACACTAAATATGTCACATTAAAGCAATAAAACATTAAATTTCAATTTCTATTAAGATAAATAAATGCACATACGAAAACAGTAAGCATACTGAATGATAAAATTAAGTCATTTACGTATTCCGATTACAGGCTTTATCGTTCGACAGTTCATGCCTAATAACAAAAGACCATCATCATAAAGTAAATTTTCAAAAAAAAGTATTAACCGAATTCAATATCAATCAAAATCCCATAAGGCACTAAAAAGCGGAAAATAAATAGTTTATCAAATTAACCAAATTAAATAAAACATATGAATATGTGTGCTACCTAGAGATGTATTCGAAGTCGGTGCCAACCGAAATTTCAAATTTGATCCAGGTAGAAATGTATTACAGAGACGCGAGAATGGACTTAAACTTTGTACCTATGTAGATGATATGATTTTCGGTTCGCACCGACTTCGAATACATCTCTGGGTAGCACACATATTCATATGTTTTATTTAATTTGGTTAATTTGATAAACTATTTATTTTCCGTTTTTTAGTGCCTTATGGTTTTTGATTTATATTGAAGTCGGTTAATACTTTTTTTTTGAAAATTTACTTTATTTTTCCATTTTTAGTGTACATAAATATATTTTACTAGCAGTGCCCGCGAACTCCGTTCCGCCTTAAGTATATTAAAATATGCGCATTTTTGCGGTATGGTATCTATCGCTATGGTATGCGATATGGTTTCAATTGGTTGTACAATAAGTAACGTTTGGTACGAACGCAACCTTATCAATAATCCGCGATAGTTTCTACCACCAACTCGGCTACCATCGCTTCACACATAATACACCTTAAGTAATGTAATTACAATGTTGCGTCATGTTGCAACACAGCAACGAAGATAAGCACAATAGGCTCCTAAGAATTGAAGAGTTTTTTTTATAATATTGGTGGCAAACGAACATACGGGTCATCTGATGGTAAGTGATCACGGCCGCCCATGGACACCTTCGACACGAGAGGAAACACAGATGCGTTGCCGGCCCTTAAGAAAGGAGTAGGCTCGTTTCTTGAAAGTTTTCTTACTTTGTCACGGATCCCATATTCAGAACCTAACCAAACTCTCATCAAACTACCCTTGCAGTACGTCCTTTCCAATAAAAAATGAATCATCGAAATCGGTTAGCGTGATATTGAGTTATTCGTCTATTTGTCGTGTACATACTTAATGCAAATTTAAAACTTATACGGTTTTGCACTGGATGCCGTTGTCGGAACTGGACCAAATTAAAATGGGACCACACGGGAAGTACCAGCTTTCAAATAAAAAAATAATCAAAATCGGTTCACCCAGTCCAAAGTTATGAGGTAACAAACATAAAATATATATATATATATATATATATATATATATATATATATATATATATATATATATACAGTCAAATTGATAACCTCCTCCTTTTTTGAAGTCGGTTAATAAAAAGAAAACTATGATTACAAATTTGATTTTCAACGCTAACTATATTTACGAGAGTTTTTGGCGGGATCTTGGTCTGTCATGTAGTAGTTTTATTTTTTATTCATAATCTTGTGTTACTTGACTCTATATTGTGTAAAATTGGTGGTGTTTTATGTGATATAGTTTTTTTATTGTGCATAAGTGAAGTGAATGGAAAATAATGCCACGGACCATGAATTCTGAGATGCCACAAAAATTCCATGAAAGGTTCTAACAAGATGGCCACCATCTTGTTAGTTCATTGAAATTATATCAAGAAACTTGTAACATTGATACTCACTTGACAATGGCAGTAATAGTCTACTAGAAGACTGGTTGCCGAAATGGAATAGAAGAAGAACTTGAACTATTAACTACTCGATAATGGCAGTAATAATCTAAAAGATTGGTTGCCAAAAATAAAGTTAAAAAAAATACCATATTTACATAAAAATTATAATAATGGCGGGCTTTGTACAACTTTTTTTTGAAGCATAAGCGGCGATATTGTTCAGCCAATCAAGATGTTGATAACGCGTGTTTGATGATGCTCGATCAAACAATGATGCGATGAGAGGCAGGTGACACGTGCGTTTCGAAAATGGTTTTTTTTTACGTTTGCGCACCCCCCATGCGGTGCAACTGGTTTTAAACTCGATTTACTGTGTGTAGAGCAAAATTAAAAGTTTTCGAAGATGCGTCAAGTCTGTGCATATTTCATGTTATTTTATTGTAACGCTTTTTTTTCATATAGAGATATGAAATGAAATGAGATATGTGAGAGCACAGCACCATATTAATTACACGGTTATGTTGCCAATTTCGAAAAAGGCGATTTTTAATCAAGCAATAATACTGAAATACCACGGAGGTCGTAAACTTAAATTAAAAAAATACAGTAATAGAATAAAAAGTACGTCTACATATATATTCTTTGGAACAATACATCAATGTGATATTATGTTGATCGAATATTCGCCCACACAAGGTCGTCTGCATTTATTTGTAGTTAAATGCATAACAGACAACTGCATTCACTCACTACTATGTATAATTTTTAGAAATAACTAATCTTCGTTTACAATAATTTTATTAGTAAGTATTATAGTGTTTTCTTTTTTTTGTTCAATCTATTCTAGATTATTACTGCTATCATCAAGTAGGTAATAATAATATTACAAGTGTCTTGTGATAATTACAATGTTCTAACAAGATGGTGGTTCCCTTGTTAGAACTTTGTGCCATGGAACCATGGAGTTTTGTGGTATCTCGGAATTTATGCTCCGTGATATTATTTTCCATGTACTTCACTTGTGCATAATAACCGAACTATATCACGTTATATTCCACCAAATTTACAAAATATAGAGTCAAATAACACGAGATTATGAATACAATATAACGGCTACTACATGACAGACTAAGATCCAGTCAAAAATTCTGTTATAGTGTTCTTGGTTCCTTTATTATGAATATGGAAGCAAAACGGTGACATCTTTTTTATCATATGACAGCAACGGTTACGCTTTGGCACACAAGGACAAGCAGTCGCACGAGAGCTCGTTGATTAACACAAATCGACGGCATGAAAATTATACTTAATTCTTAAATAAACTACATATTGTTATACTTATTTCATTTTCCTAATTTTTTTATAAATTCTGAATAATCAAGTTATGGATTTAACTGTACTGTACATCTGTACAAAATTATACCTAAATCAATAAAAAGAACTCACACTATTTCTTTAATATGTTATAAAACTAACAATTGAAAAAAAAATACATTTAAATCATTTGAAAAGTGTATTCTTGGAATTTTTGGTGGGATCTTAAACTGTAAATGTAGTGCTTTTTATTTTTTAATTCATAATTTAGGGTTAACTATAACTATATTTTGTAACTAGCTGACCCGTGCCCACTTCGTTGGGCGGTAATAGGCATTATCAAGCTACAACTTTTTTCTAGAACTCAATCATATATCTCTCATCGTTAAGGCAGCGTTCGTAAGAAACGTTTTCGTTCGACCATTTTTTCTCCGACTCCCCAGATATTACCCTCTACAACCTCACAAACTTTACTTCTTTTTGATATTAGTATAGATAATATAATTAGTTAATAGCTTCGTACGCGTGGAATGGTTATTTTGGGCTAAGACGCAGCAGAAGCTCTGAAAAAGAAAAAATACCTCGATTTTGCAACATTCTTCATTGCTGCTCCGCTCTTATGGGTCTTAGCGTGATGATATATAGAATAGATGAAAAAATAGATTACTCGGAGTATATTTACCACGTTCTTAGTAATCAGATTAACTGTAATACATAAAATACTAATCTACTTCAATGTAATCACATTTACGACTAGCTTCTACCCGCGACTTCGACCACGTGGAATAGTTACTTTGGGCTAAAGTTACACGCAGCAGAAACTCTAAAAAAAAACAATTTTGAAACATTCTTCATGTTAGCCTTCCTCGAATGAGCTATCTAACACTGAAAGAATTTTTTGAAATCGGACCAGTAGTTCCTGGTATTAGCGCGTTCAAGCAAACAAACTCTTCAACTTTATAATATCAGTATAGAAGTATAGATTTTATTATGCGTTAGAAAGACGAACAAGAAAATTGTTTATTTTAAATATCAATATACAAAATATCGTACACAGAATATAATACGCTTTATTAAAGAGGCACTGGAACGAAATATTTTAATCTATGACATCGTTATGAGTACATACGCGTTTTAGTTGCGCACACGCAGCGGCGCACGTGCCGTCATCTGTCGCAGGAAGAGCCGCTCAACTGGAAGATGGGCTTCTAACAATAATAACGTCACAGGTCACAGGTGCCTCACCATAATAAAAACCAAATGTAAAAACAAAAACCCTTTTAAGCCAAATTAATTTTGACAGTTTTATTTTTAAGGCGTTAAGCTGTTGGCAAGGATCGTTACAGCATATTTTGATGAATTTAATGATTACCTTAACAATCGTACTTACTTAATCAGTCGTGTAATATTTTATCAATATGCTAATACCTCATACAGTTACGAACAACATGTCTTATATTTAGACTTTTATGGAATTATAACTATTATTTTTATTTGTTCATTAGCTGTGCCCGCGACTCCGTCCGCGGGCAACCTAATATAAAAAAAACAGTGACTAATAAAATTATCTGAACGTATTAAGTCCATTTATTTCCTCTCGTACTTAAGTGGCGTCATCATCAAAATTACAATAACTTTTGATAGGCTGGATTGATTTTAATGAAACCAAGACTAAATGTTACTCGATTTTTTTGGTAAGGTTTTACCGTGAACGCAGTACTTTAGCAGTGATACGTGTTTAAAAAAAGAGACAGACAGATGGACATACATCTCTAAAGATGATTGAACTGTATGTTATTATTTATTCCAAGATACCTGCAGCAAATTTTGTCACAAAATTCTACAATGTACAGACTTACATGTCTGTTACATGTTTACATTCTTATTATGTATATAGATTATTTTTTAAATTTACTGGATGTGTTAGCGGCTATATACATGTTTTTACGTCCGATTTTGTGCTTCGTTTTCGTAAAAATGCTTTTTTTATTATTTTATGGGAGATGCTTGTTTAATCTCAGTAAATTACGGGCTGCTTTTTATTTATATTGTATTTTTTCGATACTACACACTTCCTTATAATCTTTCTACCGATTTTGATATCTATGTTAAATGTTATCATTACTGCTTACTCCATATGAAAAAATATAATGATATGCACTCAGCCGACTTTATTTGACAACTAGCTCAAGGGTGCACGGCACACCTCGGCTTAGGCTGATACATGCAATTCGCGACCTATCTGAGCTAACCTAAGTTAAGCTAACTATTCATATATATATGAGTTGTTGAAACATATATGTGTACCAAGCATACATACCACAACAACTCTTATATATGTTTCGTATCGGATAATTTTCTAAACTATATCAGTTTGATAAAGCAAAAAAAATAAAACCCTTCCTCTTTCATGTATAAGCGTGCACATGTGTGGAGGTGATATGTGTAATGTTGTCGCAGTGATGTAAGATTTTATGTCACTGTATCGCGCGAGCATCGCACTCAAGGGCTCCACGCCGAAGGAACGGACCTAGGGTTGAGTCGTTGCCGAGGGGGCCTAATCTGGTGTGCAGGAGCGAAATTTACCCCCAGACCAAGGCGGCGTGATCTGTGGTTACGCGAGCGTGGGCGTGAATACGCTCTGTTTGGAGAGACAGGCTGGTACACTACAATTTTATTTATATAGATATAGAGATTTTTTTATTATTTACGCTTAAAATTTATAGATACACTAGCGGGCCTAGCGGACATTGATAATAAAAATATCCTAACTAAAAGTCAACCACAACGCCATCTACCGTGTCCAATTGTGAGTCTAAACCATTCTTGAATCCAATTGAACACTCACAAAAAAATTCATCAAAATCTGACCAGCCGTTTAAAATGAGTTCAATCACATACACACGGGCAGAAAAAATGTATATATATAAGGATTATTGATAGTGATTATTATAGGTTCATCTTATTACTCTTATGCCACCTAAGTATGGTCGGCACAACATGTTTTCCGTTTCCACTCTCCCCTGTCGGATGTCATCTCAATATTCACACCTTTTATACACATATATTAATAATTATTATTATTATTTGTAACTAGCGGGCCCGGCAGACGTTGTCCCGCCCTGATTATGAAGAAATCCTTGACAAATTATATACTAAAACGTTCCTCATCAATCACTCTATCCACCGGTGATAACCGCATGTAAATCCGTTCGGTAGTTTTTGAGTTTATCGCGAACAGACAGACAGACAGACGCGGTAGGGGACTTTGTTTTATACTATGTAATGATTGCCATAGGTTGGCAATTCAAACTGAAATAGTATAGATAGTCTTGGTAAATATATTCCTGTATACAAACGTTCATTAGAATCTATTGTAAATATTATTTTTTTAAATTAACATTACTTTTTTCGATTTCTAAAAAGGCACAATTTGTTTCAGTATGAAAGTACAACACAATCGACGTGAAATCTATTATTCTGGTCACTAAATAATGAATGTAAGGCGCAGAATTGTATATCTAACTAAAGTCCTATTTTAAAATTAATAAGTTTACACGCTCATTTTGAAAATATACTATTTTGGTGTCATCAGACATTGAGAATCCAAATTAATTTATCAACGAGCCAAAGATTACAATAATTTTGTAGTACCAAAAACAATATGTATATACAAACAACACTTTTCATGCAACTCTGCATTTAAAATGTTAGATAAAATTGGCAACTGGACGTGAATTATGTAATTGTGTCTACTGTGACTCTATTTTGTATGAATTACTGTATTAAAAATGTTTACACTCGGCTCTTTACAAGGAACTCGTATATTAAAACTGCTTTGAGTATTTTTTTTTTGCAATACTACACGCGTTTTAGAAATAAATCGCTACTGAAATATTTATAATTGTTTCTTAAGTGTGTAAAAATGTCCAGATTTCAATTATATTAGCATCATCTCTGAACTTATGCTGCAAAGCAACTCTATTCACCTTACCGTGATCCGGTCTGAAGTGTTGTTGGCAACACTGAGTCATAGATTCTCCCTACTTATTCATAACAACCAGAATCAATAATCATCAATTCATTGAAGTTAGATAGGTCTAGCTATACCATTGACAACTTAGATACGGTAAACTGCTTTACTCTTGATGACAACCTTCTAAATAAAATATTGAGGCAGTCATAAACACTGCCGATAGAAGTGAAAACTCAAAACAATAGAATAACTATGTTGGTGTCGTTTGAATTTTGAAATTAAGTTATTGTAAATTATTTAAATTTCATTATTTGTATATTGAAATTATTAACATTAATCTGGTTTTCACATCCATTGGCAACTCGGAGCAATAATTATTATTATATAATAATTTTTATAAAGTTTATTAATCAATCAAAATTGTGATAGGCGGCACAAGCTCAATACAAAATATCAATATTACATGTACAGAGGCAGCTAAACTATGCGTCTACTCGTCTGATGCTACTAGCCGCGCAAGCGCAATAGACAGTCACGGTTACTAGCATGTCATGCCGCGTAAATATAAGTTTATGTCCTGCCAAAAAAATACCGTTCAACGCGCCTAAAGAAGTTTTCCCTTCAAAAAACTACTGTAACCGTTCTAAAAAATCTTACTATTATTTTTATGCATTTCTGTCTAACAGACACAGATACAAAACAAATACTTATCATCACTAATTATACCCAACTAAGCAAATAAAACCAGTGAAAGACATTTATCTCGAAGGAATCAAGTGGCACGGAAATATCAAAATATTTGCGCATAAAAAAAATGCCCATTTAAGCTAGGGAGACGTGGTGATGTCGCACACGCGGTGCCATACTTGTCCCAAGAGGATTTTCGCACGGCGAGGTAATGACAAGTGGGCTGTACACGTAGGCATGATAATTGGGCTCAACGGGCAACAGTCCGACGGCCATAAAGGAACGCGCGTGGGCCGACCGACGCTCCGTCTCCAAACACAAACGGACGGTAAACCCCTCGCTTCACTCCTAAAACCCCTCTCCGGCGTTTATTCTCCTTTGTGGGAGGAGTCGAGGTAGGTCAAGTTGTGATGGTAGCTACGCGCGGAGGCTAGCGCTCGTATCCAATTGTCTCGCTTCGCCTTGATGTTTTCATTCACAATGTTTTGCTGACGTCCGCAATCTAGCTTTGTTCGCTATGTACTTTCGTTCAGCTTGCGATGAGGCTTTAATTGTTTTAGAAAATGGGAAATTATTTTAAAGAACACATTTCTGTTTGATACTACTAATATTTCCAATTCTTTGTTTGTTTACTTCCAAGTTATTCATTAATAGGTTTATTATCTATAGGCCCTTATCAAAACTATTAAATTTATTCACTACGTTATTGTTTGTATTTACAAAATAAATCATACGAGTATGTTAAAAGCATTATGTATATCTATTTTCTTTTTCTATACATATAATAAGAATGTAAATCTAACGTGTTTTTTTTTTATATCATAGGAGGCAAACGAACAGGTGGGTCACCTGATGTTAAGTGATCACCACCGTCTATAGACACTTGCAACACCAGAAGAGTCGCAAGTGCGTTGCCAGCCTGTGTTTGGGATAAGGGGGAGGGGGAGGGGGCGGGGGAGTTGGGTATCCGGCGCTCTCACTGGCCGAACGAAACGCAACAATACTACTTGTTACTTCACGTCGGGTTTCTGTGAGAGGGTGGTACTACCCCGGGCGAGCAGACCCATTAATGCTGAAACCAGTAGTAGGTAGCTTCAGCGTGGCTCTACCACCTACGTGTCTGTACTTTTTCGATTTCCGGGAAAAATATTGTTTCAGGTGTCTAGGAATAAGTAATAAAATACATTTCAATGATTTTTAGAAATGTCCGTCTCTTTGTTTGTATGAACACGCATCACTGCTAAAGTATTGGACCGCTATAAAACCTAACCAAGAAAATCATAAAGCATATTCTCGAGAATAGCTTAGTGTTTATTTCATTAAAATCGGTCCACTCTAACATAAGTTATTGTAATTCTAATGACGACGCGACTTAAGTACGAGAGAAATGTAGATAAGTAAATGGACTTAATACATTCAGGTTTTGTTAGACACGGTTTTTTTTTACATTATGTTCCTCGCGGACGGAATCGCGGGCACAGCTAGTTTTAAATAAATTTAAAACCTTAGGTACTTTTTCTCAGCGAATTCTATGAACAATATTCATAAAATTATTAAGTTTGTTCATTTTTCTGAGTCGATATTATAATATGGCTAATAAAGTCTAATAAATAACTGCCCTATTACATTTTCAATTCATAGTATTTAATAGTCGTTTTATAAAACTCGACAAGCGTTCGTCATCGATACGCTAATCCTATCTTAAACTAAAAATGACATATTTTCAAACTATTTGTAATCCGTCCGTTTCCTGGACAAAAAAATAGGTAAGTTCGTGAGTATTGAAGTCCCAAAAACGGCATTTAATCTAGTTGGGAGCGGCGTCTATTTCGGTCGTTGTCCATCCATCGGGAGCTCGTGATACGCAGCTATTCCGGGCTGGGGCAGGTTTTCGGGGAATGTCAACAAACGAACGGCCACTCATTCAATGAACTCTATGCTCGGCGACTCCGGTGGCGGACCGGTCCCGCTTCGGGTATTCATAAAAATTATACTCCCAGACGCGCTCAATGGACCGTCGTCGCGTTGCGTCTTTGCCTTTTCAAAGGTCTTTTATGGCGTACGGATCGGGTCACGTAAAACCTTTTTTCCGAATTTCGAAACGTGATGAAACAAAACCTACTTTTTTCTCATATAATATAGTAATAATCGTTAACTTTCGTTGGCGTGTAACGAATGTATACATTTCGTATCGATGGACCATTAGTCAATTTCATAGCAATTTTGAATACATTGCCGGTGAACTAATTTGATTGCAGACAGGTGTAGATTGCACAAGTGTACGAAAAACGATTATCGGTGGGCGTCGTATGACGTGCCTATGGTCGGTCTCACCGCCCGTTCTTGCTGATTATTGCACAACTAATACTTAAAAAAAACAATCTATAATATAAACTAGTAGCCAGTCGATACAATTTGCTAACAAAATGCACATATTACTCAGTATCGGAAACTAGTTCAAGATTATTTTAATTATCAGAAGGCGCGGCTGTTTGAAATTACGGCGTTTGCCCTTCCTATACATAAAAAAAATCTTTACCTAACCAATTATACGTACAAATTACATCGGGCAGGTGAATATATGAGTAAAATGAAAGATATAATTTAAGGATTTAGTTTCATATAATTTTCTTTTAACAAATGATCAATAGAAAACTGTATAATTAACAATGTAGCGTCTTAATTAACAGATACTTCGAAATTATTAGTGTTGTAGGTAATATTTTACAAATACTTTGGAATGTTCACATAAACAATCTCATATGAATTGCTCTACACTGTGACTTCAGCAATTCGAAAAGTTACAAAAACTATGAAATTAGGACAATATTTTACTAGGGAGCAGTGCTGGTAACCCGACAGCAAAATTAATAAGTCAAAATATTAAACTGCTATAATAAAAGTAAAGGGATAAAAACCCTGCCGATGTTACCAGCCTCCTACCAACTGTGTCACTCCACAGCCTAAGTTTACTATTTTTTTTCTGCCTCTCTCGGCCGAGCCATCCATTATGGGCTATAAACAAACAGAGAGCTCAGTACAGACTTTTAAATATATAAACTAAATAATTTGCTATTTCTAAAAAAAAAATCTTATTAGAAACTTATTACAGTATGAAATATTGAAAAAACAACCAGAATAATTTTAATAGAGAGAGAAAATAATTTATTACTCTTTAATATATGGAAACAACTGTGATGGCAACTCGGCACAAAGAGACCAGTGTTTCCACACCGTCCAATGTTATAATCAATTTTTACATTAAATTACATATAAATGGAGATTCATAGTGAGATTACAACTGAATATACAATATGCGAGGCCATGCTTAGCAAGGTGAGATGGACATACAACCGTTAACTGCATAGTTAGGCGCCTTAGATGTTCTGAACAACAGATCATCCTACAGATATTAACTAAATAAAGCAGTCAATAAATAAACGTTCATAAATATCTAATAAATACCTACACTGGCTATATTTACAATGAAGAAGCCATCCACATTCTGGGCACATACTCAGCCTTTAAACAATAATAATACAGAACTATCCAGAGAGACATATATATATATATATATATAACAGGTATAAATTATAAAGTAAAGCTGCCGGCTTAACACTTGTTTTATAATATAATACTGACAACACCAGTAAAATAAATCTAACCGCGAGATGGAATGTGCGGGCACCCAGCCCGGTACAGCAATAGGAACCAAAGCACTACTCTCGCACAAGCGATGCACAATTCATCACAATATACTATCTTTATACCATTGGAATATTAATAAATACAATTTACATTGATTTACATTTATTTAGGCACGTACTGTACTATACAGCTTGTGCTGTACATCATTCATAGCATCCCGATGCTCAGTAACCACAGCCACATTAACAAACAACATGTGGAGTGCCCAACGACAAAAAGAAACGATCCTCAGTTTGTACACACCATCTCCTCAGACTGAAAAAACAAACATCTTCTAAATGTAACAGATACTACAAGCGTGAGATTGGTTTTTTCAATTGAGGAGCAAAATTCTAGCTTCTGTCTCATTAGATACAGCACAAACAACAATAAAACATAACATGTCTACTTGAAGCGAGTAGCATTAAGGTACAGGGTTTTCATTCAACAACCTCCAACACACACTGAACTGATCACTGTCCACCACATATAACTAGGGAGATTGACGTTCATACAGGCAAATCCGATCGGTATATACATAAGAAATTCTTTCCAAATAAATTATAAGCTTCGTAAATTAATTATCACATAAATTTTTCTTACATCTTCGGTTGCGAGTGCACGAGAGACGTAACGTATCTATATGTACAGTGGATAGGGGGTAGCAGAGGCTAGTGGGCCTGGCGGAGCGCCACGCGGCCCCCGGGCGCCGCCACCGCCACGAGCTGCACGGGCCCGCGCTCGCCGCGCTCCTCCGAGGGAGGCGCCTTGCCGCGCCGGTGCAGGCGCACCCACGCGCCGAAGCAGACTAGAATGGCGAGGAACACGGCCACCGTGGCTCCGCCCGCGATCGACGCGGTCTCCATCATCAGCTGCCGGCTCGTCAGCACGTACGAGTCGTCCAGGTCCTTGAACTCGCACCGCTGCCCCACGAAGCCGGGCCGGCACTCGCAGTTGTAGATAGGACTCTCGGATATCACGACGGTGAAGCAGACGCCGCCGTTCAGGCAGTAGTACTCCGAGTAGTCGGGCTCACACTTGAACGTGGGGAAGGTGACGTTGAGTCGCGGCTGAGGCTGCGGCTGCGCGAGGGGCCGCTGCGGGCGCGCGGGCCTCGCGGGCCGCTTCGAGATCGAGCTGGAGCACGCGCCCGCCAGAGCCCAAGCTGCCGACACGACCGCCCACCAAACTACCAACGATTGCATTTTCCGCACGATCCGAAGGGTCGGCGCTCGCGGTACGTGCACGATTTTGACATTGGACGGTGACTTATGAGAAATCCGAGAAGCGATGACATGACCGCATTCGAATTTCGAACTGGAACTGTTCGCTCGCATCCGCGCGGACGGTCCGCCCGGACATGTTTCCTGTGTTCACTTTTTTACGTCGACCGATCACTCGCTCATGACCGAGGCGCGGTTTCTACGGGCGCCCGAGATATCGCATCGATCCCTCCGCGGGCATGTCGAAAGTGAAACGCTCAACTGCGTTTGTGACTTGAAGATCGCGGTTCACGATTGTTCACAGAGCACAAACACACAATGTCCCGTTCGAATAAGATACGCACAAAACGGTACGAGAAGCGCTGTGAGCACACTACGCTCGGTGAGTTGTCTATGCGCGACTGACGGAGGGCGTCCACTGCATCCGCCATCTGCCGACGAGAATGAAATGCGGGGAACTCGCCGCCCGCCCGCGCGCCTCTCTCCGTCTATGGGGAAATTACACTCGTATGCGTCATGAGCGCGTTTGTGTGAGTGACTAAACCTTTTTTCTTTTGTATGGGATTATGAACATGGTATTTCTTTTTCTCAACGATTCCGACCCTCAAGGAACTATTGTAGATCTTCAATGGCAAAATTATTTAACAAGTTTAAATAGTGAACAAATAAATAGATAGATACTTAGCATTTCATTTTTTTTATTAAACTACGTATAATTTATCTGAACACATGTTTTTTAAGATATTCTGTAGTTTAATAAGTAAAATTATTCTGTTATCAAAATATAATAAAACGTAATGAGCTAATTAATATGACTTTTACAATATTTTTAGGTAGCATTTCATTTTTAAAAAGATTTTTTTATTAATCATATACATATAATTTACTGTATATTTACTACTATATAATTGTATTTATAAAAATACTGTACAATGCAGTACATATGTATGGATGTACAGTATTTTTTTATATTTATGAGTTTATAAAACCTCTGTGCTAATTGTGATAAACCTCTTTTGTTGTTCTATTATATAATTATACATTAAACTCTCATTTTTAGGGTAGGTGGCAGGAATTATATTTCTTAGCGTAACTATAATTTATACAATGTATACATGTATGACTTATATTACGTAATAAAATAGCTTAATTTTATATGATAAAGTAAGTCAAAAATGATATAATAACAATTTTATTGAAATGTTTTGCTGCCATACTATAAATTAGTTTTTGGTACTGGCTTCACTCGTGTTAATGTAAATTCTGACCATTTACATACAGCCCACGTTACTCGCTGACAATGTAGCTTTTATTAGGTCGAAGAATATTTAAAATGAGTTCAGTATTTTTTTGAGTTTATCCATTATAATCAAAATCAATCTTTGCTCTTTATATTAGCAGTTTAGTTATAAGTTACTCAGCTTAGTACAAGTGAAAACATTATAAGTATCGAGGATATTATTTCCCAGTATGTCTTTTTACATTATGGAAAGAGTCCTGGACTAACATAATTTTTTTCGGCAATAATTATGAAAAATTCGCAACTCACAATTAAAAAATTACAAGTACTTATTGAAAGTACATTTTTTTCAAAATTCATCCGTTCCACAAAGAGTTGAGAAAGTGAGCAGTGCAAAATTCTCAACTTTGTCTCTGATGCAATCTAACTTTACCACTTATTGCTTTTCACACAGAGAATACTTTAAGTATGTACCTACACTTATGTTTAAAAAAATAAGGGTCAGGTTTTTGAGTTACGGATTTTTCGTAATAATATTGTAATATAAAGTAATATCGAACGTTATAAATGATAACACAACAGAATAAATTTAAAATTTCATAACTTTAATTGTAACCTTTATTACCATGCACGCTTTCTACAACCTTCATTATAATTAATGCAGAAATATTAAATTAGAACATGATATGTATAGTAAATGACGGTAAGTAATATTTCTATAATAATAAGAGGGGCTATAAGGTCTATCTACGTTCTATATTCCAAAGTCTACATTTAAAATATAGTAATAGATCCTAAAGAAAGTGTTTGTTTCTCTATTTACACCACTGCACAGGTCTGCTAAAAGTATTTTTTTTTGATGCCGCAGAAACTCTTACTATTGTCAACATTTTATTTATTTCAAAAAATAAATTGAAATTATTTTTTAATTATAGCTATATTGAATGTGATCAACACTCATCAGAATAGAAGTTGCATAAAAAAATTTGCTCTTATTCCGTAATGTTATTTACGACACCAAAGTTACATAATATATTAAGACGTAATTATGTGGAAAGAACGAATGAATACTACATGAATCTAAACTAATATTATGAAACTGGAGGGTTTGTTTGTTTGTTTGGTTGAACGCACTAATCTCAAGAATTACTGATTTGATTTGAAATATAATTTTAGTCTAGAAAGCTCAGTTGTCGAGGGAGGGTATAGGCTCCTATCATATCATCACGCTAAAACCAATAGGAGCGCAGCAACAGTGTAAAATGTTTCAAAATCGGCTTTTTTCCTTTTGAGAGCTTACGCTACGCTTTAGCGTTTACCCAAAAGAACTATTCCACGCGGACAAATTCGCGGGCAAAAGCTGGTATTAAATATGTTGTCTTCAAAAATGCTAAGTTTGCTTATCACACTAATAACACTATCTAGATGTTAGAGCCATTTGCCGATCTTTTGATTTTATTTTGAGTTTTTTCCGTTCTCGAATTCTTGTGAATTTTAAGGCTATTTTTTAAATGTAAATAATCAGCACCAAATTCTTTGACACTTTGGCAATAACCGACGCACGATTTTGATTATGTATGTTTTGAATTTCAGAACTACTCGATTCGTGGACACATCTCCAAAATAAAATGTCAATTTATCATTTGCCACAATATACAATAATTTTATATCTATGACATTTAATATTATGTATACCTATAATAACCGAACTACAAACTTTGTGCACTTAACTATGAAGCAATAAGTATACGATTTGTATACTCCATGGTCAGGAGTTATTGGCGGGGTCTTTGTCATGTAGTCAATTTTATATTTTAGTCATAATCTTATGTTATTTGACTCTATATTTTGTAATATTCGTGATATTTTACATAACATAGTTCAGTTACTGTGCATGAGTGAAGTGGATGGGAATTAATACCAGGGAACATGAATTCTGAGATGCCACAAAACCCTATGGAAAGTTTATGAAAATTATTGAAATTATCACAAAACTCCAGAATTGGCAATTATGAAATGACGTCTGACTTGACTGATACTCTTGCTTTTTTCTTAGAATGGAATAAGCAGAAAAAAGTCTATAGCAAATTTTATATTTTCTCTGTGATATTGTTATGTCATTATTTGTATGACTAATAGTCTGTGGTCATTATGTATAACCATAGATAAGAATAGTATAAACAGTATGTGCTTATGTATAACACGGAGTTTTTGTTATTTTCGTAAAATCTATTATAAACTACTTGTACGACTAATAGTCTGTGATTATAAACCAATGAGATATATGCTAAGTACAAATACTGAAATGTTTTTTTCCCAAGTTCCTGTTTAGATATTGTAATACTAGCTTTTATATACAATGTCGGAGTCGTCAAAATCAAAATCTTTGAATCTAAATCCATCCCCAACTTTACAATGCAAAGATCTACACGAGTACTTGAAAAGCAGATCACCTCAATTTTTGGAAACGTTGTACAATTATCCAACAATATGTTTAGCTGTATATCGGTAGGTAACCATATCTATGTTAAAACGCTAAGATAGAAATTTGTGTCCTAACTTTTGGGGTTAGGTTAGCATTATATTAGAAATGAAATAACTAAATTATATATATCTTTTAAATATAAGCAAATAATGATTATTACAAAATGGTCTTTTTTGTAGAAGTATATACACACAGTTGTATTTTTTCGCTGCTAATTCTGAGTCAAATTTGTTAATATAAAATACAAATTTGTCCAATAATAATGATGCACGTTATTCTGGCTTGCTTATATACTAATATATGCCATATATAATTATTTTTTTCTTTAATTTCTCCCTGAATTTATTATGCACATCTATTCTAGTGACCAGTTGCAATCCTCAGAATCACGGATATTCAAAAGAATAAATCTCATTTAAAATTTAAAATATTTGTACCCATGATTTGATTATTATTTTTTTGTTTGGTATTAAGTTATATCAAAGTTTATATTTTCCCATAATATATTTCAGGGAATTGCCAGAGTTGGCGCGGCATTTTGTCATCCGTCTTCTGTTTGTTGAGCAGCCAGTACCTCAAGCTGTCGTCACATCTTGGGTTTCACAGACATATGCTAAGTATGGCACTGAGTTTTATTCATTTGAAATAAGAGTGACATCACATACAATTACATAAAATATTACTGTCATCTGCATTTCAACAACAATACACATAGTGAAAATCATTGTAATCTCCTTCAGTGAATTCATAGATCGCTTGGGGTATTTGAACGTAGATATTTTCACAGTAATTTGTTTTATCATATCATTTTAGAGAACAAGCGAAAGCATGTGAGGCATTATCAGAGCTATCGGTGTGGCAGGAAGCGCCTATACCGGGAGGCATGCCAGGTTGGATGCTGGCTCAGTCTTTTAAGAAGAATTTAAAGGTTGCACTGCTTGGTGGGTGAGTTTATACATCAATACTACATATTGTAGAAATATCTTGAGTGCCACAAATTATATAAAAAAATTAATTTTATACAAAAATGTAAATGTCAAACAGTTCAGTCTTCAGTTTTGTTATATGTGGCAAATACCATATTTTTTTTAAATGCTTCTTTAATAAATGGAAATAGTACAATAAATAAAACATATTTTTTATTCCTTTTTTTATTTTAAAATGTTGTTTTAGAGAAAGATTTTTAAGAATATAGCTTTAGTACTGACAGACATGCCCTTGCAGTTGCCCTTTGCCTTTGTAGTTTTAGTTTGTTTTGTTCCTTGACAATTTTAACTATGAAACTTCTTATATCTGGAAATCCTATGTACATAATTACTATGTAACTAGAGATAGGGAACTCTTTGGCAATGGAAATGTAGAAATCTGAAATTTCTTATCTAATTGATGATATTCATTAGTGGTCGACCTTGGAGTATGTCATCATCATTGGAACCGGATGGGAAGGCTCGTGACGTAGCGTTCTTGGACGCTTACGCCCTGGAACGGTGGGAGTGCGTCCTCCACTACATGGTGGGAAGTGCACAGACTGAGGGCATCAGTGCTGATGCAGTTCGGATATTACTACACGCTGGCCTCATGACCAGGTAACAGGCGGTAAAACCTTCAGATACCTGGTTTATCCTAGTGTAATGCTGAACACCATATACATAAGATTTAATTATGGTATCACTGTAAGGGCTTAATTGAGTACTTACTTACATATCAAAATAATCTAAAACCAATTTTAGCTAATCTAATATTTTACATTATTTTTCAAGATTTTCAAATTTCGTATGAGTTAAATATGAAGATCATAAAAAAACTAAAAGAATGGCAAAATTTGGTCTCAGTGTATAAAAACAGGAAATTTAAAAAAATTAAACATGTTATATGAATAATTCAAATGGGATTTAGCTCATTTCAAAATGTGAGGACTATATACTATATATATATACTACGAAATGGTTAAATATTTATTTTCATATATGACTATTTAAATTTATTAATAGCACTTATGAGAGTTTGAAGAGTAATAGGTGTGGTGGTCAAAATCAACATAAAATCTCCTGTTGATTTAGTATTGTTGGATTCAATAAAATCTAAATGGCACTGGCACAATTGTGGACTTTTTCACGGGAGCTATAGACTAAGAAAAAAAAAGAGTAATCAGTTAGAATGGTATCGGCATGTCATGAGGAGGGATGAAAGTCATACATCTTAAAGAATTTTAACTACGAATGTAGACGGATATAGAGGTAGTGCAAAACCAAAGAAAGTATGGGAGAAAAAAAAAAGGGATTTTGCGGCTGGTAAAAAGACTGGAAGAGGAAAGCATTTTATGCTGACGCTACTTATAAATTTATGATAACACACAAAGTTTTGAACGTCTGCTTTAGGAATGCCCCATATTTAGTACAAAGAGACTAGGGCATATAATGCTTTGTAACAATCATTGTATAAGTCCCTTGGATCTTTGGTGGTTGATGGAGAAGGGTTCTGATAGCAATTTTCAAGGCACTTAATGAACTTTGAAATTATCATCACTCTTTGACTTGCACCTAGATTATGACTGACCAATATATTCATGTAATATGTCAAGAGGAAGGAAAGTATCCTATGTATCAAATTGCACCCACAAAACAACAAAATTAAGGAAAGAAAAACACTCCTTATTTACATGGGATAAGGGTAAAAAAATAATTTAGCAGAGCAAAAAGATAATATGCAGAAGTAATAACCATTTTTATTTTAAAAACATTTGATGACTCGGCCATCCATGAATGCACCTTTTGTAGTAATTATACACGAGGTGCAGAAGTTCTAACTGGGGTTATTTGTCCAGGGATGCAGAAGATGGGTCTGCTGTCATCACCCGAGCTGGTTTCCAGTTCCTCTTGCTGAGCACGGCCAAACAGGTATAGCAATACTATGTATAGTATATAGCTAAGTTTTTTAAACTTCAAGCGGTTTAAAAATATATTAATATAAACATTATATATCATTTGTTTCATTTATCGGTAAAGGTTTTTATCGACGCGACTCTACCATAATTTAACATAAAGATTTCTTGATATATGACTTTAACGATCTCTACACACACTTTCGTTATTTATTTTAAGTGGAATAAAAGATTTTGTGTTTTCATTGGTAAATAGAATTTAGCTTCTGTACTTATCTTTCATTGTTAGTTCTTGTCAAGGCATAATATATCGTATTAAAATCAAACTTGACATTAATACAATCAGGGATATAAATATTAGACGTAAAAACAATAAGAAAAGGGAAAGAGGCAGAAGAGCATTACGCAATTTCCTTATGTGATGATTTCTATCATTCAACTCCTACCGCAAGTTCCGTTTGGAACTTCATCCCAAAAAAATCTGATAGATTGACGTTTACAGGTGTGGTTGTTCCTGCAACATTACCTGCACACCGCTGAGAAGCGAAGTCTTAGTGCGGCTGAGTGTCTGGCTTTTTTATATCAGCTCAGTTTCAGCACACTTGGCAAGGTCAGTATAAAAAACTAATTGATTTTTATATATTATTTACAGTTACTCTGATTTTCTAATTCTCTATAGTGAGCACTTCCTTGTCACTGAAGGTTATCACTTCCATTATCTGGATGATAATAAATTTAGTTTTGTGGCTTTTTAGGGTATTAATATAATAGTGGCTTGATGAGATTTTATATGGAGATTTATTTAATGTCACAGATTTTTTTCTGTTAATATCTAAATTCTCTTCACTAGTGTGTAATAACTAAACTATATGTGTATTCCACAAAAAACCACAAATACTACGTAATACATCGCTTCTTTAATCAAAAAAGATCTAACTGGCAATTTTCATTTTTAAAGTTTTCACCAGAAAATAAGCGTTATTACAGAAGAGTACGTCCAATTCAACGGCCACTTCAATACGAACAAAACTACGAAAATAAATGACTGTTCTCTCTTTGATTTAAATGTGTGAAAAATTTAGTCTCCCAAAAAGTAATTATATTATTTTATTTAAAAACGGCATTACTTCAATTGATGTCATTTTATTTTTTAAATGTACTTAGTTTTTTTGGTAACATTGCAACTTCATTCAGTTTTATTGTTAATTATCGTTGTGCATTATGCTATTGCTACTAGTGTATTGGAATTATTTTATAAAATAACGAATTAACTACGAATATTTTTATGCTTATTTAAATGTCTTTATGTTACAGATGATATAATCTTTTACAACGATCAAATCGCAATATAATTACAATACGTATTCCTACTTCTAGATCTGACTTAAAGTGTTTTCATTTATTTTTGAGATCAATTTGAGTTGAACTTGTAAATATGGTCAAATTTTAAACACATTTTCTTACAAAATCGAATTTTTAAGTTTTGATTAAAGGAGGAATTTGGAGTTTAAATAACATAAGTTTATAAATAAAAAATAATAGATCTGTACTGTATTATAAAATTGTAAGTCTATCCCTTTTTGTTAATTTTAATGTAGAGCTACTACTGCTATGAATCTTTTCAGGATTACAGTACGGAGGGTATGAGTAACAATATGCTGGTGTTCCTGCAACATCTACGTGAATTTGGACTTGTCTATCAGAGGAAGGTAATTACCACTTGCATCAAACTTTATTATTTAGAATACAGAATGTATATGGTCTACCACACATTGGGGAGAGTGGCTGGTTTCATATAGAACGGTGGGGGTTTTCACTAAGATTATTAGGGGTTTTCACGAAGATTGTTAGGGGTTTTCATAGGTGTTAGGGATTTTCACGGAGGGTAATAGAGATGTTCATGAGGAATGATAGGGATCTTCATGGAAGGTTTTAAGGGTTTTCACGGACAACGTTAGGGATTTGTATGGAAATTAGGGGTTTTCACGAAGAGTTGCAAAGGTTTTCGCAGGGAGCGGTAGGAATTGTAACTGGAGGAGTTAGGAGCCTTCGCGAAAGGTGATAGAGGGTTTTGCTATACTAGAGTTGTAGAACTTGTCACAAAAAGTGTTAATGGCTTTTATAGAGGTCGTTCGAGGTTTGAGCCAAACACATACTTCTATTTATATAAAGTATAAACATAAAGAGAAATAAGTTGTTTTATAAAGATCTGTTCTTTAATTTAAAATGAAGTAATTAATATGTAATTATAATGTTTGGAATGAACTCGAAAACTGTTAGTGATGTATTGAATTGGGGGTCAGCGTAAAGCGGGCAGGTTCTACCCCACTCGGCTGGCGCTGAACATCACGTGCGTGAAGGAAGGCGAGGCGCTGCCGCTGCAGACTCGAACCCAGGACCGCGGGTACATCGTGGTGGAGACCAACTACCGGGTGTACGCGTACACTCAGACCAACCTGCAGGTCGCACTGCTCGGACTCTTCACAGAGCTAGTCTACAGGTTAGTCCATCTTTATCCTTTTTAAACAGTCATTTACTAATATCTAAATATATCAGGTGAATGCTTAAAGGATGGCAACATTCAATCGTGTGATAATTAATGGTCACATTTAACATATAAGATAATAATATCAAAACAAATACTAATAAACAACAAAGAGAACCTTAATTAAAGTTTGTTCTAAAACTTTTAAAAGTATGAGAATGATACTTTTAAACGTAAAAAAATCACACCTAGCTTCAATGAACAAAGTTGAAGAGGCGTTTTCAAGGTTAATCATTACGTGACTGCTTTTGTTAGAATGCCGCACGGTCGAACAAAGCGAAGCGGGGCGCGGGCCGCAGTGCGCGGCGCGGCGTCAATCATTCGCTTCCATATTCATTACACATTTATTTTTATTAACTCTAAATTTCTTCAGTCTGTAATTGTATGACCGACTGTTATAGATATCTCATAGATGGCACCACATTATATTTTGATTCTCTTTTTTTAATTCAACATGTAATAACTCAACCACTGCAACGCCTGACAGAGTCAGCTAGTAACCTTATAGTTGTCTCATTCCATTCTTCCCCCTAAAAAAATATAGACTTATTCATAAGCCAAAATTGATTCTGTGTAAAGTTTCCGTCTACCCTCAAAAATATAAATCTCTATCCTTTAATATGAACCGAGTGGTATTGACACTAGTCAATACTAGGTCATTAGTAAGTATTAAAAACTGCTTGATTAATACGTGCGCCTCGTCTTTACCATAAGTAATGTTAACAGCAATCCTCTAATTTGTTCTGTAAGTAAGTTAATCACTTTTAAATGGGACTACCATTTGTACGAATTAAAATAAAAGGAAAATAGGGATATTTTTCATGAAATAATTAATTATTTATGGTAATGTAAAAAATAGTAAAAGTAAAAAAAAACCTATTATACTTGAACTTCACAAAGGTTTTTTTAGTATTATATATCCAGCAAACATGGAATAAAATTCAAGTAATACTCAATAAACTCTTACACTTCTTCCATTATTATAATTTTTGCAATATTAATTATTCAATAAACGTATACATTTCTAGAAAGGGATACCAGTTTTTTAAATAATAATTTGATTTATTCATTTCTTGTCGTCCACATCCCTCTAGAAACTAGTGTTGTATACAACAGTTTTTAAGGGGAAATCGTTGTATATGTGGGTGGAACTAAATAATGTAGTTATCTGAATTATGTATTATTGATATCACAACAATTAGAGAGGCAATTCCACTTTTGAAATTACTGAATTGAACATAAAGACTATCTTCAAGGATATCTAGAGGAATTTAAAGAAATATCAAATAATATTGAACAGGTTTCCAAATCTTGTTGTCGGTGTGCTGACGAGGGAGTCAGTTAGACAAGCACTCCGAGGAGGCATCACGGCTCAACAGATCATACACTATCTGGAACAACACTCACATCCTCAAGTATGTGGTTAATACTATCATTCGGTCAACACCCACTGTTGGGCAAAGCTTCCCCTAAGTACTCGTAGGCTTAATCCCCACTCCGATATAATATTGGCAAGTAGAGACTACTATACTATACTAATAATTCTATATTTGTGTCATTACGTTTCAAAATGATGTAAATCCAGTTTTAATCGCTCATATAACATGTGTATATTTTTCTTAAGAATTTCAGTTTTTATACACCGAAAACGAAGTTCAAATGTTGGCTATTCATAAAGTTATTTTTTTTTATGATCTTGATATTTGACAGGTACATAATTTGAAGATCTTGAAAATTAACGTAAAATATTAGGGTTTTAATAGGATTTTATTTATTATTGGATTTAACTTATTTTGAAATGTACTTGACTTCATACTTATGTGAAAGGTTTAATTTTAATTAAGAATTAAATGATTGTTAATGTTGATTATTGTTATTAATTATAAGTTTCATCAGTGTCGAACAGATGGCGCTTTAAATCAATTTGTTGACAGAAATCTGTAGGACCGACTGTTGAAGATATCTTATAGATGGCGCCACTTCTTGATTTTGAATTTCTTTTTTATTTCCAATTTATTTTATAGTGGACTTCTTCAGATGATATAATTCGACATGTAATAACTGAGCCACGCAAGCCGAGTCAGCTAATATACATATATTGGTTTTAGGTTGTGAGAGAATGTCATAGAACGCGTTTTTGTATAGTTTCTAGTACTGATGCACGCACTGTTTTTTTTTGTATTTAATTATTATTATTGAAAATGGTGTATAACAATTTTTTAGATGTTAAAATCAGAGACTGGCGGCATCAGGTCGACGTCGGTGCTGCCCCCTACTGTGGTGGACCAGGTCAAACTCTGGGAGAGTGAGAGGAACAGATTCACTTACACGGAGGGAGTTGTCTACAACCAGTTTTTATCCCAGGTCAGTAGTCTTGTCAAACTGACACAACTCTTTTTTTTTTAAATGTGTATTGACACTGTACTCACTTTCAAAACATAGAATGCGTCGTGAGTTTTTATTGAAGAGAAATCTTGTAAGTAGAGTTTTTGATGGGATCCTAGTCTATCGTGTAGTGGATTTTATATTTTATTTATAATCTTGAGTTATTTCAGCCTATATTTTGTAATATATGTGGTGTTTTTCGTAATATAGTTTGGTTAGTAACGAGTGAAGTGGATGGGAAATAATGCCGCGGATCATGAATTCTGAGATGCCACAAAACTCCCTGGAAAGTTGTAACAGGACGGCCACCATCTTGTTAGTTCATTGAAATGATCACAAGAAACTTATAATATTATTACCTACTCGACAATGAGAGTTATATAAACTAGACTATAGTATACATCACTTACTATAAGATTATATTGTCAAAAAACAAAATATTAATCAGTATGAAACTGAGGATTATGATAGTCTGCATTGAATGGAGGGGGATGGAGAGGGGGGAAAGAAAAGCTACCCTGATGTCATGCATTAAGTCGAGTTTGAGTGATCTATAACAGGCTTTCATTGAGTTTTGTTGTGGTCATATTCCATCTAGAAGTGTTGCAAATCGTGGAACAATCCAAACGTTATGCAATTGTTTTCATAAGAAACGCTGTTTGTCCGTGCGTCAGGCGGACTTCGTGGTGCTGCGAGGTTGGGGAGAATGGGTTTAGATGTTGTTTGTGTTGAAAGACAACTGTAGGAAGGGAAAAGAGTGATTTCGATGTTGTCCGTGCGTCAGGCGGACTTCGTGGTGCTGCGAGGTTGGGGAGAATGGGTTTAGATGTTGTTTGTGTTGAAAGACAACTGTAGGAAGGGAAAAGAGTGATTTCGATGTTGTCCGTGCGTCAGGCGGACTTCGTGGTGCTGCGAGGTTGGGGAGAATGGGTTTAGATGTTGTTTGTGTTGAAAGACAACTGTAGGAAGGGAAAAGAGTGATTTCGATGTTGTCCGTGCGTCAGGCGGACTTCGTGGTGCTGCGAGGTTGGGGAGAATGGGTTTAGATGTTGTTTGTGTTGAAAGACAACTGTAGGAAGGGAAAAGAGTGATTTCGATGTTGTCCGTGCGTCAGGCGGACTTCGTGGTGCTGCGAGGTCGGGGAGAATGGGTTTAGATGTTGTTTGTGTTGAAAGACAACTGTAGGAAGGGAAAAGAGTGATTTCGATGTTGTCCGTGCGTCAGGCGGACTTCGTGGTGCTGCGAGGTTGGGGAGAATGGGTTTAGATGTTGTTTGTGTTGAAAGACAACTGTAGGAAGGGAAAAGAGTGATTTCGATGTTGTCCGTGCGTCAGGCGGACTTCGTGGTGCTGCGAGGTTGGGGAGAATGGGTTTAGATGTTGTTTGTGTTGAAAGACAACTGTAGGAAGGGAAAAGAGTGATTTCGATGTTGTCCGTGCGTCAGGCGGACTTCGTGGTGCTGCGAGGTTGGGGAGAATGGGTTTAGATGTTGTTTGTGTTGAAAGACAACTGTAGGAAGGGAAAAGAGTGATTTCGATGTTGTCCGTGCGTCAGGCGGACTTCGTGGTGCTGCGAGGTTGGGGAGAATGGGTTTAGATGTTGTTTGTGTTGAAAGACAACTGTAGGAAGGGAAAAGAGTGATTTCGATGTTGTCCGTGCGTCAGGCGGACTTCGTGGTGCTGCGAGGTTGGGGAGAATGGGTTTAGATGTTGTTTGTGTTGAAAGACAACTGTAGGAAGGGAAAAGAGTGATTTCGATGTTGTCCGTGCGTCAGGCGGACTTCGTGGTGCTGCGAGGTCGGGGAGAATGGGTTTAGATGTTGTTTGTGTTGAAAGACAACTGTAGGAAGGGAAAAGAGTGATTTCGATGTTGTCCGTGCGTCAGGCGGACTTCGTGGTGCTGCGAGGTTGGGGAGAATGGGTTTAGATGTTGTTTGTGTTGAAAGACAACTGTAGGAAGGGAAAAGAGTGATTTCGATGTTGTCCGTGCGTCAGGCGGACTTCGTGGTGCTGCGAGGTTGGGGAGAATGGGTTTAGATGTTGTTTGTGTTGAAAGACAACTGTAGGAAGGGAAAAGAGTGATTTCGATGTTGTCCGTGCGTCAGGCGGACTTCGTGGTGCTGCGAGGTTGGGGAGAATGGGTTTAGATGTTGTTTGTGTTGAAAGACAACTGTAGGAAGGGAAAAGAGTGATTTCGATGTTGTCCGTGCGTCAGGCGGACTTCGTGGTGCTGCGAGGTTGGGGAGAATGGGTTTAGATGTTGTTTGTGTTGAAAGACAACTGTAGGAAGGGAAAAGAGTGATTTCGATGTTGTCCGTGCGTCAGGCGGACTTCGTGGTGCTGCGAGGTTGGGGAGAATGGGTTTAGATGTTGTTTGTGTTGAAAGACAACTGTAGGAAGGGAAAAGAGTGATTTCGATGTTGTCCGTGCGTCAGGCGGACTTCGTGGTGCTGCGAGGTTGGGGAGAATGGGTTTAGATGTTGTTTGTGTTGAAAGACAACTGTAGGAAGGGAAAAGAGTGATTTCGATGTTGTCCGTGCGTCAGGCGGACTTCGTGGTGCTGCGAGGTTGGGGAGAATGGGTTTAGATGTTGTTTGTGTTGAAAGACAACTGTAGGAAGGGAAAAGAGTGATTTCGATGTTGTCCGTGCGTCAGGCGGACTTCGTGGTGCTGCGAGGTTGGGGAGAATGGGTTTAGATGTTGTTTGTGTTGAAAGACAACTGTAGGAAGGGAAAAGAGTGATTTCGATGTTGTCCGTGCGTCAGGCGGACTTCGTGGTGCTGCGAGGTTGGGGAGAATGGGTTTAGATGTTGTTTGTGTTGAAAGACAACTGTAGGAAGGGAAAAGAGTGATTTCGATGTTGTCCGTGCGTCAGGCGGACTTCGTGGTGCTGCGAGGTTGGGGAGAATGGGTTTAGATGTTGTTTGTGTTGAAAGACAACTGTAGGAAGGGAAAAGAGTGATTTCGATGTTGTCCGTGCGTCAGGCGGACTTCGTGGTGCTGCGAGGTTGGGGAGAATGGGTTTAGATGTTGTTTGTGTTGAAAGACAACTGTAGGAAGGGAAAAGAGTGATTTCGATGTTGTCCGTGCGTCAGGCGGACTTCGTGGTGCTGCGAGGTTGGGGAGAATGGGTTTAGATGTTGTTTGTGTTGAAAGACAACTGTAGGAAGGGAAAAGAGTGATTTCGATGTTGTCCGTGCGTCAGGCGGACTTCGTGGTGCTGCGAGGTTGGGGAGAATGGGTTTAGATGTTGTTTGTGTTGAAAGACAACTGTAGGAAGGGAAAAGAGTGATTTCGATGTTGTCCGTGCGTCAGGCGGACTTCGTGGTGCTGCGAGGTTGGGGAGAATGGGTTTAGATGTTGTTTGTGTTGAAAGACAACTGTAGGAAGGGAAAAGAGTGATTTCGATGTTGTCCGTGCGTCAGGCGGACTTCGTGGTGCTGCGAGGTTGGGGAGAATGGGTTTAGATGTTGTTTGTGTTGAAAGACAACTGTAGGAAGGGAAAAGAGTGATTTCGATGTTGTCCGTGCGTCAGGCGGACTTCGTGGTGCTGCGAGGTTGGGGAGAATGGGTTTAGATGTTGTTTGTGTTGAAAGACAACTGTAGGAAGGGAAAAGAGTGATTTCGATGTTGTCCGTGCGTCAGGCGGACTTCGTGGTGCTGCGAGGTTGGGGAGAATGGGTTTAGATGTTGTTTGTGTTGAAAGACAACTGTAGGAAGGGAAAAGAGTGATTTCGATGTTGTCCGTGCGTCAGGCGGACTTCGTGGTGCTGCGAGGTTGGGGAGAATGGGTTTAGATGTTGTTTGTGTTGAAAGACAACTGTAGGAAGGGAAAAGAGTGATTTCGATGTTGTCCGTGCGTCAGGCGGACTTCGTGGTGCTGCGAGGTCGGGGAGAATGGGTTTAGATGTTGTTTGTGTTGAAAGACAACTGTAGGAAGGGAAAAGAGTGATTTCGATGTTGTCCGTGCGTCAGGCGGACTTCGTGGTGCTGCGAGGTTGGGGAGAATGGGTTTAGATGTTGTTTGTGTTGAAAGACAACTGTAGGAAGGGAAAAGAGTGATTTCGATGTTGTCCGTGCGTCAGGCGGACTTCGTGGTGCTGCGAGGTTGGGGAGAATGGGTTTAGATGTTGTTTGTGTTGAAAGACAACTGTAGGAAGGGAAAAGAGTGATTTCGATGTTGTCCGTGCGTCAGGCGGACTTCGTGGTGCTGCGAGGTTGGGGAGAATGGGTTTAGATGTTGTTTGTGTTGAAAGACAACTGTAGGAAGGGAAAAGAGTGATTTCGATGTTGTCCGTGCGTCAGGCGGACTTCGTGGTGCTGCGAGGTTGGGGAGAATGGGTTTAGATGTTGTTTGTGTTGAAAGACAACTGTAGGAAGGGAAAAGAGTGATTTCGATGTTGTCCGTGCGTCAGGCGGACTTCGTGGTGCTGCGAGGTCGGGGAGAATGGGTTTAGATGTTGTTTGTGTTGAAAGACAACTGTAGGAAGGGAAAAGAGTGATTTCGATGTTGTCCGTGCGTCAGGCGGACTTCGTGGTGCTGCGAGGTTGGGGAGAATGGGTTTAGATGTTGTTTGTGTTGAAAGACAACTGTAGGAAGGGAAAAGAGTGATTTCGATGTTGTCCGTGCGTCAGGCGGACTTCGTGGTGCTGCGAGGTTGGGGAGAATGGGTTTAGATGTTGTTTGTGTTGAAAACGGGGCGGTGAAAGACAACTGTAGGAAGGGAAAAGAGTGATTTCGATGTTGTCCGTGCGTCAGGCGGACTTCGTGGTGCTGCGAGGTTGGGGAGAAGGGTTTAGATGTTGTTTGTGTTGAAAGACAACTGTAGGAAGGGAAAAGAGTGATTTCGATGTTGTCCGTGCGTCAGGCGGACTTCGTGGTGCTGCGAGGTTGGGGAGAATGGGTTTAGATGTTGTTTGTGTTGAAAGACAACTGTAGGAAGGGAAAAGAGGATCGAGGCCGGCGCGGCGGACCGGTGCTGCGAGGTTGGGGAGAATGGGTTTAGATGTTGTTTGTGTTGAAAGACAACTGTAGGAAGGGAAAAGAGTGATTTCGATGTTGCCGGCGCGCCCTGGTGCGCGGGGGGGAGGGAGAGTGTTGTTGGCCAAAGGAAGAGGATTCGATGTTGCCGTGCCGCGGACTCGGGTGCTGCGAGGTGGGGAGAAGGGTTAGATGTTGTTTGTGTTGAAAGACAACTGTAGGAAGGGAAAAGAGTGATTTCGATGTTGTCCGTGCGTCGGCGGACTTCGTGGTGCTGCGAGGTTGGGGAGAATGGGTTTAGATGTTGTTTGTGTTGAAAGACAACTGTAGGAAGGGAAAAGAGTGATTTCGATGTTGTCCGTGCGTCAGGCGGACTTCGTGGTGCTGCGAGGTTGGGGAGAAGGGTTTAGATGTTGTTTGTGTTGAAAGACAACTGTAGGAAGGGAAAAGAGTGATTTCGATGTTGTCCGTGCGTCAGGCGGACTTCGTGGTGCTGCGAGGTTGGGGAGAATGGGTTTAGATGTTGTTTGTGTTGAAAGACAACTGTAGGAAGGGAAAAGAGTGATTTCGATGTTGTCCGTGCGTCAGGCGGACTTCGTGGTGCTGCGAGGTTGGGGAGAATGGGTTTAGATGTTGTTTGTGTTGAAAGACAACTGTAGGAAGGGAAAAGAGTGATTTCGATGTTGTCCGTGCGTCAGGCGGACTTCGTGGTGCTGCGAGGTTGGGGAGAATGGGTTTAGATGTTGTTTGTGTTGAAAGACAACTGTAGGAAGGGAAAAGAGTGATTTCGATGTTGTCCGTGCGTCAGGCGGACTTCGTGGTGCTGCGAGGTTGGGGAGAATGGGTTTAGATGTTGTTTGTGTTGAAAGACAACTGTAGGAAGGGAAAAGAGTGATTTCGATGTTGTCCGTGCGTCAGGCGGACTTCGTGGTGCTGCGAGGTTGGGGAGAATGGGTTTAGATGTTGTTTGTGTTGAAAGACAACTGTAGGAAGGGAAAAGAGTGATTTCGATGTTGTCCGTGCGTCAGGCGGACTTCGTGGTGCTGCGAGGTTGGGGAGAATGGGTTTAGATGTTGTTTGTGTTGAAAGACAACTGTAGGAAGGGAAAAGAGTGATTTCGATGTTGTCCGTGCGTCAGGCGGACTTCGTGGTGCTGCGAGGTTGGGGAGAATGGGTTTAGATGTTGTTTGTGTTGAAAGACAACTGTAGGAAGGGAAAAGAGTGATTTCGATGTTGTCCGTGCGTCAGGCGGACTTCGTGGTGCTGCGAGGTTGGGGAGAATGGGTTTAGATGTTGTTTGTGTTGAAAGACAACTGTAGGAAGGGAAAAGAGTGATTTCGATGTTGTCCGTGCGTCAGGCGGACTTCGTGGTGCTGCGAGGTCGGGGAGAATGGGTTTAGATGTTGTTTGTGTTGAAAGACAACTGTAGGAAGGGAAAAGAGTGATTTCGATGTTGTCCGTGCGTCAGGCGGACTTCGTGGTGCTGCGAGGTTGGGGAGAATGGGTTTAGATGTTGTTTGTGTTGAAAGACAACTGTAGGAAGGGAAAAGAGTGATTTCGATGTTGTCCGTGCGTCAGGCGGACTTCGTGGTGCTGCGAGGTTGGGGAGAATGGGTTTAGATGTTGTTTGTGTTGAAAGACAACTGTAGGAAGGGAAAAGAGTGATTTCGATGTTGTCCGTGCGTCAGGCGGACTTCGTGGTGCTGCGAGGTTGGGGAGAATGGGTTTAGATGTTGTTTGTGTTGAAAGACAACTGTAGGAAGGGAAAAGAGTGATTTCGATGTTGTCCGTGCGTCAGGCGGACTTCGTGGTGCTGCGAGGTTGGGGAGAATGGGTTTAGATGTTGTTTGTGTTGAAAGACAACTGTAGGAAGGGAAAAGAGTGATTTCGATGTTGTCCGTGCGTCAGGCGGACTTCGTGGTGCTGCGAGGTTGGGGAGAATGGGTTTAGATGTTGTTTGTGTTGAAAGACAACTGTAGGAAGGGAAAAGAGTGATTTCGATGTTGTCCGTGCGTCAGGCGGACTTCGTGGTGCTGCGAGGTTGGGGAGAATGGGTTTAGATGTTGTTTGTGTTGAAAGACAACTGTAGGAAGGGAAAAGAGTGATTTCGATGTTGTCCGTGCGTCAGGCGGACTTCGTGGTGCTGCGAGGTTGGGGAGAATGGGTTTAGATGTTGTTTGTGTTGAAAGACAACTGTAGGAAGGGAAAAGAGTGATTTCGATGTTGTCCGTGCGTCAGGCGGACTTCGTGGTGCTGCGAGGTTGGGGAGAATGGGTTTAGATGTTGTTTGTGTTGAAAGACAACTGTAGGAAGGGAAAAGAGTGATTTCGATGTTGTCCGTGCGTCAGGCGGACTTCGTGGTGCTGCGAGGTCGGGGAGAATGGGTTTAGATGTTGTTTGTGTTGAAAGACAACTGTAGGAAGGGAAAAGAGTGATTTCGATGTTGTCCGTGCGTCAGGCGGACTTCGTGGTGCTGCGAGGTTGGGGAGAATGGGTTTAGATGTTGTTTGTGTTGAAAGACAACTGTAGGAAGGGAAAAGAGTGATTTCGATGTTGTCCGTGCGTCAGGCGGACTTCGTGGTGCTGCGAGGTTGGGGAGAATGGGTTTAGATGTTGTTTGTGTTGAAAGACAACTGTAGGAAGGGAAAAGAGTGATTTCGATGTTGTCCGTGCGTCAGGCGGACTTCGTGGTGCTGCGAGGTTGGGGAGAATGGGTTTAGATGTTGTTTGTGTTGAAAGACAACTGTAGGAAGGGAAAAGAGTGATTTCGATGTTGTCCGTGCGTCAGGCGGACTTCGTGGTGCTGCGAGGTTGGGGAGAATGGGTTTAGATGTTGTTTGTGTTGAAAGACAACTGTAGGAAGGGAAAAGAGTGATTTCGATGTTGTCCGTGCGTCAGGCGGACTTCGTGGTGCTGCGAGGTTGGGGAGAATGGGTTTAGATGTTGTTTGTGTTGAAAGACAACTGTAGGAAGGGAAAAGAGTGATTTCGATGTTGTCCGTGCGTCAGGCGGACTTCGTGGTGCTGCGAGGTTGGGGAGAATGGGTTTAGATGTTGTTTGTGTTGAAAGACAACTGTAGGAAGGGAAAAGAGTGATTTCGATGTTGTCCGTGCGTCAGGCGGACTTTGGGGTGCTGCGAGGTTGGGGAGAATGGGTTTAGATGTTGTTTGTGTTGAAAGACAACTGTAGGAAGGGAAAAGAGTGATTTCGATGTTGTCCGTGCGACAGGCGGACTTTGGGGTGCTGCGAGGTTGGGGAGAATGGGTTTAGATGTTGTTTGTGTTGAAAGACAACTGTAGGAAGGGAAAAGAGTGATTTCGATGTTGTCCGTGCGTCAGGCGGACTTTGGGGTGCTGCGAGGTTGGGGAGAATGGGTTTAGATGTTGTTTGTGTTGAAAGACAACTGTAGGAAGGGAAAAGAGTGATTTCGATGTTGTCCGTGCGACAGGCGGACTTTGGGGTGCTGCGAGGTTGGGGAGAATGGGTTTAGATGTTGTTTGTGTTGAAAGACAACTGTAGGAAGGGAAAAGAGTGATTTCGATGTTGTCCGTGCGTCAGGCGGACTTCGTGGTGCTGCGAGGTTGGGGAGAATGGGTTTAGATGTTGTTTGTGTTGAAAGACAACTGTAGGAAGGGAAAAGAGTGATTTCGATGTTGTCCGTGCGTCAGGCGGACTTCGTGGTGCTGCGAGGTTGGGGAGAATGGGTTTAGATGTTGTTTGTGTTGAAAGACAACTGTAGGAAGGGAAAAGAGTGCGTGGTGCTGCGAGGTTGGGGAGAATGGGTTTAGATGTTGTTTGTGTTGAAAGACAACTGTAGGAAGGGAAAAGAGTGATTTCGATGTTGTCCGTGCGTCAGGCGGACTTCGTGGTGCTGCGAGGTTGGGGAGAATGGGTTTAGATGTTGTTTGTGTTGAAAGACAACTGTAGGAAGGGAAAAGAGTGATTTCGATGTTGTCCGTGCGTCAGGCGGACTTCGTGGTGCTGCGAGGTTGGGGAGAATGGGTTTAGATGTTGTTTGTGTTGAAAGACAACTGTAGGAAGGGAAAAGAGTGATTTCGATGTTGTCCGTGCGTCAGGCGGACTTCGTGGTGCTGCGAGGTTGGGGAGAATGGGTTTAGATGTTGTTTGTGTTGAAAGACAACTGTAGGAAGGGAAAAGAGTGATTTCGATGTTGTCCGTGCGTCAGGCGGACTTCGTGGTGCTGCGAGGTTGGGGAGAATGGGTTTAGATGTTGTTTGTGTTGAAAGACAACTGTAGGAAGGGAAAAGAGTGATTTCGATGTTGTCCGTGCGTCAGGCGGACTTCGTGGTGCTGCGAGGTTGGGGAGAATGGGTTTAGATGTTGTTTGTGTTGAAAGACAACTGTAGGAAGGGAAAAGAGTGATTTCGATGTTGTCCGTGCGTCAGGCGGACTTCGTGGTGCTGCGAGGTTGGGGAGAATGGGTTTAGATGTTGTTTGTGTTGAAAGACAACTGTAGGAAGGGAAAAGAGTGATTTCGATGTTGTCCGTGCGTCAGGCGGACTTCGTGGTGCTGCGAGGTCGGGGAGAATGGGTTTAGATGTTGTTTGTGTTGAAAGACAACTGTAGGAAGGGAAAAGAGTGATTTCGATGTTGTCCGTGCGTCAGGCGGACTTCGTGGTGCTGCGAGGTTGGGGAGAATGGGTTTAGATGTTGTTTGTGTTGAAAGACAACTGTAGGAAGGGAAAAGAGTGATTTCGATGTTGTCCGTGCGTCAGGCGGACTTCGTGGTGCTGCGAGGTTGGGGAGAATGGGTTTAGATGTTGTTTGTGTTGAAAGACAACTGTAGGAAGGGAAAAGAGTGATTTCGATGTTGTCCGTGCGTCAGGCGGACTTCGTGGTGCTGCGAGGTTGGGGAGAATGGGTTTAGATGTTGTTTGTGTTGAAAGACAACTGTAGGAAGGGAAAAGAGTGATTTCGATGTTGTCCGTGCGTCAGGCGGACTTCGTGGTGCTGCGAGGTTGGGGAGAATGGGTTTAGATGTTGTTTGTGTTGAAAGACAACTGTAGGAAGGGAAAAGAGTGATTTCGATGTTGTCCGTGCGTCAGGCGGACTTCGTGGTGCTGCGAGGTTGGGGAGAATGGGTTTAGATGTTGTTTGTGTTGAAAGACAACTGTAGGAAGGGAAAAGAGTGATTTCGATGTTGTCCGTGCGTCAGGCGGACTTCGTGGTGCTGCGAGGTTGGGGAGAATGGGTTTAGATGTTGTTTGTGTTGAAAGACAACTGTAGGAAGGGAAAAGAGTGATTTCGATGTTGTCCGTGCGTCAGGCGGACTTCGTGGTGCTGCGAGGTCGGGGAGAATGGGTTTAGATGTTGTTTGTGTTGAAAGACAACTGTAGGAAGGGAAAAGAGTGATTTCGATGTTGTCCGTGCGTCAGGCGGACTTCGTGGTGCTGCGAGGTTGGGGAGAATGGGTTTAGATGTTGTTTGTGTTGAAAGACAACTGTAGGAAGGGAAAAGAGTGATTTCGATGTTGTCCGTGCGTCAGGCGGACTTCGTGGTGCTGCGAGGTTGGGGAGAATGGGTTTAGATGTTGTTTGTGTTGAAAGACAACTGTAGGAAGGGAAAAGAGTGATTTCGATGTTGTCCGTGCGTCAGGCGGACTTCGTGGTGCTGCGAGGTTGGGGAGAATGGGTTTAGATGTTGTTTGTGTTGAAAGACAACTGTAGGAAGGGAAAAGAGTGATTTCGATGTTGTCCGTGCGTCAGGCGGACTTCGTGGTGCTGCGAGGTTGGGGAGAATGGGTTTAGATGTTGTTTGTGTTGAAAGACAACTGTAGGAAGGGAAAAGAGTGATTTCGATGTTGTCCGTGCGTCAGGCGGACTTCGTGGTGCTGCGAGGTTGGGGAGAATGGGTTTAGATGTTGTTTGTGTTGAAAGACAACTGTAGGAAGGGAAAAGAGTGATTTCGATGTTGTCCGTGCGTCAGGCGGACTTCGTGGTGCTGCGAGGTTGGGGAGAATGGGTTTAGATGTTGTTTGTGTTGAAAGACAACTGTAGGAAGGGAAAAGAGTGATTTCGATGTTGTCCGTGCGTCAGGCGGACTTCGTGGTGCTGCGAGGTTGGGGAGAATGGGTTTAGATGTTGTTTGTGTTGAAAGACAACTGTAGGAAGGGAAAAGAGTGATTTCGATGTTGTCCGTGCGTCAGGCGGACTTCGTGGTGCTGCGAGGTTGGGGAGAATGGGTTTAGATGTTGTTTGTGTTGAAAGACAACTGTAGGAAGGGAAAAGAGTGATTTCGATGTTGTCCGTGCGTCAGGCGGACTTCGTGGTGCTGCGAGGTCGGGGAGAATGGGTTTAGATGTTGTTTGTGTTGAAAGACAACTGTAGGAAGGGAAAAGAGTGATTTCGATGTTGTCCGTGCGTCAGGCGGACTTCGTGGTGCTGCGAGGTTGGGGAGAATGGGTTTAGATGTTGTTTGTGTTGAAAGACAACTGTAGGAAGGGAAAAGAGTGATTTCGATGTTGTCCGTGCGTCAGGCGGACTTCGTGGTGCTGCGAGGTTGGGGAGAATGGGTTTAGATGTTGTTTGTGTTGAAAGACAACTGTAGGAAGGGAAAAGAGTGATTTCGATGTTGTCCGTGCGTCAGGCGGACTTCGTGGTGCTGCGAGGTTGGGGAGAATGGGTTTAGATGTTGTTTGTGTTGAAAGACAACTGTAGGAAGGGAAAAGAGTGATTTCGATGTTGTCCGTGCGTCAGGCGGACTTCGTGGTGCTGCGAGGTTGGGGAGAATGGGTTTAGATGTTGTTTGTGTTGAAAGACAACTGTAGGAAGGGAAAAGAGTGATTTCGATGTTGTCCGTGCGTCAGGCGGACTTCGTGGTGCTGCGAGGTTGGGGAGAATGGGTTTAGATGTTGTTTGTGTTGAAAGACAACTGTAGGAAGGGAAAAGAGTGATTTCGATGTTGTCCGTGCGTCAGGCGGACTTCGTGGTGCTGCGAGGTTGGGGAGAATGGGTTTAGATGTTGTTTGTGTTGAAAGACAACTGTAGGAAGGGAAAAGAGTGATTTCGATGTTGTCCGTGCGTCAGGCGGACTTTGGGGTGCTGCGAGGTTGGGGAGAATGGGTTTAGATGTTGTTTGTGTTGAAAGACAACTGTAGGAAGGGAAAAGAGTGATTTCGATGTTGTCCGTGCGACAGGCGGACTTTGGGGTGCTGCGAGGTTGGGGAGAATGGGTTTAGATGTTGTTTGTGTTGAAAGACAACTGTAGGAAGGGAAAAGAGTGATTTCGATGTTGTCCGTGCGTCAGGCGGACTTTGGGGTGCTGCGAGGTTGGGGAGAATGGGTTTAGATGTTGTTTGTGTTGAAAGACAACTGTAGGAAGGGAAAAGAGTGATTTCGATGTTGTCCGTGCGACAGGCGGACTTTGGGGTGCTGCGAGGTTGGGGAGAATGGGTTTAGATGTTGTTTGTGTTGAAAGACAACTGTAGGAAGGGAAAAGAGTGATTTCGATGTTGTCCGTGCGTCAGGCGGACTTCGTGGTGCTGCGAGGTTGGGGAGAATGGGTTTAGATGTTGTTTGTGTTGAAAGACAACTGTAGGAAGGGAAAAGAGTGATTTCGATGTTGTCCGTGCGTCAGGCGGACTTCGTGGTGCTGCGAGGTTGGGGAGAATGGGTTTAGATGTTGTTTGTGTTGAAAGACAACTGTAGGAAGGGAAAAGAGTGCGTGGTGCTGCGAGGTTGGGGAGAATGGGTTTAGATGTTGTTTGTGTTGAAAGACAACTGTAGGAAGGGAAAAGAGTGATTTCGATGTTGTCCGTGCGTCAGGCGGACTTCGTGGTGCTGCGAGGTTGGGGAGAATGGGTTTAGATGTTGTTTGTGTTGAAAGACAACTGTAGGAAGGGAAAAGAGTGATTTCGATGTTGTCCGTGCGTCAGGCGGACTTCGTGGTGCTGCGAGGTTGGGGAGAATGGGTTTAGATGTTGTTTGTGTTGAAAGACAACTGTAGGAAGGGAAAAGAGTGATTTCGATGTTGTCCGTGCGTCAGGCGGACTTCGTGGTGCTGCGAGGTTGGGGAGAATGGGTTTAGATGTTGTTTGTGTTGAAAGACAACTGTAGGAAGGGAAAAGAGTGATTTCGATGTTGTCCGTGCGTCAGGCGGACTTCGTGGTGCTGCGAGGTTGGGGAGAATGGGTTTAGATGTTGTTTGTGTTGAAAGACAACTGTAGGAAGGGAAAAGAGTGATTTCGATGTTGTCCGTGCGTCAGGCGGACTTCGTGGTGCTGCGAGGTTGGGGAGAATGGGTTTAGATGTTGTTTGTGTTGAAAGACAACTGTAGGAAGGGAAAAGAGTGATTTCGATGTTGTCCGTGCGTCAGGCGGACTTCGTGGTGCTGCGAGGTTGGGGAGAATGGGTTTAGATGTTGTTTGTGTTGAAAGACAACTGTAGGAAGGGAAAAGAGTGATTTCGATGTTGTCCGTGCGTCAGGCGGACTTCGTGGTGCTGCGAGGTTGGGGAGAATGGGTTTAGATGTTGTTTGTGTTGAAAGACAACTGTAGGAAGGGAAAAGAGTGATTTCGATGTTGTCCGTGCGTCAGGCGGACTTCGTGGTGCTGCGAGGTTGGGGAGAATGGGTTTAGATGTTGTTTGTGTTGAAAGACAACTGTAGGAAGGGAAAAGAGTGATTTCGATGTTGTCCGTGCGTCAGGCGGACTTTGGGGTGCTGCGAGGTTGGGGAGAATGGGTTTAGATGTTGTTTGTGTTGAAAGACAACTGTAGGAAGGGAAAAGAGTGATTTCGATGTTGTCCGTGCGTCAGGCGGACTTCGTGGTGCTGCGAGGTTGGGGAGAATGGGTTTAGATGTTGTTTGTGTTGAAAGACAACTGTAGGAAGGGAAAAGAGTGATTTCGATGTTGTCCGTGCGTCAGGCGGACTTCGTGGTGCTGCGAGGTTGGGGAGAATGGGTTTAGATGTTGTTTGTGTTGAAAGACAACTGTAGGAAGGGAAAAGAGTGATTTCGATGTTGTCCGTGCGTCAGGCGGACTTCGTGGTGCTGCGAGGTTGGGGAGAATGGGTTTAGATGTTGTTTGTGTTGAAAGACAACTGTAGGAAGGGAAAAGAGTGATTTCGATGTTGTCCGTGCGTCAGGCGGACTTCGTGGTGCTGCGAGGTTGGGGAGAATGGGTTTAGATGTTGTTTGTGTTGAAAGACAACTGTAGGAAGGGAAAAGAGTGATTTCGATGTTGTCCGTGCGTCAGGCGGACTTTGGGGTGCTGCGAGGTTGGGGAGAATGGGTTTAGATGTTGTTTGTGTTGAAAGACAACTGTAGGAAGGGAAAAGAGTGATTTCGATGTTGTCCGTGCGACAGGCGGACTTTGGGGTGCTGCGAGGTTGGGGAGAATGGGTTTAGATGTTGTTTGTGTTGAAAGACAACTGTAGGAAGGGAAAAGAGTGATTTCGATGTTGTCCGTGCGTCAGGCGGACTTTGGGGTGCTGCGAGGTTGGGGAGAATGGGTTTAGATGTTGTTTGTGTTGAAAGACAACTGTAGGAAGGGAAAAGAGTGATTTCGATGTTGTCCGTGCGTCAGGCGGACTTCGTGGTGCTGCGAGGTTGGGGAGAATGGGTTTAGATGTTGTTTGTGTTGAAAGACAACTGTAGGAAGGGAAAAGAGTGATTTCGATGTTGTCCGTGCGTCAGGCGGACTTCGTGGTGCTGCGAGGTTGGGGAGAATGGGTTTAGATGTTGTTTGTGTTGAAAGACAACTGTAGGAAGGGAAAAGAGTGATTTCGATGTTGTCCGTGCGTCAGGCGGACTTTGGGGTGCTGCGAGGTTGGGGAGAATGGGTTTAGATGTTGTTTGTGTTGAAAGACAACTGTAGGAAGGGAAAAGAGTGATTTCGATGTTGTCCGTGCGTCAGGCGGACTTCGTGGTGCTGCGAGGTTGGGGAGAATGGGTTTAGATGTTGTTTGTGTTGAAAGACAACTGTAGGAAGGGAAAAGAGTGATTTCGATGTTGTCCGTGCGTCAGGCGGACTTCGTGGTGCTGCGAGGTTGGGGAGAATGGGTTTAGATGTTGTTTGTGTTGAAAGACAACTGTAGGAAGGGAAAAGAGTGATTTCGATGTTGTCCGTGCGTCAGGCGGACTTCGTGGTGCTGCGAGGTTGGGGAGAATGGGTTTAGATGTTGTTTGTGTTGAAAGACAACTGTAGGAAGGGAAAAGAGTGATTTCGATGTTGTCCGTGCGTCAGGCGGACTTCGTGGTGCTGCGAGGTCGGGGAGAATGGGTTTAGATGTTGTTTGTGTTGAAAGACAACTGTAGGAAGGGAAAAGAGTGATTTCGATGTTGTCCGTGCGTCAGGCGGACTTCGTGGTGCTGCGAGGTTGGGGAGAATGGGTTTAGATGTTGTTTGTGTTGAAAGACAACTGTAGGAAGGGAAAAGAGTGATTTCGATGTTGTCCGTGCGTCAGGCGGACTTCGTGGTGCTGCGAGGTTGGGGAGAATGGGTTTAGATGTTGTTTGTGTTGAAAGACAACTGTAGGAAGGGAAAAGAGTGATTTCGATGTTGTCCGTGCGTCAGGCGGACTTCGTGGTGCTGCGAGGTTGGGGAGAATGGGTTTAGATGTTGTTTGTGTTGAAAGACAACTGTAGGAAGGGAAAAGAGTGATTTCGATGTTGTCCGTGCGTCAGGCGGACTTCGTGGTGCTGCGAGGTTGGGGAGAATGGGTTTAGATGTTGTTTGTGTTGAAAGACAACTGTAGGAAGGGAAAAGAGTGATTTCGATGTTGTCCGTGCGTCAGGCGGACTTCGTGGTGCTGCGAGGTTGGGGAGAATGGGTTTAGATGTTGTTTGTGTTGAAAGACAACTGTAGGAAGGGAAAAGAGTGATTTCGATGTTGTCCGTGCGTCAGGCGGACTTCGTGGTGCTGCGAGGTTGGGGAGAATGGGTTTAGATGTTGTTTGTGTTGAAAGACAACTGTAGGAAGGGAAAAGAGTGATTTCGATGTTGTCCGTGCGTCAGGCGGACTTTGGGGTGCTGCGAGGTTGGGGAGAATGGGTTTAGATGTTGTTTGTGTTGAAAGACAACTGTAGGAAGGGAAAAGAGTGATTTCGATGTTGTCCGTGCGACAGGCGGACTTTGGGGTGCTGCGAGGTTGGGGAGAATGGGTTTAGATGTTGTTTGTGTTGAAAGACAACTGTAGGAAGGGAAAAGAGTGATTTCGATGTTGTCCGTGCGTCAGGCGGACTTTGGGGTGCTGCGAGGTTGGGGAGAATGGGTTTAGATGTTGTTTGTGTTGAAAGACAACTGTAGGAAGGGAAAAGAGTGATTTCGATGTTGTCCGTGCGTCAGGCGGACTTCGTGGTGCTGCGAGGTTGGGGAGAATGGGTTTAGATGTTGTTTGTGTTGAAAGACAACTGTAGGAAGGGAAAAGAGTGATTTCGATGTTGTCCGTGCGTCAGGCGGACTTCGTGGTGCTGCGAGGTTGGGGAGAATGGGTTTAGATGTTGTTTGTGTTGAAAGACAACTGTAGGAAGGGAAAAGAGTGATTTCGATGTTGTCCGTGCGTCAGGCGGACTTTGGGGTGCTGCGAGGTTGGGGAGAATGGGTTTAGATGTTGTTTGTGTTGAAAGACAACTGTAGGAAGGGAAAAGAGTGATTTCGATGTTGTCCGTGCGTCAGGCGGACTTTGGGGTGCTGCGAGGTTGGGGAGAATGGGTTTAGATGTTGTTTGTGTTGAAAGACAACTGTAGGAAGGGAAAAGAGTGATTTCGATGTTGTCCGTGCGACAGGCGGACTTTGGGGTGCTGCGAGGTTGGGGAGAATGGGTTTAGATGTTGTTTGTGTTGAAAGACAACTGTAGGAAGGGAAAAGAGTGATTTCGATGTTGTCCGTGCGTCAGGCGGACTTTGGGGTGCTGCGAGGTTGGGGAGAATGGGTTTAGATGTTGTTTGTGTTGAAAGACAACTGTAGGAAGGGAAAAGAGTGATTTCGATGTTGTCCGTGCGTCAGGCGGACTTCGTGGTGCTGCGAGGTTGGGGAGAATGGGTTTAGATGTTGTTTGTGTTGAAAGACAACTGTAGGAAGGGAAAAGAGTGATTTCGATGTTGTCCGTGCGTCAGGCGGACTTCGTGGTGCTGCGAGGTTGGGGAGAATGGGTTTAGATGTTGTTTGTGTTGAAAGACAACTGTAGGAAGGGAAAAGAGTGATTTCGATGTTGTCCGTGCGTCAGGCGGACTTCGTGGTGCTGCGAGGTTGGGGAGAATGGGTTTAGATGTTGTTTGTGTTGAAAGACAACTGTAGGAAGGGAAAAGAGTGATTTCGATGTTGTCCGTGCGTCAGGCGGACTTTGGGGTGCTGCGAGGTTGGGGAGAATGGGTTTAGATGTTGTTTGTGTTGAAAGACAACTGTAGGAAGGGAAAAGAGTGATTTCGATGTTGTCCGTGCGACAGGCGGACTTTGGGGTGCTGCGAGGTTGGGGAGAATGGGTTTAGATGTTGTTTGTGTTGAAAGACAACTGTAGGAAGGGAAAAGAGTGATTTCGATGTTGTCCGTGCGTCAGGCGGACTTTGGGGTGCTGCGAGGTTGGGGAGAATGGGTTTAGATGTTGTTTGTGTTGAAAGACAACTGTAGGAAGGGAAAAGAGTGATTTCGATGTTGTCCGTGCGACAGGCGGACTTTGGGGTGCTGCGAGGTTGGGGAGAATGGGTTTAGATGTTGTTTGTGTTGAAAGACAACTGTAGGAAGGGAAAAGAGTGATTTCGATGTTGTCCGTGCGTCAGGCGGACTTTGGGGTGCTGCGAGGTTGGGGAGAATGGGTTTAGATGTTGTTTGTGTTGAAAGACAACTGTAGGAAGGGAAGAGTGATTGCGATGTTGTCCGTGCGTCAGGCGGACTTTGGGGTGCTGCGAGGTTGGGGGAATGGGTTTAGATGTTGTTTGTGTTGAAAGACAACTGTAGGAAGGGAAAGAGTGATTTCGATGTTGTCCGTGCGTCAGGCGGACTTCGTGGTGCTGCGCGACCACGCGCGGGGGGCGGGGGTGCTGACGTGGCACTCGGAGCGGGCCAGGACCATGGTGGTCACCAAGCGAGGACACGATGACGTCAAGAAGTTCTGGAAGCGATACTCCAAGACTTCATAGCCTGAGCCCTAGCTTATAGATATCACAAGGGGACAACGTACGCTGAAGAAGTATTGCCCATTTAAAACGACAAAAAAAAATACATATATTCATTCTGTCTCTGCGATAAATGATGTGAACTCAATATTTCTAGACCACTCAGGTTATGTCACGTTGTTTTCCTTCACAAAGATTATAAATTATTAACGCACTGTGTTTACAATGATTTTAGGTGATAAGTCTGTATTTGTAAATAAATTATTTTCGTATAATTTTGTTTTACAATCAATTCCCACTCCATAATCTTTAGGTATGGATATATAAATTTATTTTAAAGTTATATTCCTGAAGAATGATAAAAGTTTAAATGAGACCGAATCCTCTTGAAAGACAAGCTGCTTTAATTTCAGTTATATACCAAATGTCATAGATGAAAGATTTCCACTCGTAAAACATGTGGGAATACAGTTGAACGCCTTGTTTAAATGTCTATAAAATCCCTGTTAACCCGCCTCATGACCTAATTCTTTAAGTAACTGTCTAATAGCAGTAAAATTCAAATTTAAATTGATAATCTAAAAGCCTAAGGAGCACTGAACCAAACACTTCTGTAATGTCCAACTTTCCTTTATTTCTTAACTGGAGTTTTTCTCAACTCTTGAACAGGATACTTTACTATGGTTTGACATTCAGAAATATTTTTTAGTTCTTTAAAACACTATGCAAGTAAGTGCACTTGCCATATCATAACATACGTATACTTGACGAATTATGTTCAACTCAAATATGGTAAATAACTTTTATATATATTTACTAGCGGGCCCGGCAGACGCTGTCCCGCCCTGACTATAAAAAAAATCTTGACAAATTATATACTAAAACCTTCCCCATGAATCGCTGTATCCACTGGTGAAAACCGCATGAAAATCCATTCAGTAGTTTTTGAGTTTATCGCGAACAGACAGACACACAGACGCGGTGGGGGACTTTGTTTTATACTATTTAATGATAACGTATAACAGATATGTTTCTGTGTCATCACACTGCGTTCCTGTGTCTTAATTTCAGGCATTAAAAAAAACCTATTCTATTTGACTGCTCAATAATTTTAAGCAGTTGCTGAAACTACAATTAACCGACCTTGATGTAGTTGTAACAAAGAAGAGAATACCAATAAACATTTAAATTATAGCTTAGTGTTAAATAATGTTCATAAACGTTGTATCTGCGATGATAATCTAGTAAAGTGACTCGCTATACACGTCATATATATTACATATACAATTTAGGTAAAAGGTATAAATAAAACAACCAAATGTAAATAAAAAAAATATTTATTAAAGCTATAAAGGTATTTACAGTCCAGTCTTGGCTTCGGGAGCACTCGTCGCTAGGCAACCATTAAACGAAACACATACAGACCACCACATTTATTCCATACACATACAAACAAAGATACTACATGTCTCGTGGAGGCTTTGGAACGGGAATGCAGTTTGCTTTGTCGTCGCTTTGCTGTTTGTGCAATGGAGGCGCTATCAGGAGGACGCGGGCGCCTTCACGGGAGCCAACGCGCTGTACAGCTTCGTGATGGCGGAATGCACCGTCCTCTCTACCGTTTCATCCTCCGGGCAACTCACCTCCTGGTGAACAGAGACACCGTATATAGAGACACAAAACTGACCTCAACAGTCATCATCATATCATGACAGTCGTCACTCTAAACGTTTATCATGACAGTCATCATCACTGCATATTGTAAAAAACAAAGTCCTCTGCCACGTCTGTTTGTCTGTTCGCGATAGACTTAAAAACTACTTAACGAACTTTCATGTGGTTTTCATCAATAGATAGTGATTCACAATTCACAAGGTTTAGTTATATAATTAGTCAAGGTTTTTTTAATTATCAGGGCGGGATAACGTCCGCCGGGCCCGCTAGTTCTAAATATAAGCGATAAACATGACAGTCATTTAGACAGTCAGTCATTTGTCATAACAGTCATCACTATATAAGCGTTTATCATGACAGTCGTCACTTTACCAAGTGAAAGTTTAAACAGTAACAATATTTATGAGGTACACTCTACACTCGATACTCGTTCTAAAACAATTAAAACTTAAGTGCTTAATATTTGAACTAATTACCTAGCAAAATACAAAAATTATGTGCAATCCCATACACGTCTTGATTAAAGCACAGTGTATGGGATTGTGCTTTGACACTGGTCAGTGACCGTCGGGCGAAGTGAAAGTAGAGCGTGGAAAAACGTGGAATCAACGACCAACTAACAGAGGATAATTTTTCGAAGTTTGAACAAAAAAAGGGTTTATTGTTCGTTTTATTATCAAATGTTATTAACTCCGGGTCACCCTTGCAGGTTTTGTAACCGGTCATTCAACCTAGGTTTATTTAAGTTTGTGTCCATACTTTTTAAATTCTTAGAACAAACTTTAATTAAGGTTCTCCTTGTTATTTACTAGTATTTGTTTTGATATTATTATTTTATATGTTAAACATGAAGTATCATATCATAAAATATTACGAGTGTTAACCTTTTACCTGATATAAGCGTTTATCAGGACAGTCGCCACTTTATAAGCATTTATTATGGACAGTCGTTAGGCTATAAGCGTATGTCATGATGAGACAAACAGAAGCTATTCCACGCTCTAGAACCAATAACACTCGCCCCTCCATGATAAATAAAGTGTTGAAACTAATAGCGAGCAGTGACATTTTATTTAAAAACAATAAACTTAAATATTTTCTGCATGTGATTAAAAATATTTTTTTTATTGGACTGAGATGCCATTTAAATTACCATTTGTAAACTTAAAAGTTGGTTCGTTATATCATAAGAGATAAATAATATTTAATTTTGAATATTGTATAAAAGAAAGAATTTAAATCAATAAATCTTGAAAGTTTCATTAAAATATATGGAAAGATAAAATATTTTTTTAAATGAAGAGTCCTTGAAATTTTCATTGTAAAAAAAATGATAATCTTTTAAAACTGTTTCAAGGTTTCTTTATCCCTAGTAATAAATTAAATATATTTAAAGATAACAATTATATTTAAATTCCACGACCAAGTGGGAAACGAGGGGTCCACCTGTCGTGATCTTACCCTTATAGTCAAAAAGAAAAGTGCAGTATAAACTCTTTATAACGAATTTTAAACCACCGAGCATTTTTTTACTTATATGGAGGGAAGAGAACAAATGTTGTTTTGGTAAACCAACTAAATTAAAGTAATTTCTACTTTATAGCGACTTTCCGTTATAACAAACGGCGTTATAAACAGCTGTACATGTTATCGAAGTGTAACTATAGTGAAAAACGAAGTGTAACCATATTAAGCAAGTCGATGTCGGCTCTCTTCCCGTCCACCGTCACGTACAGCTTCTCCCCTTTGAACATCTTCGGCACCGAGTCCTCTCCGAACATCTCCTGCAGCATCTCGATCACGCACTCCTGTACCAACAAACCTCCTCATATAGTAAAACAACAATACATTTATAAATAATATTAGATATGTCATGCTCCTATCTATTATATTTTATACTAGCTGTCCCAGCGACTTCGTCCGCGTGGAAGCTTATAAAAAAAGATTAATAAAATCATCTAAGTATATTAAGTCCATTTACTTATCTACTTTTCTCTCGTACTTAAGTTTATAATAATTTTTGATAGACTGAACAGATTCTAATTAAACAAAGACTAAATGTTACTTGGAGATATGCTTTATGACTTTCTTGTATGGTTTTATCATGAACGCATTACTTTAGTAGTGATGCGTGTTCAAATAAACAGACAGACATTTATACACAGACATACATTTATAACAGACCGATAAATAGACATTTCTAAAAGTGGCCTAGAAACCAGCAACATTTTTTTTCACAAAAATTTAAAAAGTACAGACACGTTACATTCACGGTCTTATTATATATATAGACTAGCGGGCTCGGCAGACGTTGTCCCGCCCTGACTTTAAAAAAATCCTGGACAAATTATATACTAAAACCTTCCTCATGAATCACTCTATCTACTGGTGAAAACTGCAAGAAAATCCGTTCAGTAGTTTTTGAGTTTATCACGAACAGACAGACAGTCAGACGCGGTAGGGGACTTCGTTTTATACTATGTAATGATATATACATGTGTCATAATCCTAGTCATTTCATTTTAAGCTAGCGAGCCCGGCAGACGTTGTCCCGCCCTGATTATAAAAAAAACTTGACAATTTAGTTATCAAAGTCTTCATGAATCACTTCCATTGGTAAAAACCGCATGAAAATCCGTTGAGTAGTTTTTGAGATCATCGCGAACAGACAGACGCGGTAGGGATGCTTGTTTTATACTGTGTCATGATAACGACTTGTATATTTGTTCTTCTATAACATTTAATCTATTCTATCAATAATAGGTAACGGCGCTACGCGTTGCTGACTCATTACATGTTCAATTAATATTATGATAAAGTATTTGGTATTGTTCGGTAATGAGTCTGCCTGAGTACTTGGTACAGACAAATTGAGATTCCGTAGTAGACCGATTAACAGTACACGTGCACCATTATACAAACTGGCGCCATCTATGAGATAACTATAACAGTTGATCCTACAGTTTTCTGTCGACAAACTAATGTATAGCGCCACCTGTTCGAGACTGATGAAACTTACAATTAATTAATAACAATAATCAACACTGACAATTATTTAATTTTTAATTATGAAATGTTGAGACCTTTGATCGAAATATAAACGAGTCTATATCTAAAGTTGGACCATTTAATATATAAATGCCAACATGTCTATGGAGCAGTGTTGTTCTATGGTGTTGTGTTGTGTTGTGTTGCGGTTACCTTGTAGTGCATGCGGTCGAGTTTGGGCGCGAGGGGGAGGTGCGCGGGCGCGGGCAGGGCGGAGGCGGCGAGCACGGCGGCCACGACCGCGTCCGCGTACATGTCCGACACCGGCTGCGCGTTCCACTGCAACCACCATACACATGCCATTCATTACTATAACTATTTTTTCAAGTAAAACGTTTTTCCACATCGCCCGAAATGTTTTCGTACGTCGATTGCACGTCTCATACATTGCAGAATAGCAGTATAGTGAAAAGGGCTCGACAGCAGCCAAGGTAGTGGCGAGCTGAGATCGAACAATCGAGCTTTAAGCATAGAAATATCGATTACTTTAACCAGTATTAAACATCGAACCGATATCTAAAATTGTGATTGGTTTTTATTTAATTTAGATAGAAATAAAACCACACAATAATTTATAATGAAGAAAAAATCTAAAAATAAACTAAAAAAGGTCTCTAAATATTTTCATCGAGAGATTCCACCATGAATCGAATTGATTTTATTTTTTGCGAAGTATCGCCATCCGTACGCCAAGGACAGTATGTGTATACCTCTAAAGTGACGATGCCGTTTTCGATGGTGAGGTCTATGCAGGAGTAGAGGCGCCAGCGCGTCTCCGAGAGGAAGCAGATGTTCCCGGCGAGCTGCATCACGACATGCCGCAGCAGCGGCACCGAGCCCGCGTACTGCAGCGCCTGCCGCTGCGTCACCTCCGACTGGCTCAGCTCCGTGTACTCTGCCCGACAACTCGCACGATAACTACTCGTAATCGTCAACATCACCAAATTACAAAAAACCAATATCAAACATTTAAAGTTAACGATTTAGCACTTAAAAAGGCGGATAGGTGGCGTTTAAAACAAACGTGATGAAATTGTACCAATGTATACAATTGAATAAGAAATAATAGTTTTTGAGTTTATCGCGAACAGACAGACAGACAGTACAGAGAACTTCAGTTTTATAATATGTAGTGATACATGTCAATATTTGTAAGTGATATAATATCTTTTCATCTCATTAATTAAAGTTCCTATTTCTAGATAATACATGAACGGCGAATTAATATCTCTTATAGCGTTTCTGATTTAAATGGACTGTACATGTTATGAAACGACTACAGTAACTTGTCAGTTTCATTTAAACGCCATCTGTCAGTCGTCTTTCGTACTACATTTTTAACTGTGTGTTTTAGTTGTTTAATATTTTTTACGTTATAAATCTACTTTTAATGCCACCTACGTTACTATTCCTAGTTTTCGATCATTAACAATTTATTTTTATCAATTCTGAGGAAGATTTTATCCTATGTTTCTTAACTCTCATCCGATATAAACAATTGCCTGACTAAAATATTTTATCTTAACATCTCACGATAGATCTTACGTTTGTCTATTATAATTTCATTACTACCTTTTCTATATACAAGAGTAGAAGTTATTTATAGTTAAATTCAGATATATATTTAAAAACTCGGATGAAAAATCACTTTTTATAGCACATTGTTCATTGAAAATAAATCATATGTTTAGAGGTACTCACTGTTAAGATCTGAAGGAGCCAGGATGTGATAATTGAAGTTCCTCTTGACCAGTATGCCCTGCAGCAGCCGCCCAGCCTCCGGGGGCTCCATCGCTAATGATCCCATCACCTACAATACATTATACGTCTAGTAGTAGATCCTACTCACATATCTACGATGCGAATATATTGCAACTATTTAATTTATTCTCTGTAATAAATATTTAGCAACTTCATATTGTTTATTAATTCCATATAAAATAGCTTTATCAAATATGACGCGAAAAAAAAAAGTTAAAAGTGGATATATCAATGTATCTAACTAGCTAAAAGTAGGAGTTTGTAAAGCAAAATCGGATTTTTTACACAAAATAATATTAATAGTATAGTAAAAATCATAATTGTTAATTATCCTCAAATAAATATATCATAATTATTTCTATACGTAAAAGACCATATCTAGTACACAAATAATTCCTTAGGAATTTAACAGATGGCGGAGTTGTAAAATTATTACTATATTGAAAATTAAATAGTTCACTAAACCTTTAATAGATGGCATGTTATACAGTTTTTTTTAAATGAAATAACTTTATTTTCATGAAATACACATGTCGGTTTAATTAAATTCAAATTACTATTTTTGTCACACTCATAAGATTGATCGTATTTGAAAGAGACAGATAATATTTATGTTGTATCGTGCGTTTATTCATACAAGGGTTTTTTTAATTATTAACCAGCGGGCCCGGCAGACGTTGTCCCGCCCTGATTATAAAAAAAATCCTGTACAAATTATATACCAAATTATATACAAAAACATTGCTCATGAATCACTTTATCTACTGGTGAAAACCGCATGAAAATCCGTTCAGTAGTTTCTGAGTTTATTGCGAACAGACAGACAGACGTGGCAGATGACTTTGTTTTATAATATGTAGTGATTTACGTTAATAATTGTGAGCGACTGACAATTATTATTAATTTTTACTTAACTATTAACAATTTTGGATCGGTATATTTTACTGAAATTGTTGCCTTTATGGCGGCTTCATTTTTAAAACGCTGATTTTTTTTTGTAGCCAATAATATTTCATGGGCTAGTACGGTGATGATGCCCATGGCTTCTTTCAAGAAGAAGCCTATGACCTTGCAGTAGGTTTTTACATATTATGACGATGAAGATGATGATTTATTTTTTCGATTGAGGTATGACGTTTGATAGGGAGACGGGGTGTATATACCAGGTGAAAACTTAAACACTCGCAGTACTCTAGGATATGACACTTCATGGTCACATTACATATAAAATAATAATGTCAAAACAAATACTAATAAATAACTAAGAAAACCTAAGTTAAAGTTTGTCCTAAGACCACGTCCACTTTCACTACACCCTACGATCATTAACCTTGTGCTTTAACATAGACGCGTAGAGGATTGTGTAATTTTTTTATGTTTCTAGATAATTTGGTCAAATAATTAATAAGGTCAATTGAGCAGCTATTTTTTTTATTGATATAGAAGAAGAATCGAGTGTAGAGTATCTCCATGAATATTGTTACTGTGTAAACATTCAGCCTGTATACCTTAGCGGTCTTGTCTCCGCGGAAGGTGAGGCAGAGCTGCTGCGTGTTCCGAGGAGTGTGGATGGAGATCCTGCCGCGGTGCTCGCGCTGCAGCGCCGCCTTCAGCCGAGACATCTCGTTCTGTTCCCCGTGGACCAGCACCTTGTGACGGCACACTTACATCATTAGGAAAAAAAATAACCCGACGTCCGAGACCCGGAAACGTCAAAATCATTTCCTCAATTTCGTACATTCAAATTAAATTTTCGTAATTTTACATCTTCTTTTTACAAGATAACGAAAAGGAAGAGACGACGGATCAATATGTGCATGTGCAGAATAAAAATAAACATTAGAATATTGCAAACGTAAAAGTGTAGATGGTGCTAAATACGCTCATGGCATCTGAAATATAAATGATATATACATAGTACAAGAATGATAGGGTAGATGGCGTTAAAAACAAATCGGACTATTACATTCAAAGAATTTACAAATAAACAACAGGAATGAGCTCTCGACAGCAAATCAGTACCTCGTACAATCAGTGCAAGTGCCTCGAATACACTACAACAAGGGTGACAATAATATTATAGATAAATTTGGGATAAATTAGTTTGCCATATAATATACATATTTATTAAAACAAGTTCATCTATTTGAGCTTTTTATTCCAATTATCTTATGAACTTTTTCTCGCAATCTTATGTTGCCCTTTAAATTTTTTGATTTCAATTTACTCAAATGATAGGATCTTCAGTTGAAATAAGAATTTTAAATTGATTTTATGAGTCGAATTTTATGTGCCTCATCAAATCGAACGCACTGAGAAACCTCTACATACTTAAGTAGTTTGTTGGAAAATTCTTGTATGACATTTAAAAACATTTAATTTTTATTTAAATTTTTCAACGAATTACTCGACATAGTAGTAAATACTGTTTCACCATATTTTAACATTTCGAATATAAAACGTGATGCATATTTAAGACCTCAACGATCTACAAATTCGGTAAAAGTTGAGAATTCAAATATAATATTCAAATTCAAAACGCCGTATTCATTCACGGTGTTTCAGTGTTTTTGTTAGTCAACAATACTGAATAACAATATATACAAGCGTTTTTTCTCAACATTTTATTAAGAAAACAACCAGCTATACGATAAATAATAATTATCTTAAAATTACTTATATTTGCATTTTTTATAAGATCAAATAACATGTTAACCGACTAATCGCCATCTTTACCAGATACTTCTAAAATCGCTTTTCTCTTGAGTCTAAATTCTAGCACTAGTGTAATTTCGTAATCCTTTCTAGTACTGTTTGCAATTATGCCAGGCTGTTTTTCTACACCAATTTTCGCAATGTGAAACGACATTATGATGCATTGAGATTATCATTGCTACAACCTCTTGCTCGCACACAAGAAAAAAACATTTCTCATGACCTTGCGATAATTTGTGAGGAAATATTTAAAATTTACAGATTGCAATAAATTTAAAGCCAAACTCTCAAACATCACAATACATAATATAATCATGGTCATTGTGGATACTTGGTAAAAGTCCTATATTCCTTATCTAAATCGTGTCACCCTAATATCTGGAATGTTCCAAACCAAAAAATGTTAAATACTAATATGTGAAAAAATAATTCACAATTCGAATAATATTGACTTTTACAAGCTTCCACAAAGCATATTTTCACCATTACAAATGTAAAATTTTAACAAATATAAAGAAATCGTTTTGTGGACAACTTTTACATAAAAATGACGTGTTGTCTTGCAAATATTGTATATTCAATTCTTTCATTCTACCCAACCAAGAACCAATAATTAATATCTAATTATTGATAGGTATGAATAGCATGTTTAATCGATTTTATTAGTATTTTTTCATACCACCATATCGAATATAAAATGTCTCAAACCTAGAATTTAAGAAAAAACATAAACTGAGTGCACTATCAATCTTGTTGGAAGGAGACACAGCGGCATCTTGTAGCTATCTCACTGGGGTCGGTGTATGTAATGAGTTTTCAGTCAGAGGAACAAACATCGTTTTTCATTGAATTAAAGAAATAACATAAACTGAGTGCACTATCAATCTTGTTGGAAGGAGACACAGCGGCATCTTGTAGCTATCTCACTGGGGTCGGTGTATGTAATGAGTTTTCAGTCAGAGGAACAAACATCGTTTTTCATTGAATTAAAGAAATAACATAAACTGAGTGCACTATCAATCTTGTTGGAAGGAGACACAGCGGCATCTTGTAGCTATCTCACTGGGGTCGGTGTATGTAATGAGTTTTCAGTCAGAGGAACAAACATCGTTTTTCATTGAATTAAAGAAATAACATAAACTGAGTGCACTATCAATCTTGTTGGAAGGAGACACAGCGGCATCTTGTAGCTATCTCACTGGGGTCGGTGTATGTAATGAGTTTTCAGTCAGAGGAACAAACATCGTTTTTCATTGAATTAAAGAAAACAAAAGTCTGGAGTGCGCATTCCAGTTGTATACTTATAAATTCTCTGATTACATTACACTACGACAGTACCATTAATTGTCATATAACAATAGTAAAAAATATATATAGTACATACACTTTAAAGCAATAAAACTTCAACTCCATCTAGCCATTTCTTTCGGAAAACATTTACCCATTTCTTTTTTCTTTGACAATTAAATACACTTTCTTATTATTAGTTTACATGTAGAATAGATATTATACTAAATACCTAATATTATAAATATGAAGTTGAATTAATTTGTTACACTTTCACGTCTTAATAACAATCAATCATTATGGAATATCGCAATACATCAGAAGTACAAAAAAGAACACAGAATAATTTTCCAGAAAAAATGTACTGAATATTTATAATATTAGCTAGTTTATAATATTAGTCTGCATAAATTGGGCAGTTGTAGATGATGTTTATGGGGCATTCCATGCCAAATCACCGAGTTTTTTTTTCGACCCCTTTCGATTTGGCTAAAAATTTGGTATTATTTTCTACCCTACCAATAACATTTTTCTGAATTTTTTCAGATTTTTTTACCCAACCCAAAAAAAGTTACAAATTTAAAAAAAAAACGCTCTTTTTTTTTTCAAATTGCTATAACTTTGACACAAATTGACCTTTTGGCACTTTTTTTTTTGTTTATTCTTGTTTTTAAATGTAGTTTTTAGAAAAAAATTCAAAAAAATTTTCAGAAGTAAAGAACAATAAAATATTTTAGTTTTTTCAAGAAAACCGTCATTTTTTCAATTTCGACACTTCGGATTTTAAATTTTTTTGTCTCAAAAAAAACTTCAACTAAAACCGTATTTAACACCACTTTTCCCATTTTGTGCCCACTTATTCTTCTAATTTTCAATCGAAAAAAAAAAAGTTTTTAAAAATTTTGCTTATTTTCTTAAACTTTGCACTAAAACGATTTTGGTTGGCTTTTATAACCTCAAAAGTAAAAAAAAAAAATAAACTAAAAAAAACATAAACTGTATTAATAAAAGTAAAATTATTTTATTTAAGTATAATGTTTTATAATTTATACAATCTCAATATTCTAATTATTTGCGTTGATTCAGCGATTGTTTCCTCGGTTTCTTGATCACACAGTGTTGTTTGGACTTTTGTGATAAAGAAAAGGACTTTACCTCCATACAGAATTCAATAACGGTGTGATTTGATGATTTTTTTGTGTTGTTGGTATCGGTTTAGCACTTTTGAAATTTTATTCGTTAGCACTTTTTTTTATTCGTTAAATAAAAAAGTTTTTAAAGCAACTATTTCGCGGAAAAAGACAAAACTAAAAAAAAATTAAAAAATTGAGAACACTTTACCTAAAAAAAATATTTGAAGTTAACAAAAATAATTTTACTCTTATTAATACAGTTTATGTTTTTTTTAGTTTATTTTTTTACTTTTGAGGTTATAAAAGCCAACCAAAATCGTTTTAGTGCAAAGTTTAAGAAAATAAGCAAAATTTTTAAAAACTTTTTTTTTTCGATTGAAAATTAGAAGAATAAGTGGGCACAAAATGGGAATAGTGGGGTTAAATACGGTTTTAGTTGAAGTTTTTTTTTGAGACAAAAAAATTTAAAATCCGAAGTGTCGAACTTCGAAAAAATGACGGTTTTCTTGAAAAAACTAAAATATTTTATTGTTCTTTACTTCTGAAATTTTTTTTTAATTTTTTTCTAAAAACTACATTTAAAAACAAGAATAAACAAAAAAAAAAGTGCCAAAAGGTCAATTTGTGTCAAAGTTATAGCAATTTAAAAAAAAAAGAGCGTTTTTTTTTTTAAATTCGTAACTTTTTTTGGGTTGGGTAAAAAAATCTGAAAAAATTCAGAAAAATGTTATTGGTAGGGTAGAAAATAATACCAAATTTTTAGCCAAATCGAAAGGGGTCGAAAAAGAAACTCGGTGATTTGGCATGGAATGCCCCTTATACAGATGTTTCTACAGATATCATATAACTGGGATATGGAACAACTCTTCGCTGTTCAGACATAGAAATCATAATATAGAGTACAATTTAAATATAGTGGTCATTAGGATGGTAGCAGAATCTCCAATAATACTAAAGCCTAAAACTCACCACATGAGGTGGATTGAGGATATTGATGAACTCCGAAGTCTGCTGGTAGTCCGTGTGCGCTGAGAACGATATGTAATCGACCGACATCTTCAACGGCAGCTTCTGTCCAGACATGGAGGTGATCTCTTCAGGTTCCGAGAGGATCGTTTTTGCGAGGGTGCCTTCTACGCAATAACCTGATAAAAAAATTAAGACAAAGTGTATTTTTGAAGTAAAATTTCATAGGTGTGAGCTTTGAAATTCTGATCGACAACTTTTTTGTGTGACAAAAAGTGGTAGGGGTGGACATTGTGTTGGGTAGTGTGTTGGAAACACCAGTTCTCGTCCGACCACCGAAATTAAGCAACATCAGGCGCGGTCACTACTTGAACACCCGTTATGTTGGCTTTTTTTTTTTTTTCAAATAAACTGTTTCCCTGTATCACAAAAGTTTCACTTCTATAGCGTGTCGATACAACACACTGTTGTTTTTTCTAGTAGTGAGATACTGTGCCTGACGTTAAGTACCGATTGTTTTTATGCCAAAGGCTAGAAAACAGGTAGACGACCCATCCTGATGGTGAATGGTTACCGTCGCCTATGGACAACTACAATACCTTTTTAAGGAGACTCACCAGCAATAATAACACCATTTTTCGGATCCGTGCACCACGACTCGAACAGTTCCCGAGATAGACCTGACTGCATCATACCGGGTGAGGCCATAATCACGCAGGGTCCAATGTCCTCGAAATGATCTATTCCCTTTAAGGATTTATATTCGGTTTAAAATTGTACAATTCATAAAATACACGTTTAAGACTCCAATACAAATACTGGAATGTCAAATCACTGGATAACAATAAGTGTTTATATCATTTTATCTATCTATACTTACTAATATATAAAGCTGAAGAATTTGTTTGTTTGTTTGTATGGTTGAACGCGCTAATCTCGGGAACTACAGGTGCGATTTGAAAAATTCTTTCGGTGTTAGGTAACTCATTTATCAAGATAGGCTATATATCATCACTCTAAGACCAATAGCAGCGAAGCGACAATGAAGAATGTATCAAAATCGGGCTGTTTTTTCGTTTTAGCTGCGTGTTAGCGTTAGTATTATATACTTTTCCATGGTAACATGGTAACTTTCTATCGCAAACATTTTTAAACTTTATTTTGTTTTCTATTCAAAATGTTCGTTTTGTTTCCAATTTTTTATTTGTAATCTATTACGTATTATAAAAATAAAGTGTGTATATACAAAATTAAAATAACAACTTTTTGGTGAATGGATAAGGCTATAAATAACATTTTTTTTTTTTTAATCTTATCGGTATTTTCTGTTATTACATTTTGTCTGTCTGTCTGTTTGTTCCGGGTTATGTCCGAAACGGCTGGACCTATTTTAACGAGATTTTTACTGGCAGATATCCGAAATTATAACGGGTAACATATTCTATCTTGTTGAACTGTTACCCGTCCATTCGTATGTGTGAAATTTATCAAAAATATGTTGTTTACTGTAAACAAGCGCGTAAGACGTGCGCTATACTGCACTTCAAGGATAAATAGACATAATTAAAAGCCATATTTTTATATGTAATTTAAATTATATTATCATTTTGGTGAATTTGGTGGCTATTTTGTTTTATTAAACGCGCTTGGGTCTACATAACTCAGTGATTATAGCAACGTATAAGAATAACTTAATTATATCGACAATACGGGTATATTATATCTATATAATAAAAGATTTAACACATATTGTTCTATAATGTATAGCTTAAAATTTTTATTATTTTCTTATATACTCTAAGTGAGCACTGGGGGTGATATATTGTAGGTTAAAGATCCAGGTATGTTGCTGATGATAAATCCCATCCCATTCGATACACTGTTAATAATCACATATCTAATGTACACGTTACATGTTACACTAGATGGCGTGCGTGTCGTAGCTAAAAAATGTTTTTGGAAAAGCAATTCTGTAATGTACACATCTACTCATAATTTTACATTTCTGTAATAAATTTTAAATATGCGCGTGCGGAGCCGCCGGTAACAGCTAGTACATATAATAAGAATGTAAATCTAACGTGTCTGTACTTTTTAGATTTTTGTGAAAAAAAAATTGTTGCAGGTGTCTTGAAATAAGTAATAACATTTAAATCATTTTTATAAATGTCTGTTTGTTTGAAACACGCATCACTGCTAGTACAAAGTACAGCGTTTACGATAAAACCTCCCAAGAAAATCACAAAGCATATCCTCTAGTAATATTTAGTCTTTCTGAACCAAATGAACACCTCTCTGTGCATTCGTTAAAACGATTTTAACTTCTATTACTTGATATTTTATTTATATATGTTTAAATATATTTATTTATAACTCAATAATTGTTTTTTTCATCAAAAATAGTCGTTTTCTTCCCTTTTGTAGGAAAGCGTGATGTGACAGAATATAGTTATATATGGGAATATCTGTATATGTATTTGAAAACAATATTCCAACAATATTTATTTGTCAGGCGGTGTTGTAGAATCGAATCGATCTATAAACGACTATACCAAAGAGTAAATAAGCAATGTAATGAAAAATTGAGAAAAAAAAACAGCACGAGAATCTCTCACACGTGAACCGGCTCACTAACCCTACTAGTAGATATAATTTGGTCAATTGAAAATTTCACAGTTACAACCGAAAATATTACGTAACAGTTCAAGGTCGTTTAGATATTAAAGTGTGAATTCTATCAGTGTTGTTAAGTCACACGGTGATTCCGAATTCCGTTAATATTATCTACGTATTTTTATCACAATTCGCTAGTCTAAATTTTTTTTTAACCTTCCTTGACTTTATTATACGTAATGAATAAGCTAAAACATAATTTATACCCATAAATACTATGAATGAAATCAATAGTTACTTTCCAGTAACGAATAATACAATAATATCGTTATCGCTATTTTCAAGTTTCAAAAAATGAAAATTTATTACTTAACAAAATGCAAACATAACGGACAACCCTTTTTAAGTCATTTCAGAATTCACTACAATAAAAAAAAAACTTATGACTTTGTTTTATCTATATACGTATATGTAGATTTGGCAACACAGCCATTAAACCTTTCACAAAAATAAGATGATGATATAAGTCGACGTCAGTGTAATAAATTGAAATGAAGATGTGAAATAAAACGAAAATAAAATTGTGGAAAAGTTACTTGTATACGAACAATTAACAATTTATATTGAAATTCATTAAAATGTATAAATAATTTATACATTATTATTAAAAAAAATTATTAAAATATATGTTTTGGTTTAATAAAAAATATTAAATTATCATTAAGTGATAATAAATTAATTTCCTCTCAGAATTTAACGATTGTAAACATTTTTAAATAGAATTTAAAAGTATCAAAACTTAATTAACGTATTTCATGTAAATATATTAATAAATTTCATTGATCCATTAAATACAATATGTTATTTCATATAAATATTTTACTGCATCGAATAATGACATTTTTACGGTCGCCATCTTTATTGAAAATCCCGCCAATTTTGTCAACGCTCACATCGACCCATCTCCAGACATAAGGCGTCATGAGCTTCGCGTGGGCGTGTGTTATGACGTCATTAATGACGTTTTCGGCGCGACCGCAACGCTCGCGGTCGTCTAGTCAAGTCTAGTGGAACGGCTAAAAGGTTGTTGTGAGCGTTGTGAACGTCTTGTGGAACGCGCCCATAGTGTGTTGATTATATTATATGTCGGTAAAACCAAGTTTATATTCTATTCTCTTTTTATCCCCTTTGTGATTTATCTATGTTGACCTGTTGTTATTTTAGATTATTCCACGTTGTAACACTGAATATTTGACATTAAGTTTAAAACGTGTATTCGTCACACTTGATATTGGCGAAATTGCCTACATAGCCAGAGGCCATACCGAAAGAAAACAAAATCTCTTTTTTAATATAAATCACTTTGCATTTTTAATTTAAACATTTCGTCCGTACTTTATAATTGTATTTACTGAGTATATTACGGATGCCTCTTTCTAGCGTCTAAAATGTGAAAACATAACCTCTCATGTATTTATGTCTTTGTAAAACCTCAATATCTGGCAAATTTATAATAATATTTGATAATGATGCATTGCTTGTAACGAAAATATTCACATCAAACTATTTTGGCATCTCTAGACCTAAAAGCTATATTACTCGGAGTGTGAATAAATCCTCCAATATTGTTTATTGTAAACAATACACTAACGGATAGATTACGATTGATAAACGTTTACACGGATCAAACAGATGCTGAATGACGTTCGTAACGTAAAAAATCTATGCATAGATAAGATAATAAATAATTTGAAGTAAAATTATTTTTATCTGTCCAGTGTCGCGTGAAGTGATAGTTCCTGGTCGAATTGTAATTTGAATTTCTATAACAAAAGGTAAAACAGAATTTTACCGTAAAATATTATTAAAATTCATGGGATTTGAAGGAAAATTTACTTTATAATACCTATATTCAGACGTAATAATAAAATACATTTGTCAGTGTGAAAAGCCGGTAAACTGAATACTGAAATAGATCTTAACATTGTTTTTAGGTATTTTTTGTTTAAATTAATTTTAATACATTCCATTTAATGACATAAAGATCATTTACTAAATTTCGTAAAGGTTAATGTTTTTACATTTTTGTTTTTTGTTTTGTATTTCTGCAGACTCTTGCAAGGCCCGCTCCTTTCTTCTGCTTTTCTCTATTTTATTTATAAGTCTTGTTAAAATCGTTTTAAATGTGAGCAACTATTGTTATTAATTTACTTAACTCTTATACATCTGATTTTTAAATGAGATTATTGCCTTTATGGCAGCTTCATTCTCATTCATCAGACATTTTTAAATTATAATCCACAATATCGAGCGCCGGAGCGTCCACGGCCCGATGGATGAACCTACTAATTGCGACGTCAGTCACGTCGGTATAGTAGACACAGTTGTCGGTACGTCTGGATATTGCAATAATTTTAGATTATAATACATAATTCCATGTTAGGTTTAAGACGTTCAGCCATCTTATGGCGACTTTCCATACTCAAGGGACAAATTTTGACAATTCTAATTCTCGCTGCGGGACTACAAGACCTAATTGTTACCAATTGAATAGTTAGATGAACATGAAAACAACGTCTTAAGATCATGCAATTATTTTGTTCACGATATTTTGCAATTATAATTATGAAAGTATTAATAACAAACTTGTACAATTGCAGATATGGCGACGTTAAAGAGCCGGATAATAAGGTGGCTGGAAGACAATCGGGAGTTAGTTGTCCTCCTTTTCTGCTTACCCGCCAGTTTTTTGTTCACTGTGATGCTTCGCATGAGGACTTTCTTACGTCGGCTGACCAGCGATGCGACACGCCATGACAGTTCAGTAAAAGAGATACAAGCCAGGGCGAGTACGATATTCTTTATCCAAGACGTTCGATGAATCATATACAAGGGACGCTGGCTTCAGTATCTCATTTTTTATATTATAGCACGATAAAGTGACGGCATTGTATCTGATGGTAAGCATAACCTAATCCGAAAACAACAGCACCCAAAAAAGACCCCCTTAAACTTGGAAATACACTGCCAAATGTTGCTTTCATACCGTGCCCTGCTACGCTTTTGTCAACTGGATATAACATTACTGATTTCGAAATGCAACACATCAAAGGAGAGTCAGCGTCAGGGGTTTATGACCATGATGACAATGATGGTCGCAATTCCATTTGAGTACAGACGCCTCTTCAAGCTTGGTTCCTGGTTTATACTTCTTTCATGCTACTTGTTCCTGGACATAACGGCTGATTCCAGAACGTGATTCGCCTAAGCGTCCCAATACTATGACGTCTGTTACACCTTGTCTATGGTGAGCGCAGTCCAATGAGGAACAAATACTACGTCCTAACATCCCATTATAGTGACTTATATACTACATACTTATAGTCACTTTCGATGCAATGATGGCTTATTTGAGCGTAGAAAGTGGAGATTTCCGTGTAGGAAAACATCGTGATGAAACCATAGCATGATGGTAAGGCTTTTTATAAGTCCACCTGCTAGCCACATCCCTGAAGTTGAAAATTTGCCGTCAAGCACCAGTTGGTGTATTCCGGCAGCTGCACTTGAGAGCCAGTTCCCTCTAGGTTTAGCGTGTTAACTACCTTGGAACACATCGTCATTTAACATCAGATGAGATTTTGGTCAAAGGCTAAAACCTATAAAGTACAAAAAAAATCTGCTATGACCGATGACTGGTGAACAGATTTTGTATCATCGTTATTCGAAGATAGTATATTTTTAAGTGCACTACACTATGTAGTCATTAATTTAAATGGTTTTGGTTTCCAGGTGCGAGAATGGAACAAGTTGCCATCCAAGGATCGCCGGTTACTCTGCACCTCACGACCCAATTGGCTATCACTCTCCACTACATTTTTCGAAAAACATCTCCACCACCAAGTTCCTATACCGTTGTACGACATCCTGGAGCTTGATGAGAAAGCGATGACCGTTAGAGTAGAACCGATGGTCACCATCGGCGATATAACCGACTACTTGATCCGTAAAGGATACTCGCTAGCAGTCACTATAGAATTAGTTGATGCTACTTTGGGAGGTTAGTGATTCTCGAATATTCGACAAGCATTTCACAAACCTCTAGGTTTTTAAGGAAATATTTATTGTTAAAATACTTTACAAAATATTAGCCTTAAGTGTGATGCCAAACTAGGCAATGTTTATATCATAGAAGCCTAATACCTGATTACGGATTGACTCAATTGATAGTGGCGCAGTTGAAGAGAAAAAAGAAACAAAAATCGTTGTAATAATTAAATAAATGTTTGTATGTGCGTGTGTGTAGTTTTGTTGACTGTGTGTGTGTAAAAGTGAGCGAGTGAATGTGAAGTGCTCGTATGGCAGAGATGCATAATACTTGGGATGGATACTAATAGAGTATCTTCAGTAGATCGTCCAATTTGCGTACTTAAACGAATAATAGAAAACATCATATCACAGTATGAACGAAATCAATGAAAATATACACTCTACCTTTAATTTTATATCCAAAAAATTTGATATTTTACCAACAACATTTGTAATTATGTAGTCCGGTGAAGTTGTAAAGACCTTGTCAGGTCAATAGCATAGTCAGTTCAAGAAAAAAAAAATATTCCAGTTGCTAATTTGGAACACTTTAATTTACCTCCAGGTCTAGCCCTCGGTACCGGAATGTCCACCCATTCCCATAAAGCTGGCCTCTACCACGAAACAATCACAAGTTATGAAATCGTCCTTGGTGACGGTTCTTTGGTCACAGCCACGGCTGACAACGACAATTCGGAACTATTCAAAACCCTGCCATGGTCTCACGGCAGTTTGGGTTTCCTCGTTGCACTGACGCTGCAGATAGTCAAGATCAAACCCTACATAAAGATGAAGTACACTCCTGTTATAGGACAGAAGAAATATTGCGATGTTCTGCGAGAACTTTCCGGCACTAATGAAGTCGTGCCTAAAGAATTTCCTGACTATATTGAAGGCACCATATTCAGTAAAGATGAGGCAGTTGTGATGACTGGAAATTACGCTGACTATGACTCAAAGATTACGGTAAATCATTGCTCTAAATGGTACAAACCCTGGTTCTACAAGCATGTTGAGACATTTTTAAAGAAAGGGGAAGGCGTAGAATTGATACCATTAAGAGATTATTTACTCAGACATAATAGAGCAATTTTCTGGGTCGTCGAAGATATGCTGTCCTTTGGGAACAATCCCCTATTCAGACTGATTTTCGGATGGCTGTTGCCACCGAAACCAGCATTTTTAAAGTTCACCACGACGCCTGGCGTGAGGGCGTACACTTTTACCAAACAAGTCTTCCAGGATATAGTTCTACCGATCAAGGAACTGGAAAGGCAAATCGAAATTTCGACTGAGCTGTTCGACAAGTATCCGTTACTGGTTTATCCGTGCAAAATAATCGATCACGGACCATCGTCGGGCCAGTTGAAGAGGCCTAACTCGAAATATATAGTACCGGGAACAAACTACGCAATGTATAACGACTTAGGAGTTTACGGTGTCCCGGGGAAAGTGAAAGCTAAACAACCGTACAATCCGGTGTCCGCTATGAGGAAAATGGAAGAGTTTACGCGAGACGTGGGAGGATATTCCTTCCTCTATGCGGACATATTCATGACTCGTGAGGAATTTGAGGTTATGTTCGACCTGTCTCTGTATGAGAAAGTAAGAAAGATATACGCTGCTGAAGAAGCTTTCCCGCATTTATACGATAAAGTGAAACCGGAGATAAACGTGTTCACTATCGGAGAGGAGAATGCAATTGAATAATACAAAATATTTAATCGTAGCTTATGACTGCGGATGGCGTATTTGATATTCCATGAGAATTACGTGTATTATTTATATTAAAAATTAACTGCTTTTTTATTCCAAGTTTTTTAATTATTTTCTAAATAACTGCTTCTTCGCTATACAATGATATCAAATGATATGAAGCTTAGATCATCCATCAGGCCCAATCCTCCATTATTATGAAAGTTATATTAAAATTTGCTCAGTAGTGTACATCGTAGCATGGAATAGTTACTGTGAGTTAACGCTAACACGCAGAGGAAGCTCTCGAAATGAAAAAAAAAAAACAATTTTGAAACATTCTTAATTGGTGCTCCGCTTCAATTGGTCTTAGCGTGATTATATATACCTACAGCCTACAGCCTTTCTCGACAAACGAGCTGTTTAACACTCAAATCGGACCAGTAGTACCTGAGATTAGCATGTTAAAGCAAATAAACTCTTCAGCTTCATAATCTTAATATATATATTTCTTGTGTGCGTGTGTATGTGACTGAACTCCTCCTAAACGACTGGACCGATTTTGATGAAATTTTGTTTGCGTGTTCCAGTGGATCCGAGAATGGTTTAGATTCACAATTGGACCCGGTAGGTGGCGCTGCGGTTGAATTTTAGTTTTTTTTTATTATCAAGGCAGGACAACGTCCGCCCGGTCCGCTAGTATTAGTATAGATATACTTGTACATAGTTCATAAGTCTAAACACAAAAATAAAATTGCTTTGTATTACATAAAAATGGAAATACATTCTTGATTGAAATAATTTGCTTTCCAAAACTATACCTGTGAACTTTTTATATGATACTAGCGGGACCGGCAGACGTTCTCCGCCCTCATTAAAAATAAATCCTTGACAAATTATATACCAAAACGTTCCTCATGAATCACTTTATCTACTGGTGAAAACCGCATGAAAATCCGTTTAGTAGTTTTTGAGTTTATCGCGAACAGACAGACAGACAGACGCGGTAGGGGACTTTATTTTATACTATGTAATGCTAATCCCTGAAGATAATGTATCATCATGATTGTCCTATACATGGCGGGTTAGTTCAGAGCCAATCGTTTCAGGAATGGCCAATGTGTATTCGATCACAACATTCCTAAATATGGAAACCTTTACCTCTGGCTTACTTTTACCTTTAGCTCTAGCTATTTCTTCACTGTAGAAAATGTCACCATTTGTAACCAAAAGATGTATACATAAGTATTTAATTTTTTTTTTTATAAAATAATTTCAATACAGACGAAGTAACAGCATAATGCACTACAATAATTAGCATAAAACTGAATTAAGTAGTAAAGTCACCACAAAAAGTACGTACATTTGTATCAATATAATGGCATAAATCTGAATTAATGCACTATTTAAATAAATTAAAGCAAATAAAATAATTACTTTTTATTTAATACTTTTACTGTCATATATTTTGGTAGCTTTAATTATATTGAATTGGACATATTGAATCATTACATTTCAAAATGATCTAAATCCAATTTTAGTCCTTCATATAAAATGTTTTTTTTTTATTTCCAGATTTTATACACCAGAAAACTTATCTTGAAATGTAACGCCTCTATTCTTGTCGCAACGTTAGTTAACTCTGGTGAAAACGTGAAAAACGTAAATTTGGAGTTAAATCTTTTTTGATCGGCTTCAATTACATCTGATCCTAAGTTAGAGTTGAAAAATTTTGGACCTGTAAAGTTTTAGGTAGAAAATAAAGCTCACCTTCAAATTGGAGATGTG